>CM029940.1:3819582-3822082 GCA_017639245.1 Myiopsitta monachus
CATCAAAGAATGTTAGAAGTGGGCAGAAAGGGGTCGAAATGGCCAAAAAAAAGGCTTAAAATGGAGTTAGAATGGCAAAAATCCTCAAAACGGGTTAGAAATGGGCAAAAATGGGTCGAAAGAAAAAAAAAAAAAATCACCCCAACATCCCCCACACCAAAAAAAAAAAAAAAAAAAACACAACAAAAACAAAAAAAAAAACAAAAAAAAAAAAAAAAAAAAAAAAAAAAAACAACAACAAAAAAAAACACACCTCCTCCCCCCCCCCCCCCCCCCCACCCCAAAAAAAAAAAAAATAAAAAAAAAAAAAAAAAAAAAAAAAAAAAAAAAAAAAAAAAAAAAAAAAAAAAAAAAAAAAAAAAAAAAAAAAAAAAAAACTTAAAAAAAAAAAAAAAAAAAAACAAAAAAAAAAAAAAAAAAAAAAAAAAAAAAAAAAAAAAAACAAAAAAAAAAAAAAAAAACCCCCCCCCAAAAAAAAACAAAAAAAAAAAAAAAAAAAAAAAAAAAAAAAAAAAAAAAAAAAAAAAAAAAAAAAACAAAAAAAAAAAAAAAAAAAAAAAAAACAAAAAAAAAAAAATAAAAAAAAAAAAAAAAAAAAAAAAAAAAAAAAAAAAAAAAAAAAAAAAAAACAAACAAAACACAAAAACCACCACAAAAAAACCCAAAAAAAAAAACAAAAAAAAAAAAAAAAAAAAAAAAAAAAAAAAAAAAAAAAACACAACCAAAAAAAAACCTCTTCCCCCCCAAAAAAAAAAAAAAAAAAAAAAAAAAAAAAAAAAAAAAAACAAACCAAAAACAACAACAAAAAAAACAAAAAAAAAAAACACAAAAACAAAACAAAACCCCCCCCCAACCCAACAACACTCAACACCCCCACCCCCACAACACAACACCCCCCCCCCCCCCTTCCCTCTTCCCCCAAAAACAAACCCAAAAAAAAAAAAAAAAAAAAAACAACAAAAAAAACACACAACAAACAACCCAACCAACCCCCCCCCCCCCCCCCCCCCCCCCCCCCCCCCCCCACACCAACAAAACTTTCCCAAAAAAAAATAAACCCACCACAAAAAAAAAAAACAAAAAAAAAAAAAAAAAAAAAAAAAAACTCTCTTCAAAAAAAAAAAAAAAAAAACCTCTCCAAACACAAAAAAAACAAAAAAAAAAATGGCAAAAATGGCTTCCAAAACAGGGGGAAGTCTGTGAAAAGGGTTGGAAATAGCAAAAATGCCTTAAAAACTGGAAGGATTTATGGGCAAACGGGTTACAAATGGCAAAAGATGTCTTAGAAACAGTAAAAACAATGGCTTCAATGAGGTAGAAGTGGGTAAAAAATGGTCCTCTAGTGGAGAAATGGCAAAAATGTCTTAAGAAAGGGTGGAGAAATGGGGGCCAAAACTTGCTTAGAAATGGCCAAAAATGGCTTAAGAAAGGCTTTGAAAGGACAAAAAGGGGTATAGAAATGGGAAAAAAATTGGCTGGAAAAGGTTAGAAGCCAACCAAAAAAGGAAGTGGTAAAAAGGGGTGGAAATAGCCAAAAATTTCTTAATAGCTTGGAAGGATATGGGCAAATAGGGTTACAAAGACCAAAAACTTCTTCGAAATAGTAAAAAAGGGCTTCAAGGAGGTTAGAAGTGTGTAAAAATGGGTGGAATATAGCCCAAAAATGTCTTTAAAGCTGGGAAGGATATATGGCAAATCTGGTTACAAATGACCCAAAAAAGGCTCAAAAATGCTAGGAAAATGGCAAAGGTGACTTAGGAAAAAGGCTTAAAGCCGACATCAAAGAAGTTAGAAGTGGGGCAGAACGGGGGCGAATGGCCAAAAAAGGCTTAAAAGAGTTTAGAAATGGCAAAAAATGCCTCAGACGGGTTAGGAAATGGGCAAAAAAGGGTTTGAAAGCGGCAAAAAAATGGCTTCAAACAGGTTGGAAGTCTGGAAAATGGTTGGAAAATAGCAAAATGCCTTAAAACTGGGAAGGATATGGGCAAATCGGTTAACAAAGACAAAAGATTTCGTAGGAACAGTAAAAAATTGCTTCAAGGAGGTTAGAATTGGGTAAAAATCGGGGAGAAATGGCCAAACATGTCTAAAAAGGGTGAGAAAGGGGCAAAAACGGCTTAGAAATGGCCCAAAAATGGCTTAAAGAAAGGGTTTGAAATGGTCTCAAAAATGGGTAGAAATGGGAAAAAAGGCTTGGAAAAGGTTAGAACAGGTGGGTAAAAATGGGTTGGAAATAGCCAAAAAAAAAGTCCTTAAAAGCTGGGAAAGGATTGGGCAAACGGGTTACAAATGGCCAAAGATGTCTAGTAAACAGAAAAAATGGCTTCAATGAGTTTAGAAGTGGGTAAAATGGGTGAGAAATGGCAAAAATGTCTTAGAAAGGGCGTGAGAAATGGGCAAAACGTCCTTAAGAAATGGCCAAAAATGGCTCTTAGAAAGGGTTTGAAATGGACAAAATATGGTTAGAATTGGGAAAAAAATTGGCTTGGGAAAAGTTAGA
>CM029940.1:3834582-4304582 GCA_017639245.1 Myiopsitta monachus
CAAAAATGCTTGAAACACTGGAAGGATAGGGCCAATCGGGTAACAAATGACCCAAAAGTAAAAACGTCTTCGAAATAGTCAAAAAATGGCCTTAAGGAGGTTAGAAAGTGGGTTTAAAAATGGGTTGGAAAGAGCCAAAAAGTTTAAAGCTGGGATAGGATATAGGCAAATCTGGTTAACAAAGACCAAACAGGCTCAAAAATTGCTAGAAAATGGCAAAGGTCGACTAGAAAGAAATAGGCAAAAGCCCGACATCAAAGAAGTTAGAAGTGGGCAGAAGAAATGGGGGTCCGAAATGGCCAAAAAAGGCTTTAAAAATGAGTTAGAAATGGCAAAAATTCCTCAGACGGGTTAGAATGGGCAAAAATGGGTCGAAAGTGGAAAAATGGCTTCAAACAGTGGAAGCGGTGGAAAAAATGGGTTGGAAATAGCAAAAATGCCTTAAAACTGGAAGGATATGGGCAAATGGGTACAAATGGCCAAGATGTGCTGAGAAGAACAGTAAAAAGTGGCTTCAATGAGGTTAGAAGTGGGTGAAAAATGGTGTGAGAAGAAAGAACTGGCCAAAAATGGCTTAAGAAAGGGTGAGAAAAATCGGGCAAAACTGGCTTAGAAATGGCCAAAAATGGTCTTAATGAAAGGGTTGAATGGTTCAAAAAATTTGTTAGAAATGGAAAAAAAATTGGCTTGGAAAAGGTCAGAAGTGGGTAAAAATGGGTTGGAAATAGTCAAAAATGCCTTAAAACTGGGAGGTTATGGGCAAATGGGTTACAAATGACTAAAAACGTGCTGCGAAATAAGAAAAAAATGGCTTCAAGGAGGTTAGGGGGGAAAGGGTAAAAATGGGTGTGAGAAATGGCAAACAATGTCTAAGAATGGGTGAGAAATAGGGCAAAACTGGCTTAGGAAAGGGTCCATAAAAATGGCTTAAGGAAAGGGTTGGAAATGTCAAAAAACGGGATAGAAATGGGAAAATTTGTGCTTGAAAAAGGTTTAGAAGTGGGTTAAAAATGGGTTGGAAAATAGTCAAAAAATGCCTAAAACTAGGGAAGGATATGGGCCCAATCGGGTTACAAATGACCAAAAAATGGCTCAAAAATGGTAGAAATTGGCAAAGAGGACTTAGAAATAGGCAAAGCCGACATAAGAAGTTAGAAGCGGCAGAAAGGTCGAAATGGCCAAAAAAAAAGGCTTAAAATGCGTTAGAAAGGCAACAATCCTTCAAAGGGTAGAAAAGGCAAAAATGGGTTCGAAAGTGGAAAAAAAATGGCTCAAACAGTTGGAAGTCGGTGTGAAAAATGGTGGTTGGAAAATAGCCCAAAAAAAGCTTTAAAAACTGGTGAAGGATATGGCAAACGGGGTTACAAATGACACCAAAAACTTCTTCGAAATAGTAAAAAATGGCTGCAAGGAGGTTAGATTGGGTAAAAATGGGTGAGAAATGGCCACAAAAAATGTCTTAAGAAAGGGTGAGAAATGGGCAAAAGGCCTTAGAAATGGCCAAAAAATGGCTCTTAAGAAAGGGTTTGAAATCGGACAAAATGGGTTAGAAATGGGAAAAAAATGGCTTGGAAAAGGTTAGAAGTGGGTAAAAAGGGTTGGAACATAGCCAAAAATTCTTAAAGTGGGAAGGATATGCAAATCGGTGTTACAATGACAAAAACTCTTCGAAATAGTAAAAAATGGCTTCAAGGAGTGAACAGAAAGAAGTGGGTAAAAAAGGGTTGGAAAATAGCCAAAAATGTCTTAAAGCTGGGAAGGATATAGGCAAATTGGTACAAATGAGCAAAAATGCTTAAAAATGGCTAGAAATTGGCAAAGAGGACTTAGAAATAGGCAAAGCCGACATCAAAGAATTTAGAAGTGGGCAGAAATGGGTCGAAATGGCCAAAAAGGCTTAAAATGAGTTAGAAATGGCAAAAATTCCTTCAGACGGTAGAAATGGGCAAAAATGGGTTCGAAAGTGGCAAAAATGGCTTCAAACGGTTGGAAGTCTGAAAATGGGTTGAATAGCCAAAAATGCCTAAAACTGGAAGGATATGGGCCAATCGGGTTACAAACGACCACAATGACTAGAAATAGTCAAAAGTGGCGTCAAGGAGGTTCAGAAGTGGGTAAAAACGGTAGAAATGGCCAAAATGTCTTAAGAAAGGTGAGAAAGGGCAAAACTGGTTTAGAAATGGACAAAAATGGCTTAAGAAAGGCTTGAATGGTAAAAAATGGGTTAGAAATGGGAAACAAATTGGCTAGGAAAAGGTCAGAAGTCGGTAAAAATGGGTTGGAAATAGCCAAAAATGTCTTAAAGCTGGGAAGGATATGGGCCAACCACGTTTCAAATGACCTAAAAGGACTTAGAAATGGTCAAAAATGACTTCCAACTGGTAAAAGTGAGTAAAATGGGATGGAAATATCCAAAAATGGCTTGAAACTGGGAGAGAAATAAGCAAAAAAGGGATAGAAATGGACAAACATGTCATAGAAATGGTCAAAAATTGCCATAGACAGGTTCGAAGTGGGCAAAATGGGTGAAAAGAAGAAAGAAATGTGCAAAAACCGGATAGGATTGCAAAAAACTGTTTCAGAATAGCTAGATCTGGCTTAAAAATTGATTAAAATGGGCAAAACCAGGTTAGAAAAAGCCAAAAATAGCTCATAAATGGCTAGAAATTGGCAAAGAGGACTTAGAAATAGGCAAAGCCGACATCAAAGAAGTTAGAAGTGGGCAGAAACGGGAGGGAAATGGCCCAAAAGGGCTTAAAATGAGTTAGAAAGGGCCAAAATTACTTCAAACAGGTTAGGAATGGGCAAAAATGGGTTCGAAAGTGGCAAAAATGGCTCCAAACAGGGTGGAAGTCTGAAAAAATGGGCTGGAAATAGCCGAAAATGCCTTAAAACTGGGAAGGATATGGGCAAATCGGGTTACAAATGACCAACAATGACTTAGAAATAGTCAAAAATGGCGTCAAGGAGGTTCGAAGTGGGTAAAAACGGGTTAGAAATGGCCAAAAATGTCTTAAGCAAGGGTGAGAAATGGGCAAAACTGGCTTAGAAATGGCCAAAAATGGCTTAAGATAGGGTCTGAAATGGTCAAAAAATGGGTTAGAAATGGGAAACAAATTGGCTAGGAAATGGTCAGAAGTCTGTAAAAATGGGTTGGAAATAGCCAAAAATGTCTTAAAGCTGGGAAGGATATGGGCCAACCACGTTACAAATGACCTAAAAGGACTTAGAAATGGTCAAAAATGGCTTCCAACTGGTAAAAGTGAGTAAAATGGGATGGAAATACCCAAAAATGTCTTGAAACTGGGAGAGAAATGAGCAAAAAAGGGATAGAAATGGCCAAACATGTCTTAGAAATGGTCAAAAATTGCCATAGACAGGTTCGAAGTGAGTAAAAATGGGTTGGAAAGAGCAAAAAAAGGGTGAAAAGAGGAAAGAAATGAGCAAAAATGGGATAGGAATGGCAAAAACTGTTTCGGAATAGCCAGATCTGGCATCCGAAAATGGATTGAAATGGGCAAAACCAGGTTAGAAAAGGCCAAAATTGGCTCATAAATGGCTAGAAATTGGCAAAGGTGACTTAGAAATAGGCAAAGCCGACATCAAAGAAGTTAGAAGTGGGCAGAAATTGGAGAGAAGTGGCCAAAAAAGGCTTAAAATGAGTTAGAAATGGCAAAAAATTCCTTCAAAGGGGTTAGAAATGGGCAAAAATGGGTTCGAAAGTGGCAAAAATGGCTTCAAACAGGTTGGAAGTCTGAAAAAATGGGTTGGAAATAGCCAAAAATGCCTAAAAACTGGGAAGGATATGGGCAAATCGGGTAACAAATGACCAACAGTGTCTTAGAAATAGTCAAAAATGGCTCCAATGAGCAGAGAAATTTGTAAAAATGGGTTAGTAATAGACAAAAATGACTTTAGAAAGGGTGAGAAATGGGCAAAAAAGGGTTTTAAATGTGAAAAAATTGGCTTGTGTCATGATTTAGGCTATAAATTTCACTTCTCCCTCCCTTTCTCCCCCCTCACTCCCATAGGGGAGAAGTGGGGGGAAGAACCGAAAGAATGCACCTCCCAAGGGTTGAGATAAGAACAGTCCAGTAACTGAGATATAATACAAATCGCTACTGCTACCACCAATAATAATAATAATGACAAGGCAATTACAAGGGAAAAGTATAAAACCGCTCACCGCCCGACCGAGGCGAGAGGGAGAGACTTCCAGGTTCCTGCCCCCAGTATTTTACATCCTGGGCTTGACGTGCTGTGGCATGGAATAGCTCTTTGGTCAGTTTGTGTCAGGCGCCCCGTCCCTGCTTCCCCCCGGCCGCCCTCCTCCCCGGCAGAGCATGAGACTCAGAAAGTCCTGGTCAGACCAAAATATTACCAAGCAGCAACTGAAAACATTGGTGTTATCAGCGCTGCTCCAGCTACCAAGGAGAAAAATGACTGCTGCCGCTAAACCCAGGACAGTATCCACCCCTTATTCCATACCATTCACGTCATGCTCAGATTACACATTTTCAATATACCATTACATATATATATACACACATCCTCACACACACACACAGATGGAGAGATTGTTATGGGTTCGGCTTCGCAGAGTCTCATGTTACGCCAGGAAAGAGAGGAAAGCTGGGGGAGGGGAGACAGGGCGCCTGACCCGGGCTGACCAATGAGGTTATTCCATACCACAGCACATCATGGCCAGGAGGTAGGATTCAGGGGCGGGGCTCTCACGGCACACCGTCTATGGAGCGGCGTGGGCTCTGGAGCGACTCACGGTCTCTCGGCTCGGTTGGTCGGCAAAACGGTTGTATCCTCTCCCTTTGTATTTACTTTGTCATTATTATTGTTATTGGTGGTGGCAGTAGTGATTGTATTGTATCTTAGTTACTGGACTGTTCTTATCTCAACCCTGGGAGTTACATTTTCTTTGGTTCCTCTCCCATTCCCCCCATCGGAAGTGAGCAGAAAAGGAGGGAGAAGGGAAATTTACGGCTTAAACCGCCACATTTTGGCGCCCAACGTGGGGCACTTCAGGGTGAGATAAAGACAAAATAGCCACTCGTCACCAATGCTGATTGATTGGCTTTCAAAGTTGTTGCTCTGGTCTCACAGGTTCAGTGCATGATACTTATTTACAGCGGTTCTTCTTATCTTAACGTTTTTCAGATTTGGGTTTGGGTAAGGTTCTTGTTACATATACGTATGCACGGATTGTAATAAGATAGACTTAGTGATCATGAAACTGACACCGGTTTGTGTTTCCAGTGTGGGCCACCAACTCTATACTTTGGGAGGTATATAATGGAAGTTCTTAGCAATTACACGTCTATTTTCACCTCCTCGGGTGGTCAGCCTGTGAAGGAGACATCTTTTGTGCTCCCACCCCCCCACCAGACCGTTGTACAGCACCACTTGAGAATTTTGAAGTTTTGAATGGCCTCAGATACCCTTGAGACCTGCCTGCTGGTGGTGACAGGAATATCATGTTGGCACACATACTGAATATGTGTACTCACAACCATTTTGTCTGGTCTGGAGAGTTAAGCAGAGTGGGTGTGGGCCATGTCTGGGTTAGACCACAATCCAGGATGGCCGAGAGATTTAACCCAAGGCTGGACAGTCATGAGTGCAGGGTGTGTGGGATAGTATGGGCAAGTATCTAGGCCAGTGGGCCCCTCCAGTGCTTTGGAACTTCACCAATGAACAAATGCAAAACCCCAAAAAATTGGTATAACATTTAAAGGAGGTGTGTGATCATTCTGGTCACACCAGAGATGGACAATCATGGCAACGTGCTGGGGCTTGGCCTAGCTTACAGAGCCTTGTTCAACACTGTCCAGCATCTCAAAAGGAAAAAAACATCTCTGGATCGGAGGTGAAGTAATAGCGCAGTTAATCCAGCTCCAAGTACAGCAGCTACACCACCACCAGCAACAGGCACAGCCACGACTCAAACCCCAGTGACAAGTACGGCGGCTACCCAAACCACAGTGATAATCACTGCAGCTAAACCAGAGGACCAACTCATACCAATATCGGTTGCCCCTGTACGCAAGAGGAAAAGCAAAAAAGAGGCAAGAAAGATGAACCAAGACAAAGAAAGAATGTACTCACCACCTGGGACAGCATCTGACCAGGAGTCATCATCACATGACAAAGAAGAAGAAGAAGAGGTGACTTCCCGATCTCGGACCTCAGCCGAGCTACGGAATATGCGAAAAGACTTTACCCGTCAGCCAGGGGAGCACATCATCACCTGGCTGCTCCGATGCTGGGACAATGGGGCCAACGGTCATAAACTAGAAGGTGGTGAAGCCAAACAGCTGGGATCACTTGCCAGGGAAGGGGGAATTGACAAAGCAATTGCAAGAGAGAAAAAGTCCCTCAGCATCTGGAAGCAGCTCTTGGCATCTGTGAAAGATAGGTTTCCATACAAGGATGATGTTATGAGTCGTTCGGCCAAGTGGACTACTCTAGAGAACGGCATCCAATCTCTGAGGGAATCAGCCATTGTAGAGATGATCTATACTATCAAGCCGAATAACAAGGATATACCCATAGATCCAGATGAAGTCGAATGTACACGACCCATGTGGCGGAAATTTACATGAAATGCACCCCAATCATATGCCCATTCATTGGCAACAATAACCTGGAGTGACATAAGACCACCAACAGTGGATGAAATGATTTATAAACTCCGAGAGTTTGAAGATAATATCACCCCTTCCATCATCTCAGCTGTGGAAAAACTGTCCCAGGACCTCCAACAATCCAGCTCCTCACGTGTACCAACACACGTCTCAGCTATTAACAGAAGGCGTCCCACTGTTCGAGACAGAAGATATAGAAGTTATACACCACGGGCCACCCTATGGTTTTACCTGCAGGAGCATGGAGAAGATATGATGGAATGGGATGCAAAGCCTACTTCAGTTTTAGAGAAGCGGGCGCGAGAACTGAAAAAAGAGAGCAAAGGTCAAGTCTGATCACTCCATGAAGGCTGTGGCTTCCGTCTCTGGTGAGCAGGTTCCCAGATGGAGTGGAAGAGCAGATTTTACCTCAGCTCCTGTGATGAAGAAGAATAATCCATCTCTACAAGACATGAGTGACCAATGTGATGGCTACTAGAGGGGCCCCGCCTCCAGCCAGGTGGAGGTAGGGAACAATCGGATTTACTGGACTGTGTGGATCAGATGGCCTGGCACATCAGTCCCACAGAAGTATAAGGCTCTAGTAGATATCGGTGCACAGTGTACTCTGATGCCATCAAGCTGTCAAGGGGTGGAACCTATTTCTATTTCTGGAGTGACAGGAGGATCCCAAGAGTTGACTGTCCTGGAGGCTGAAATCAGCCTGACTGGGAGGGAATGGCAAAAACACCCCATTGTGACTGGTCCGGAGGCTCCATGTATCCTTGGCATAGATAACCTCAGGAGAGGGTACTTCAAAGACCCAAGAAGGGTACCGATGGGCTTTCGGTATTGCTGCTTTGGAGACAGAGGAAATGGAGCAGCTGTCCACCTTGCCTGGTCTCTCAGAGGATCCTTCTGCTGTGGGGTTGCTGAAGGTCAAAGAACAACAAGTGCCAGTCGCGACCACAACAGTGCACCGGCGGCAATATCGCACCAACCGAGACTCCCTGATTCCCATCCATAAGCTGATCCGTAGATTAGAGAGTCAAGGAGTGATCAGTAGGACCCACTCACCCTTTAATAGCCCCATATGGCCAGTGAGAAAGTCAAACGGAGAGTGGAGACTAACAGTAGACTATCATGGCCTGAACAAAGTTATACCACCCTTGAGTGCTGCCGTATCGGACATGCTAGAGCTTCAGTATGAACTGGAGTCAAAGGCAGCCAAGTGGTATGCCATGATTGATATTGCCACTGCCTTTTTCTCAATTCCTCTGGCAGCAGAGTGCAGGCCACAGTTCACCTTTACTTGGAGGGGCATCCACTACACTTGGAACCAACTGCCCCAGGGGTGGAAACACAGCGCTACCATCTGCCATGGACTGATCCAGACTGCACTGGAACAGGGGCAAGCTCCAGAACACCTGCAATACATTGATGACATTATCGTATGGGGTGATACAGCAGAAGAAGTCTTTGAGAAAGGAAGGAAAATAATCCAAATCCTGCTGAAAGCCGGTTTTGCCATAAAACGAAGTAAGGTCAAGGGACCTGCACAGGAGATTCAATTTTTGGGAATAAAACGGCAAGATGGACGTCGCCAGATCCCCACAAATTTGATCAACAAGATAACAGCAATGTCTCCACCAACTAATAAGAAAGAAACACAAGCTTTCTTAGGTGCTGTGGGGTTCTGGAGGATGCACATCCCGAATTGCAGCTTGATTGTAAGCCCTCTCTATTATGTGACCCGGAAGAAAAATGATTTTAAATGGGGCCCTGAGCAACAACAAGCCTTTGAGCAAATTAAATGCGAGATAGTTCGTGCAGTAGCCCTCAGACCAGTCCAGACTGGGCCAGATGTTAAAAATGTACTGTACACCGCAGCTGGGGAGAATGGTCCTACCTGGAGCCTCTGGCAGAAAGCTCCAGGGGAGACTCGAGGTCGACCCCTCAGCTTTTGGAGTCAGGGATACAAAGGATCTGAGGCCAGCTACACCCCAACTGAAAAAGAGATACTGGCAGCCTATGAAGGGGTTCGAGCTGCTTTGGAAGTGATTGGCACTGAAGCACAGCTCCTCCTGGCACCCCGGTTGCCCATGCTGGGCTGGATGTTCAAAGGCAGGGTCACCTCTACACATCATGCAACTGATGCTACATGGAGTAAATGGGCCGCATTAATTACACAACGTGCTCGAATAGGAAATCCCAGTCGTCCGGGAATTCTAGAAGTCATCATGGACTGGCCAGAGGGCAAAGATTCTGGAAGGTCACCAGAGGAGGAAGGAGTGATGCCTGCTGAAGAGGCCCCACCATATAATGAACTGTCAGAAAGTGCAAAGCAATATGCCTTATTTACTGATGGGTCCTGTCGCATTGTGGGAAAGCACCGTAGATGGAAGGCAGCAGTATGGAGTCCTCAACGACAAGTTGCAGAAACTGCTGAGGGGGAGGGTGAATCGAGTCAGTTTGCAGAGGTGAAAGCCATCCAGCTGGCCTTGGACATTGCTGAACGAGGAAAGTGGCCAGTACTTTATCTCTCTCCTGACTCATGGATGGTGGCGAATGCCCTGTGGGGGTGGTTGCAGCAATGGAAGCAGAGCAACTGGCAACGCAGAGGTAAACCCATCTGGGCTGCTGCTCTGTTTCAAGATATCGCTGCCCAAGTGCAAAACCTGGTGGTCAAAGTACGCCACGTAGATGCTCATGTACCCAAGAGTCGGGCTACGGAGGAACACCAGAACAACCAACAAGTGGATCAAGCTGCTAAGATTGAAGTGGCTCAGATGGACTTAGATGGGCAACATAAGGGTGAATTATTTTTGGCCCGGTGGGCCTGTGACACTTCAGGCCATCAGGGCAGAGATGCAACATACAGATGGGCTCGTGATGGAGGGGTGGACTTAACAATGGACACTATTGCCCAGGTTATTCATGACTGTGAAACATGCACTGCAATTAAGCAGGCTAAACGGTTAAAGCCTCTTTGGTATGGAGGACGATGGCTGAAGTACATATATGGGGAGGCTTGGCAGATTGATTGTATCACACTCCCACCAACCCGCCAAGGCAAGTGTCATGTGCTTACCATGGTGGAAGCAACCACCGGATGGTTAGAAACGTACGCTGTGCCCCACGCCACTGCCCGGAACACTATCGTGGGTCTTGAGAAACAGATTTTGTGGCGACACGGCACACCAGAGAGAATTGAGTCAGACAATGGGACTCATTTCCGGAACAGCCTGATAGATACTTGGGCCAAAGAGCATGGCATTGAATGGGTATATCACATCCCCTACCATGCACCAGACTCTGGGAAAATGGAACAGTACAATGGGCTATTAAAAACTACACTGAGGGCAATGGGTGGTGGGACTTTCAAACACTGGGATACACTTTTACCAAAGGCCCCCTGGCTGGTCAACACCAGAGGATCTGCCAACAGAGCTGGTCCAGCCCAGTCAGAACTTCTACATACTGTGGAGGGGGACAACGTTCCCGTGGTGCACATAAAGCATTTGCTGGGGAAGACAGTCTGGGTTATTCCTGCTTCAGGTAAAGGCAAACCCACTTGTGGGATTGCTTTTGCTCAGGGACCCGCATATACTTGGTGGGTAATGCGGGAAGATGGGGAAGTCTGATGTGTACCTCAAGGAGATTTGATTTTAGGAGAAAACAGCCAATGAGCTCAATTGCATGCTGTTGCCTGCTATGTAATATTTTTATATCCGATCAACTAGAGGTCTTCAAGTCATCCGCGACTGGCCCTCTGACCATCATCCCAACAAAGAATGAATTCTGATGAAACCAGACGAGTTCTGCAGTAAAGGAACAATCAGCATCAGCAGGCAACGATCCAACACTGCACACAGCCTCCCCTGCTCTGAAAGACTGTTACAAAAGATGGAGCCCGACATCACGGACTGGATGGACTCAGCAGCTTTATAGGGATTGGTCCATGCATTAAGGGATGATATCTCTCCATCTGTGTGTGTGTGTGGATGTATATATATATATGTGATGGTATATTAAAAATGTGGGATCTGAGCATGACGTGAAGGGTATGGAATAAGGGGTGGATACTGTCCTGGGTTCAGCAGCAGCAGTCATTTTTTCTCCTTGGTAGCTGGAGCAGCGCTGATAACACCAGTGTTTTCAGTTGCTGCTTGGTAATGTTTTGGTCTGACCAAGGACTTTCTGAGTCTCATGCTCTGCCGAGGAGGAGGGGGGGCCGGGAGGAAGCAGGGACGGGGCGCCTGACCCAAACTGACCAAAGAGCTATTCCATGCCACAGCACGTCATGCCCAGGATGTGAAATACTGGGGGCAGGAACTTGGAAGTCTCTCTCTCTCTCTCGGCTCGGTCGGGTGGTGAGCAGTGTTATCCTCTTCACTTGTATTTACCTTGTCATTGTTATTATTGGTGGTTGCAGTAGTAATTTTTATTGTATCTCAGTTACTGGACTGTTCTTACCTCAACCCGTGGGAGTCGCATTCTTTTGGTTCTTCTCCCCATTCCCCCCCCATCGGAGTGGGGGGCAGGGTAAGAGAGGGAGAAGTGAAATTTACAGCTTAAACCACGACAGTTCTAGTTACTAAACTGTTCTTATCTCAACCCGTGCGAGTTGCATTTTTTTTTCAATTCTCCTCCCCGTCCCCCTGGGACTGGGGGAAGAAAAAGTGGGGAGCGAGTGAGTGAGTAAAACTTCGTGAGTTATTAGCCTGGGTGAGGCTTAAACTACGATGGAAGGCCAAGGCACAGCTGGAACTGAACTTGGCAAAGGATGCCAAGAATAACAAGTAGGGCTTCTACAGGTATGTCAACCAGAAGAAGATGGTCAAAGAAAGTGTGCCCCCCTTGATGAGCAAGACTTGTAAACTGGTAACAACAGACAAGGAGAAGGCTGATGTACTTGCCTCGGTCTTCACCGGCAGGCTATCCCCCAACACCTCTTGAGTGCATGAAATGCAAGGTGGGGACTGGGGGAGCAAAGTTCCTCCCACTGTAAGTGAAGATTGTTATAAATTGAGACCACAACAGACTAGAATCCAATTGGAATTTATTAATTATAGCAAGTAGAATATGAGCAAAAGCAGCGCTGGACGACAGGGGAGTCTGCGCTCCGCCAACTGCCGCACTACGCAGTTTAAACAGTCCCCTTTTATACATATTTCCTTCCATGGTCTTTGAAGTAGTGGAGGTACTTTGCGCATGCTTCAGTTGTTGCTAGGGTCGTTTTCTGCTTTTTGGGGCCGTTTGAGTGAGAAGTCCTTCTCCCTTGACCCCTCACTCATTTTTCTTTTACTTGTCTTGTTTCTGCCGAGCCGGTTCCTGGAACATCTGGCGCTTATCTTATCTTGCTCAAGTGGTGTTTTATGGGCTGTCTTGCATATGCAATTATCCTTACCTTACAAGTGGTGTTTTATGGCTGTTTTAGCTTGCACATGCGATTTCCTTATCTTGTACTAGTGGTGTTTTATGGCGGTTTTAACTTGCATATGCGATTTATCTTACACAAATGGTCCGATCTTGACATTGGGCTTAACATGAATCTTAATAAACAATACCCTAGTCCATAGTTTCTCACAATCCCCCCTTTTTCTTTTTATTCTATTATTGTTTATTAGATGCTGCTTTCATCCTCGGCACTGCAAGTAAACCTTTTTCCACAATCCCAACATTTATCATAACACTCACAAGGTAATACTTCACAATTACACTCATAATTTCTATGCGGCATAACGCATTCACAACAATCTTCATCTTCATTAACAGATACACTCTTATACTTTGCCCTAGTCATCGTAGTTAAAATAAGTAATTCAGCCATGTCAAATCGTTTTCTAATAAAACGTAAAATATAGCATAATATACAAGGCCCAAATGTAAGTCCCAGAATCAACAGAATAAGTGGTCCTGCTAAAGCAGACAACAAAGTGGTTAGCCAAGGTGAAACATTAAACCAGTTTTCATACCATGACCTGCCCGCCTCACGATCCTTTTTCGTTGATCTAACCTTTTTCAGAGTTCAGCCATGGTGTCCTGGACTACTCCCGTATGATCAGCAAAAGAACAACATTCCTCATTGAGAGCTACACATAACCCTCCTTCCTTTAAGAATAATAGATCTAATCCTCTTCTATTTTGCAGTACTACTTCTGATAAGGACTTTACTGAAGTGGTTAAATTTTGAATAGATTGTTCAATTTTTGTTAAATCCTCATCTACAGCCATTTGCAAATTTTTTAATTCCTGACCTTTTACTAGGGAGGCTATGCCTGTACCTGCTCCAACTCCACCTGCTATCAGCAGTGTAGCTAGGGTTACTACTGTAATTGGCTCTCGTTTATGTCTATTCAGGTCTCCTTCAAAGTGGCGTAATATCTCCTCAGAGGTGTGATAGATTAGACGGGGAACAATAATTACCTGTACACAAAACTGAGATTGATTAAACACGTTTAGGGATAGACAAGGCGTTACTCCGATGTTTGAACTGGATTACTGACTGTCCATCCCATTGCTATTGTTTCACACCCCAGTATCCGCAATAAAAGTGTCCTGGGTAATTACAATAAGATTTTCCGGGATGTGAACTCGGACACCAATAGGTACCTCTGGCATTAATTTCTTGAGTTCTTTTTTCTGCCCAGGAATATGAGCCGTGGCAGTCTCCCCAAATCACCCCCCATTCCAGGTCCTAACAGGTCACAGTTAGTAACGTTTGTAAAAATTGGTTGTCCTGTTCCATTAAAGGTCGTAATTACCTTGCTCGAATCTACCTGGATTAATTTCCATTGCATAGGTTCATGAGGATTTCCAGCTTTTGTTGGTAAAAATTAGTAAGCATAAAGCGTACAGGAAAAAGAGTGTTTTTGGAGGGTATTGTGTTTGTTCTATATTTGAGTTTTTACCAGTCCTGTGGAAGTTTAGCCAAGGCTGCTTGCACGTCCCAAGTCGCAGGCTTTTTCCTCCGGTGGGTTTTTCTCCTCTGCCTCGCCCGTCGACTGGGTTGCGGCCAGACACGGGGGTTGCCATCTTCTCGGCAGCAAGAGTCTCTGGTAGGAATATGCCTTTTGCAACTGGTTAGACGGTTATGGCGGGTTAAGGTTTGGCTTTCACCATATACCTGTTACACCTTATGGCTACTACTTCCAGTCTACACTGGACTGCAATGATGCCGAATTGTTTAAGAGCCCAATTCGTAAAATCACGCTCACTTTTGTAGCAAATACTACAAACCCCTCGGGGAGGAGTTCCCTCCTTGTAATGTTGCCACTATTTCTCTCGACACTTTATGCACTTAAAACATTCAAACAGATAAGTTTCCCACACTTGATTCGTGCGTTAGAGGTGTAATTTGTGACATATAATTAACACATCCCATATAGCTAGCACACCCTCTTCCACACTTAACTATTTTCCACAAATAATATACAATCAAAGAAATGATTAATGCAAACAATATTCCTATTACACACTGGATACCAAAAGGTAGATCTAAGAAACACGTAAAAACAGTTTGTATCATTATTTATCGTTTTAACACAAGCCTGGTGTCTCCGGGTGAGCTGACAACCTTCCACTGTGGAGGATTTACTGGTCCTTTAACACGACTGGCATGTGTCCATCCGCGCTCTGCAGTGCGAATAGCTGTCTCTGTGGTGAGTAGAACAAGGTAAGGTCCCTCCCAACTGGGTTTTAGGGTTTCTTCTTTCCACGTTTTAACCAATATCCAGTCCCCAGGTTTAAGATTGTGAATCTTTAAGTCCAACGGGGGTCGTTGCACAATCAGTCCCCGTTCCCAAAGCTTGTTACAATGTTCTGCTAATTGTGAAACATACTCATTAATTACACGGTCTCGAATTAAAACATTTGTTTGTGGACTTTCAATTCTATAGGACATTCCATACACCATTTCAAATGCCGATATTCCTACATCTGCTCGGGGTCTGGTTCTAAGAATTAATAGGGCCATGGGTAGGTACTTAATCCATGATAATTTAGTTTCTATCATTAATTTAGTCAAAATAGTTTTGATTTCTCCATTCATCCTTTCAACCTTTCCCGAACTTTGTGGATGCCATGGTGTATGGTATTCCCACTTAATACTCAAACTTTCTGTTAGATCTCTAACAATTTTGACACAAAGTGTGTTCCTCTGTCCGAGTCAATTACTTCAGGTACTCCATATCGAGGTATAATGTGTTCTAATAACGCCTTGGTAACTTGATTAGCAGTTGCCCGGGAGGTAGAAAAAGCCTCGACATAATGTGTTAAATGATCCACTATTACCAATAAATATTTGTAACGCCCTACCCTAATAGAAATTTTGGAGAATTTGGCATGCATAAAAATTTATGCATTCCTATTTGTTTTCCCAGTGGCCAGTAGCTCCCACATCTGTAACAAATTCTTTTCCCTCTGATTTAACACCAAATAAGTTGCTCCTGTATCCACAAAAATTCCACTTATTTCCTCTATTCCCTAGTTTTAATTTAACTTTATCTGCTAGGGTAGATTCCCCAGGTCCGTCACTGTGTCTGTCTAGTTCCAATTCAGCCAGGGGAGCCACCCCATGGCACTCCCCCCCAGGGCAGTCTCACTTCCAACGTCCTAACTCCCCGTACACGTACACTTCCCCATAACACGTACGCTGATCCGGTTCCACAGAAGAAGAGCTCACTTCCCCACCTCTGTCAGAGAGCCCTCCTCCACCTCTGTTTTACTTTTTTTTTTTTTTTTTTTTTTTTTTTCTCTCACCGTTGCTCCCCCCCCCCTGTGCAGGGGCTGCAGATGCCTCTGCAACAGCACTCCTGTTTTAACCCTTTCTTAACTCCGAATGTGAATCTGCTGCTTGTTGCCAGTGACAGCAATCCTCCTTATCAACATCAGATAGGACAGATGCAGAGGGTGCTCTTCTCGGAGGTACCTGTCATACAAAATTTTCCAACCTGTCTTCCTGATTACTGTTTTTTTAACTCCAAGTATCTTTCCCCGATATCACCAGCTGAACAACTTCTCTCCATCTTAAATTTCAGTTTTTCCCTGTCCTTTTCCAAAGCCCAAAATTAAGGGATCTGGTGGAGCTACATTAATTTCGCATTCCGTCTGTTACTCCGGGTGGTTTCTTAAAGTGAAAAACATATCTGCATACATTACTTCATCCCATTTTCCTTGCCACCCCAGAAACAACAGTAATTGGAACAATGTATCACAGTTCAAAGTTCCATTTCTAGCCCATTTTTCCTAACATTCCAAATTACCTTTGGCTGCAATATTTTGCTAACATTTTCTTAATTACTGAGCCCCCAGGAGATCCTCCCAGTTCTTTCCAATGTGCTAAAATGCACCTTAAAGGACTCTTTTTCAAGATCTCTCTACTCTGCTGATTTTCCATTGTCAATCTCTCACACACACACACACACACACACACACACACGGGATCCCACAGGCACACTCCACAATTACAATACTTGAGACAGAGACTACAATTCTATCAAACAAACAACTAATAACACAGTCAATAACTAATAACACAGTCTGTCACCAATATCAAATCACAGGACCAAAATTATCATTGTGAGAAGCCACAACATAAGTCAAATACCAGTAAAATCCAAAGGCTTTTTCCTTAAGACGCCCACTGCGTCTTCTGAGTGTATACCAAACGGACGCTAGCAGCCGGGTATACGCCAAACGGACACTAGCAGCCGGGTATACGCCTTTACCCACGAGATTTCCTATCTCAATTTACGGAAGGCTTCCTCACCATGCGTACGCTTACCAAACCAATTTACCAAACCAAGATACCCCCTGCATCTTACAAATTATGTAAAAGAAAAGAATACCTTTTATGAAGATGGTCTTTGTCTGCTCCCCAAATTTTAATACAATAATGAATCATTTTTTTACGCTTTTTCCTTCTTTTTTTTTTTTTTTTTTTTTTTAGTTTTTTTTTTTTTTATTTCATTCAGCGGGTAAAGTCTAGCTCCCGGTCTTTCTAGCCACACTTCCGCATATTGACTTTCCTCCAGGTTAAGGGGTTTTTTATTATTAACCCAGAGGTTTAACTGTTGCCTTACCCATTCTTCTTCTGACCCGCAGACCGGCCAGAAGACATTTTTAGAAATCTTCTTCCCTCCCCATATCTTAGTACAATATTTTATCATCTTCTGCTTATCTTTCCCTAGGGTTCCAGGGAAATATCTCCAATTGTCTAAGATATATGCCAGAGGGGTATTCTTAGGTACAGTGGGTACCCTCCCCATGGGAGTCGAAGGCTTGCTGCCCTTCGCCCCCATCTTCTGGAATATCCACAAACACACACTCACTCTCCCCCCCTTGTTCCTGGCCCAGTCCCTCGCGGGAGGTGGGAAACGCAGTACTTAAGGGTCCACAATCGCTTGGTCAGTATGTCGAACCTCTCATTCGCTATATTCCAGGAAACCCAATCCCGCCCGAACGGTAAACCTGCGAATAAATTCGCAATATACTTACGCGTCCTGCGTCTTCGTCCGGACTCCCGTGCACAGAATCTTTATGGGATTTTACCGGTTCCTTTTTGCTCAATATTCTAGAATTTAGGTTCGTCGGTAAGGTGGCAGTGAGCTGTCGGTCGCGGGGCCGCGGACTATCGCGGGGCGCCTCCCCGGAGGACCAAAGCTCACCGTTCCTTATCCAAGTCACGGCACCAAGATTGTTATAAATTGAGACCACAACAGACTAGAATCCAATTGGAATTTATTAATTATAGCAAGTAGAATATGAGCAAAAGCAGCGCTGGACGACAGGGGAGTCTGCGCTCCGCCAACTGCCGCACTATGCAGTTTAAACAGTCCCCTTTTATACATATTTCCTTCCATGGTCTTTGAAGTAGTGGAGGTACTTTGCGCATGCTTCAGTTGTTGCTAGGGGTCGTTTTCTGCTTTTTGGGGCCGTTTGAGTGAGAAGTCCTTCTCCCTTGACCCCTCACTCATTTTTCTTTTACTTGTCTTGTTTCTGCCGAGCCGGTTCCTGGAACATCTGGCGCTTATCTTATCTTGCTCAAGTGGTGTTTTATGGGCTGTCTTGCATATGCAATTATCCTTACCTTACAAGTGGTGTTTTATGGCTGTTTTAGCTTGCACATGCGATTTCCTTATCTTGTACTAGTGGTGTTTTATGGCGGTTTTAACTTGCATATGCGATTTATCTTACACAAATGGTCCGATCTTTACATTGGGCTTAACATGAATCTTAATAAACAATACCCTAGTCCATAGTTTCTCACAAGATCAAGTTTGTGGCCATTTGAGGAACCTGAACAAATATATGGCACCTGATGAGATCCATCCCAGAATCCTGAGGGAATTGGCTGATGTAGTTGCTAAGCCAATCTTCATGATATTTGAGAAGTCGTGGCAGTCAGGCAAGGTCCCTGGTAACTGGAAAAAGGGAAATATCACACCCATTTTTAAAAAGGGTCGAAAGGCGGACCCTGGGAACTACTGACCTGTCAGCTTCACCTCTGTGCCTGGGAAGATCATGGAACAGATCCTTCTAGGAGCCATGCTTAGGCACATGGAGGACAGGGAAGTGATTTGAGACAGCCGGCACAGCTTCACCAAGGGCAAGTCCTGCCTAACCAACCTATTGACCTTCTACGGTGGAGTAACTACATCAGTGGACAAAGGAAGGGCTACAGATGTTAACTGTCATCTAGACTTCTGTAAAGCCTTTGACACAGTCCCTCACAACATCCTTCTCTCTAAACTGGAAAGATATGGATTTGATGGATGGACTGTTTGGTAGATGAGGAATTGGCTGAATGGTCACATGCAAAGTGTAGTAGTCAATGGCTCAGTGTTTGGATGGACACCAGTGACAAACAGTGTCCTTCAGGGGACTGTACTGAGACCAGTACTCTTTAATATCTTTATCAATGACATAGTGGGATTGAGCGCACTGTCAGCAAATTTTCAGATGACACACAGTTGAGTGGTGCAGTTTGATGCCTGAGGGACGGGAAGTTTTCCAGAGGGACTTGAATGGGTTTGAGAGCTGAGCCCATGTGAACCTCATGAGGTTTAACAGGGCCAAGTGTAAGGTCCTACACCTGGGTCAACCCCCAGTATCAATACAGGCTGGAGGATGAAGGGATTGAGAGTATCCCAGAGGAGAACAACTTGGGAATACTGGTGGATGAAAGCTTGGATATGAGCCAGCAGTGTGTGCTTGCAGCCCAGAAGGCCAATCATATCTTGGACTGCATCCAAAGAAGCATGGCCAGCAGGTTGAGGGAGGTGATTCTGCCCCTCTGCCCTGGTGAGACCCCACCTGGAGTACTGCATCCAGCTCTGGAGTCCTCAATATGGGAAAGATATGGACTTGTTGGAGAGGGTCCAGAGAAGGGCCACAAAAATTATCAGAGGGATGGAGCACCTCTCATATGAGGAAAGGCTGAGAGACTTGGGGTTGTTCAGCATGGAGAAGAGAAGACTCTGGGGAGACCTTATTTTGGCCTTTCAGTTCTTAAAAGGGGCGTATAAAAAAGATGGGGAGAGACTTTTTAGCAGGGCCTGTTGTGATAGGACAAGGTGTAATTGGCTTAAAAAAAAAAAGGGGAAGATTGAAGCTGGATGTGAGAAAAACATTGTTTACAGTGAGGGTGTGGAATAATTAGAAATTAAACTTTGTCGTGGTTTAAGCCTCACCCAGGCTAATAACTCACGAAGTCACTCCCTCACTCACTCCCCTGTTTCTTCCCCCAGTCCCGGGGGAATGGGGAGGAGAATCAAAAGAATTCAACTCGCACAGGTTGAGATAAGAACAATTTAGTAACTAAGGTATAACACAAATCACTGCTGCTACCACCAGTAATAATACAAGAGAAATACAAGGGAAGAGAATACAACTGCTCACCAAGCCTGACCCAGCCAGTGCACCCCCCAGCAGCGAACCCCCCAGCCCACCACCACACCCTTCCGGGTCTCTGCTCTCCGTTTTCACATCCTGGACATGACGTGCTGTGGTATGGAATAACCTCTTTGGTCAGTTTGGGTCAGGTGTCCTGTCTCTGCTTCCTCCCGGCTTCCCCTCCTCCCTGGCATAGCATGAGGCACAGAAAGTCCTTGCCCAGACAAAACACTACCAAGCAGTAACTGAAAACACTGGTGTTATCAGCGCTGTTCCAAGGCCCAAAAAACAAAAACACAGTGCTGCACCAGCCACCAAGAAGGAGAAAAATGACTGCTGCTGCTGAACCCATGACAGTATCCACCCCTTATTCCATACCATTCATGTCATTTTAAGGATCCCACATTTTCAATATACCATCACATGTATATATATACATACACACACACACACAGAGGGAGGGAGATCATCCCTTAGTGCATGAACCAATCCCTACAAAGCTGCTGAGTCCATTCAGTCCGTGATGTCAGGCTCCATCTTTTGTAACAGTCTTTCAGAGCAGGAAAGGCTGCGTGCAGTGTTCACACTCATGAATAACCTGGGCAGTAGTGTCCATTGCTAAGTCCACCCCTCGATCATAAGTCCACGCCTTGATCATGAGTCCATCTGTATGCTGCATCTCTGCCCTGATGTCCTAAGGTGTCATAGGCCCACCAGGCTCAAAATAATTCACCCTTATGTTGCCAATCTATGTCCATCTGAGCCATTTCATTTTAGCCGCTTTTCACAGGGGACTCCAAATAACTGCCTTCCATCTCCGATGCTTCCAAAGCACAGGAGGGGTCCAGTGGACTAGGTACTCGCACTTGCCCACACTGTCCCACACACCCTGCCACTCATGACTGTCCAGCCTTGGGGAAAATCTCTCGGCCATCCTAGATTGTAGTCTAACCCGACATGGCCCACACCCCACTCTGCTTAACTCTCGGGACCAGACAAAATGGTTGTGGGTAAAACACACTGTGTATGCATACCAACACTGTGATCCCCATCACAATCAGCAGGCAGGTCCCAAGGGCACCCAAAGGCCATTCAAAACCATCAGAACTCTCAAATGAGGCTGCTGTACTTGACACTGGGGCTGGTGTAGCTGCTGTGCTTGCCGGCTCTCTCACCACCAGCTGCTCTTTGCCTGACACCAGATCTTCCTCCTCTGCCTTGCTGGGAAGTGTTGCGTGGTCTCCTGCATCCTCCTGGGGCTCGGGGCTCACGGGGCTCTGCGGTCGGCTGCTGGGGAATGCGCTCGGTCGCCGCGGGGCCGTGCTCGGCTGCTGCCTGCCCCCACCCCCCCCCCCCCCCCCCCCCCCCGCTCGGTAACCGCGGGGCCCGGCTTGGCCTCGTGGCTCGGCTTCTCCACCGCCACCCCCCCGCTCGGCGGCGGGCTACACCCCCTCTGCCGCCTCCTTCGTGGCGTCCTGGTCCCGGGGGCAGCTCTCTCGGGCCGTTTCGGCCACTGGCGGCTCCCGGGGCCGCCCCCCCTCAGGTTCCCCTCCTCCCTTCTGGAGCTCGCCCGTATTACAAGCCATTTCAAAATAGTACAATGTAACGAGAACCTTAACCCAAAACCCAGATGTGAAAAACGTTAAGATAAAAAATACCGGCTGCAAGTAAAGTATCATACGCTGAACCTGTGAGAACCAGAGCAACAACTTTGAGAGCCAATAAATCAGCATTGCCAGGAGTAGCTATTAATCCTGTCTTATCTCAACACTTCGTGCCCCACCTTGGGCGCCAAAAAGAACTGTCCTGGTTTAAGCCTCACCCAGGCTAATAACTCACGAAGTTTTATTCACTCACTCGCTCCCCTCTTTTTCTTCCCCCAGTCCCGGGGGAATGGGGAGGAGAATCAAAAGAATTCAACTCGCACAGGTTGAGATAAGAACAATTTAGTAACTAAGGTATAACACAAATCCCTACTGCTACCATCAATAATAATACAAGAGAAATACAAGGAAAAAGAATACAACTGCTCACCAAGCCTGACCCAGCCAGTGCACCCCCCAGCAGTGAACCCCCCACTACCAAAAACCTGACCATACCGTGCACCCCCAGTCCACCACCACACCCTTCCGGGTCTCTGCTCTCTGTCTTCACATCCTGGACATGACGTGCTGTGGTATGGAATAACCTCTTTGTTCAGTTTGGGTCAGGTGTCCTGTCTCTGCTTCCTCTCGGCTCTCCCTCCTCCCTGGCATAGCATGAGACTCAGAAAGTCCTTGGCCAGACAAAACACTACCAAGCAGTAACTGAAAACACTGGTGTTAGCACAGTTCCAAGGCCCAAAATCAAAAACACAGCGCTGCACCAGCTACCAAGAAGGAGAAAAAACGACTGCTGCTGCTGAACCCATGACAGGTGTGCTTGCCAAATATCCCCACTTACCTTAATCAGCCCTGTGCTTGAGCATCTAAATTTTCCTTGTGCTTGTCACAGAAGAAGAGAAGGCATTGTCCAGCCTTTTGGTACTGTCATTTTCTAATTGATTGGTTAGCAATGTAAAAATAAAGCTGAAGGCCAGGATTGCCAAACTTGTGCACCTATGTTTAGAGGCATTCAGGAGTAGCCTTATTTTTAGAGCTGCTGAACATTCCTGGTCCCTGTTCCTGCTGAATTCAGGGGTTTCAGTGAGAGATGAAGGGTGCTTAAAGGAGGTTGTTTATGGAGGAATTCACGTTCAGAACATCTTTGGAGTCTTTTTTCCTGCTGTTCTCCACTCTTTTCCTTGAATGTTTCCAGCAGTTCCTACATTCTTCTTTGTCTTCTGATGCCAGGCAAGGAGTTTGGCTTGATCTGTGAATTGCATTGTCGCAGAAGATGGTAATTAGGATACCGTCCTGAAAAGTACTTCCTCTACTGCTCTGGACTTGAGGCAGGTGACCTTTCTGATTCCTCCTGTGAAGCACATTCCTCCTGTGAAGTCCAAAGTTTGTGTCCCCACTTCAGCCTTTATTGCTCATGTCAGCTGAACTTGGAGCTAAATCTCCATCCCAGGGTGAGAATGGATCATTTCTGACATTCACTTTGTGGCCCAGTTGTGAAGTTGTTCTTTAAACTGGATGTCACAGACCTCCAGCAAGCCAGCTGTGGTGTTTTTTTCCGATTTAAATGAAATAGAGAAATCACAAGGTTCAGTGTAGTGCTTTTTCTTTGTCAGGAAAAGAAATATGATAATATAATTCACAACCTTTTCACTTATTGATGCATGCTACAGAAAGACTAATAGTCATTTAACAGAGCTGCCTGAAAGTACTTACAGAGAAGAGTTTAAACATTTACTGTGCTGTGCCAACAATTCAGAACCTTTTCACTTACTGTGGCTGCCTGAGTTTAATTATTACTAATAGAAACTTTGTCAAATCATCAGTAAGTCTTTATGCTCAAATTTGGGTATCCCTCCCAATATCAGTGAGGCAGGTTGTGTAGCAGTGATACCACTGAAAGGATGTTTGCATCTGAAGAACTGAGAGACAGCTGCAAATAACAAGTGTGTTTAAGATGGGTGCAGAAATCTTCAGTGGTGTTTTAGTTTATAACTGAAATGAAGTCAGCACTTTTGAAGTGATAATCCCTGCAGTTACTTTACTTCATTCACATGAATTTATCTTGTATGGTTATATGTAGCATTAAGATTAATAAGCTGAATGTGCTAACTCCTTTGGCCTTCTTGGGTTACAGCATGGATGAGTTAAAGCTTCTGATGCAAAAATCACAAAAAGCATGACTACTTTTGATTTCTTTTTTGATTTGTAGAACTCTCCAAGAACTCAACCCCTAGTGGTCATTTCTTCATCATCTTCATAGAATCATAGAATCATAGAATAGCATCTTCATCACTTTGTCCTTTGGCTGAACTTCAGGTTTGAAAATCCTGTTGTCATGCCAGCAACCACTAGTTTGGTTCTAGCTGGTTATTGTAAAACATTTACCTAAGATACTTGTTCACTGTCATCTACCACAAAGCTCTTACCCATTGCTGTTGTTGCAAAGCTACCAAGCTCAACGTTACTTAGCCACAAAACAGAACTGATTTTACTTATTTACAAAAGATTATATTTCATTTTGTACTTCCTTGTCTCAATTCCCCCCTTTTTCTGTCCTCTTGAAAATTCTGTTGCAAGATCCTTTTAAATTATTCCATTGCCATTTAAAGTTTTTCTGAAATATTTCCCCATTTCTGTCTGGTGCTTAATTTTGCTTCTTTTCCATTCCTCATAATTCATCACTATTTGCAACGCTAAAAGAAACACTGAATTGAAGTACAAGTGACTACAATTAGAATTATCAATATTATTACTCCTATGAATAACTGCCTTAACCAGGAGAGATTTTGTAACCAAGATGTCAATTTCTTCCATATTTCCTCAAATCCCTATGAGGTATCATCTTTACCAACCTCATGAAACACTCTAATCTGTTTCCATATATCTTTTAGACCAGTTGTGATTCTTCCACTCTGATCTATGTAAGAGCAACAATTATCATTGATCACTGAACAAACTCCTCCTTGTAAGGCTAGCAATATGTCCAAAGCCATTCAATTCTGCATAACCACTTTAGACAAACCGGACAATTATTCTTGTATGGTTTGAATGGCATCTACTCCCCTGTTTTCTATAGTTTCTATCATTGCTGATATATTTACAAGGGACTTTTCTAACTCAGTCACTTCTAACCATGGAACAAACCATCTGGCAAAACTATGAAAAACTGTACTTCGGTCAGCTATCGGATTTGAATTTTGCGATCATGAGATGGTCAAGTTCGAGATCCTCAGGAGAGTGAGAAGAGCGTGCAGCAAGCTCACTGCCCTGGACTTGAAGAGAGCAGACTTTGGCCTCTTCAGGAGCCTGCTTGGTAAGGTTCCATGGGATATACCCCTAGAGGGAAGGGGGGCCCAAGACTGTTGGTTGATATTCAAGGATCACCTGCTGCAAGCTCAGGAGTGTTGCATCCCAACTAGGAGGAAGTGCAGCAGGAGGGCCAGGAGAACTCCATGGATGGATAAGAAGCTGCTGAGGAAACTTAGAGGGAAAAAAAAGGCTCATAAAAGCTGGAAGCAAGGACAGGCAGCCTGGGAAGAATACAGGGATGTTGTCTGGGAAGCTAGGGACCAGGTTAGGAAATCTAAGGCCCACTTAGAATCAAACTTGGCTAGGGATGTGAAAGATAACAGGAAGGGATTCGATAGGTACATAGGGAATAAAAGACAGACTAGGGACAACGGTTTAGGCTGAGTCTCTGTCTTTAGGATGGGTCTCTCACTGTAGGCTGGGTCTCTCACTTTAGGCTGGGTCTTGGTCTCACTTTAGCCTGGGTCTAGTTTTGGCTTTAGGCTGGGTGTTGTCATGCTTTTGGCTGGGTCTCGGTCTCACTTTTGGCTGGGTCTGGGTCTCTCTCTTTAGACTGTGTCTTGGTCTCGATTTAGGCTGTGTCAAAATCTCGCTTTAGTCTGGGTCTCTGTCTCCCTTTAAGATGTGTCTCAGTCTCTCTGTCACACCTTAGGCTGGGTTTCGGTCTTGCTTTAGGATGGTTCTCAGTCTCACTTTGGTCTGAGTATGGATCGGTCTCTTTAGCCTGGGCCTGGGTCTCTCGCTTTATGCTGCTTCTGGGTCTCTTGCTTTATCTCTTCTGGGTTTCTTGCTTTAATCTCTTCAGAGAAGAGATTCAGAGCAGCCCTGTGGAGAAGGACTTGGGGGTGTTGGTCAATGAGAAAATGAACATGAGCCGGCAGTGTGTGCTTGCAGCCCAGAAAGCCAACCATATCCTGGGCTGCATCAAGGGGAGCATGACCAGCAGGTCAAAGGAGGTGATCCTGCCCCTCTACTCTGTTCTGGTGAGACCTCACTTGGAGTACTGTGTGCAGTTCTGGTGTCCTCAACATAAAAAGGACATGGAATTGTTGGAACAAGTCCAGAGGAGTGCCACGAGGATGATCAGGGGACTGGAGCACATCCCCTATGAAGATAGGCTAAGAAAGTTGTGGCTGTTCAGCCTGCAGAAGAGAAGGCTGCGTGGAGACCTCATAGCAGCCTTCCAGTATCTCAAGGGGGCCTATAGGGATGCTGGGGAAGGACTCTTCATGAGGGACTGTAGTGATAGGACAAGGGGTAACAGGTTCAAACTTAAACAGGGGAAGTTTAGATTGGATACGAGGAAGAAATTCTTTACTGTAAAGGTGGTGAGGCACTGGAATGGGTTGCCCAGGGAAGTTGTGAATGCTCCATCCCTGGCGGTGTTCAAGGCCGGGTTGGACAGAGCCTTGGGTGGCATGGTTTAGTGGGAGGTGTGCCTGCCCATGTCATGGGGGTTGGAACTAGATGATCTTCAGGTCCTTTCCAACCCTAACTATTCTATGATTCTATGATTCTATACCTTAGTTACTGGACTGTTCTTATCTCAGCCTGTGGGAGTTACATTCTTTCAATTCTCCTCCCCATCCCTCTGGGAATGAGGGGAGGAAGGGGGGGGAGTGAGCGAGTGGCTGCATGGTTCTGGGTTGCCAGCTGGGCTTAAACCATGACAGTTCTTTTTGGCACCCAGCAGGGGGCACGAAGGGTTGCGATAATGACAGATCTGCCCAGAGTGTGTCTAATAGTATTTGTGATAAGCACTCATTGTTTCAGATTAACATTCACTCCTCACAATGTTGATTTATTTGCTCTCAAAGATGTTGCTCTTGATCTCTGAGTTTCAGCATATCATACCTTACTTAGAGCCAGTATTTGCTGTTTTAGTGTTTATCAGCTGGGGGGTGTGGGCTGAGGTTCTTGTTTCACTGTACTTTATGGTAATGACTTGTAATACAGTAGACTTATTGATCGTGAAACTGATCTGGCTTGTGTTCCCAGTGTGGTCATCACCCCTATAGTTCGGGAGGTATATGATGGGAATTTTTAGCACTTGCACATCTTTTTTCCTCTCCTCGGGTGGTCAGCCTATGAGGGAGACATTCCCACACACCCTATTGACAAGTATAGCAGCTACTCAAACTCTGACTACAACATATAACACAGCTACTCCAACTCCGAGCACAGCAGCTACACCAACTGCAGCAAGTACAGCAGCTACTCCAGCTCCAAGCAAAGCAGCTACACCAGCCCAAGTGACAAGTACAGCAGCATCATTTGAGATTTCTGAAGATTTTGAATGGCCTTTGGGTACCCGTGAGACCTGCCTGCTGTTTGTGATGAGGATCACCATGTTGGCACGCATACAGAGTGTGTTTTACCCATGACCATTTCGTCTGATCTCGAAAGTTAAGCAGAGTCAGGTTTGGGTCTTTTCTAGGATTAGACAATGATAGAGGGGGGCCACCAAGAGAACTTCCCCGAGGTTGGACAAGCATGAGTGGCGGGGTGTGTGGGACAGTATGGGCAAGTATCTATTCCAGTGGGTCCCTCCAGTGCTTTGGGAGCGTTGGAGATGGAGGACAGCTGTATGGAGTCCCCAGAGACAAGTAGCAGAAACTGCTGAAGGAGAGGGTGAATTGAGTCAGTTTGCTGAGATGAAAGCCATCCAGCTGGCCTTGGACATTGCTGAAAGAGAAAAGTGGCCAGTACTTTATCTCTATCCTGACTCATGGATGGTGGTGAATGCCCTGTGGGGGTGGTTGCAGCAATGGAAGCAGAGCAACTGGCAACGCAGAGGTAAACCCATCTGGGCTGCTGCTCTGTGGCAAGATATTGCTGCCCGAGTGCAAAACCTGGTGGTCAAAGTACGCCATGTAGATGCTCATGTACCCAAGAGTCGGGCTACGGAGGAACACCAGAACAACCAACAAGTGGATCAAGCTGCCAAAATTGAAGTGGCTCAGATGGACTTAGACTGACAACATAAGGGTGAATTATTTTTGGCCCGGTGGGCCCATGACACATCAGGCCATCAAGGCAGAGATGCAACATACAGATGGGCTCGTGATGGAGGGGTGGACTTAACAATGGACACTATTGCCCAGGTTATTCATGTCTGTGAAACATGCACTGCAGTTAAGCAAGCCAAGCAGTTAAAGCCTCTTTGGTATGGAGGATGATGGCTGAAGTACAAATATGGAGAGGCCTGGCAGATTGACTACATCACTCTCTCTGTCCTGCTCTGAAAGGCTGTTACAAGAGATGGAGCCTGACATCATGGACCAGATGGACTCAGCAGCTTTATAGGGATTGGTCCATGCACTAAGGAATGATCTTTCTCTCTCTTTGTGTGTGTGTGGATGTGTGTGTATATATATATACATGAGACAAGAGTGATGGTATATTGAAAAATGTGGGATCTGGGCATGATGTGAATGGTATGGAATAAGGGGTGGATACTTCCCTGGGTTCAGCAGTAGCAGTCATTTTTCTCCTTCTTAGTAGGTGGTGCAGTGCTGTGTTTTTGACTTTCAGCCTGGGAACAGTGCTGTTAACACTAATGTTTTTAGTTGTTGCTCAGTAATGTTTAGTGTGACCAAGGACTTTCTGAGTCTCATGGTCTGCCAGGGAGGAGGGGAAGCCAGGAGGAAGCAGAGACAGGACACCTGACTCAAAGTAACCAAAGAGCTGGGGGAGGAAGGGGGGGGGGGGGAGTGAGTGGCTGCATGGTTCTGGGCTTAAACCACAACTCCAGCCTAAAGAGAGATACCCAGAGCCAGCCTAAAGCAAGAGCGAGACCCAGACAAAGGTGAGAGATCCACGCTCAGCCTAAGGCAAAACACATACAACCAGCATAAAGAGAGAGACTCGGACCCAGCCTAAAGCGAAAGACCCGGTCTCTGCCTAAAGAGAGAGACTGAGTCACAGCCTAAAGCTAGTATGAGAGACAGCCTAAAGCGACACCGAGACACAGCCAAAAGCGAGACACATAGCCTAAAGTGAGAGCGAGATCCTGCCTAAACCGAGAGCTAGTCCCAGCATAAAGCGCGAGATCCAGCCTAAAGCAAGAAACCCAGCCTATAGCAAGATGTAACCTGAAGCGAGAGATCCAGTCTAATGCAAGACCCAGCCATAAGCGAGAGACTGAGGTTCAGCCTTAAGCAAGACCCAAAAATACCCTAAAGACAGAGACCCAGCCTAAAGCGAGAAAGCTAGTCTAAAGCAAGAGAGACCCAACCTAAAGTGAGAGCAAGACCCAGCCTAACGTGACAGATGCAGCCTTTAGCAAGAGACCCAGACCCAGCCTAAAGCAAGAGACGCAGATCCAGCCTAAAGCAAGAGCGAGACCCAGCCTGAAGTGAGAGAACCAGACCCAGCCTAATGCAAGAATAAGACCCAGCCTAAAGCAAGACTTATCCCCAGTGTAAAGCAAGAGAACCAGACCCAGCCAAAAGTGAGATCCACACCCAGCCTAACGCAATAGACTTAGCCTTTAGCGAGACCCAGACCCAGCCTGAAGCGAGAGACTCAGACCCAGCCTGAAGAGCAACCAAGACCCAGCTTAAAGCAAGAAACCCAGCCTATAGTGAGAGATGCAACCTAAAGCAAAAGACCCAGCCTAATGCAAGACCCAGACCAGACTAAAGCGAGAGACCCAGTCCAAGCCTAACTCTAGAAACCCAGCCATAAGTGAGACCCAGGTTCAGCCTAAAGCAATACCCAGCAACAACCTAAAGCAAAAGACCCAGCCTATAGCAAGAAAGCTAGTTCAGAGTGAGACCGAGACCCAGATTAAAGCGAGAGACCTAGTCCAAGCCTAACTCGAGAAACCCAGCCATAAGTGAGACCCAGGTTCATCCTAAAGCGAGACTCAGCAACAGCCTAAAGCAAAAGACACAGCCTATAGCGAGAAAGCTAATTTAAAGTCAGACTGAGACCCATCCTAAAGCGAGACAGAGATCCAGCCTAAGTGAGAGACAGAGATATAGCCTCAAGTGAGAGATAGACACCCTGCCTAAAGCAAGAGACCCAGCCTAAAGAGAGAGACAGAGACCCAGCTTAAAGCGAGAGACCCAGCCTAAAGCGAGATAGAGACCCAGCATAAAGACAGAGACAGAGACCCAGCCTAAAGCGATAGACCCACCAAAAGCAAGACATAGAGACTCACCCTAAAGAGAAATACAGAGATCCAGCCTAAGGTGATAGACCTAGCCTTAGGAGACAGAGAGCCAGCCTAAAGAGACATACACCCAGCCTAAGGCTAGAGACATGGCTTAAAGCAGGAGACCTAACTTAAAGTGAGAGACAAAGCCTAAAGAAAGAGACATAGACCCAACCTAAACAGATTGAGACCCAGCTTAAAGAGAAAGAGACGCAGCTGAGAGAGAAACAGACCCAGCCTAAAGAAAGACACAGAGACCCAGAAAGAAGAGATCAAGACCCAGCCTAAAGCAAGATGTAGACCCAGCCCAAAGCGAGAATGAGAACCAGCCTAAAGCGAGAACAAGACCCAGCCTTAAGCGAGAAAGAGAACCAGCCTAAAGCAAGAGATCCAGCCTAAAGTGTGAGACTCAGCCTAAAGCAATAGACCCAGCCTAAAGCAAGAGACACAGCCTAAAGCGAGAGACATAGCCTAAAGAAAAATACAGAAACCCAGCCTAAAGAGGAAGGGTCCCAGTCGAAATCAAAAGAACCAGCCAAAAGCAACAGACATAGCCGAAAGCGAGAAAGAGACCCAGTCTGAAGCAAGACAGAAACCCAGCCTGAAGCAAGGGAGAGACCCAGCCTAAAGCAAGAGACAAAGACTAAAGCAAGAGACAAAGCCTAAAGAAACAGAGACCCAGCTTACAGCGAGAGCCACAGACACAGCCTAAAGCGAAAGTGAATGAGACCCAGCTTAAAGAGAATGAGACCCAGAGTAAAGAGACCCAGCATAAAGAGACAGAGGCTCAGCCTAAAGCGAGACTGAGACCCAGCCTTATAGAGACAGAGTCCTAACCTGAAGAAAGAGATTCAGCCTAAAGCAAAAAAGGAGTCCAGGCATAAAGAGACTGTCATTGTTTAAGCCCAGCCGGTAACTCAGAACCACGCAGCCACTCACTCTCCCCCTTCCTCCTCCCACTCCCAGAGGGATGGGGAGGAGAATCGAAAGAATGCAACTCCCACGGGCTGAGATAAGAACAGTCCAGTAAAGAAAGTATAACACAAACCACTGCTGCTGCCACCAATAATAATAATGATAAGGGAAATAACAAGGGGAGAGAATACAACTGCTCACCACCCACCGACCGATACCCAGCCCAACCCAAGCAGCGATCTAGTCCTTCCAGGTAACTTCCCCCAGTTTATATCCTGGGCATGACATGCTGTGGTATGGAATAACCCTTTGGTTAGTTTGGGTCAGGTGTCCTGTCTCTCCTTTCTCCCAAGTTCCCCTCCTCCCTGGCAGAGCATGAGACTCAGAAAGTCCTTGGTCAGAGTAAACATACACAGTAGTTTTAGCAACAACTAAAATCATCGGTGTTATCAGCATTGATCCCAGGATGAAAGTCAAACACACAGTAAGGCGCCAGCTAAAAAGAAGGAGAAAAAATGACTACTGCTGAACCCCGAACAGTATCCAACCCTTATTCCACACCATTCACATCCTGCTCAGATCCCATATTTCTCAACATACCGTCACTTCTGTCTCATATATATACACATATATTTACACACACACACACACACACACATATCATTCCTTAGTCCATGGACAAATTCCTATAAAGTTTGCTGAATTCATCCAGTCCATCTCTTGTAAGTCTTTCAGAGCAGGAGAGGCTGTGTGCAGTGTTGGATTGTTGCCTGCTGATGACACCGCAGAACTTATCTGGTCACTGCTGAGACTGCCTGGTTTTGTCAAAGTTCATTCTTTGCTGGGATGATGGTTGGAGGGAAGTCAGGGCCAGTCGCTGGTCACCTTAAGACATGTAGTTGATGGGCTATAAAAGTTCAACATAGCAGGTAACAGCATACAATTGAGTTCATTGGCTGTTTTCCCCTAAAATCAAAACCCCTTGAGGTACACATCGGACTTCCCCAACTTCCCACATTATCCACCAAGTATATCCAGGTCCCTGAGCAAAAGCAATCCCACAAGTGGGTTTGCCTTTACCTGAAGCAGGAATAACCCAGACTGTCTTCCCCAGCAAATTCTTTATGTGCACCACAGGAACTTTATCCTCTTCTACAGTATGTAAAAGTTCTGACTGGGCTGGACCAGCCCTGTTGGCAGATCCTCTGGTGTTGACCAACCAGGTGGCTTTTGGTAAATGTGTATCCCAATGTTTGAAAGTCCCACCACCCATTGCTCTCAGTGTAGTTTTTAATAGCCCATTGTATCGTTTGATTTTCCCAGAGGCATGGTAGGGGATGTGATATACCCATTCAATGCCATGCTCTTTGGCCCAAGTATCTATCAGGCTGTTCCGGAAATGAGTCCCATTGTCTGACTCAATTCTCTCTGGTGTGCCGTGTCGCCACAAAATCCGTTTCTCAAGGCCCAGGATAGTGTTCTGGGAGGTGGAGTGGGGCGCAGTGTATATTTCCAGCCATCCGGTGGATGCTTCCACCATGGTAAGCACATGACACTTGCCTTGGCGGGTTGGTGGGAGTGTGATACAATCAATCTGCCAAGCCTCCCCATATTTGTACTTCAGCCATTGTCCTCCATACCAGACAGGCTTTAACTGCTTGACTTGCTTAATTGCAGCACATGTTTCACATTCGTGAGTAACCTAGGGGATAGTGTCCATTGTTAGGTCCACCACTCACGAGCCCATCTATATATTGCATCTTGATGGCCTGAGGTGTCATGGGCACACAGGGCTAAAAATAATTCACCCTTATGTTGCCCATCTAAATCCATCTGAGCCACTTCAATCTTAACAGGTTGATCCACCTGTTGGTTGTTCTGGTGTTCCTCAGTGGCCAAACATTTGGGTACATGAACATCTACATGGTGTACCTTCACCACCAGGTTCTGCACTCGGGTAGCGATATCTTGCCACAGTGCAGCAGCCCAGATGGGTTTCCCTCTGTGTTGCCAGTTGCTCTGCTTCCCTTGCTGCAACCACCCACAGAAGGCATTTGCCACCATCCATGAGTCAGTATAAAGTACAGGCCACTTTTCTCTTTCAGCAATGTCCAAGACCAGCTGGATGGCTTTCACCACTTTCTGCAACTTGTTGTCGAGGACTCTATACAGCTGCCTTCCATCTCTGATGCTTTCCCACGATATGACAGGACCATCAGTAAATAAGGCATATTGCTTTTCACTTTCTGACAGTTGGTGGGGCCTCTTAAGCATTTGTCACCTTGTCCTCTGGTGACATTCCAAAATCTTTGCCCTTTGGCCAGTCCATGATGACTTCTAGGATTCCTGTATGACTAGGATTTCCTATTTGAGCTCATTGTGTAATTAGTGCAGCCCACTTACTCCATGTAGCATCGGTTGCATGATGTTTGGAGGAGACCCTGCCTTTCAACATCCAGCCCAACCAGGGTGCCAGGAGGAGCTGTGCTTCAGTGCAAATTACTTCTGAAGCAGCTCGAACCCCTTCATAGGCTGCCAGTATCTCCTTAACAGTGAGAGTATAGCTGGCCTCAGATCCTCTGTATCCCCAACTCCAAAAGCTGAGGGGTGGACCTCGAGACTGCCCTGGAGCTTTCTGCTGGAGGCTCCAGGTAGGACCATTGTCCCTGGCTGTGGTGTAGAGTGCATTTTTTACACCTGGCCTGATCTGGACTGGTCTAAGGGCTACTATGGGAGTGAAGATTTGCATGAAAAAGAGGTTGGGAAGGAGCTCTGAGGCCTTGGTGCTTGACAAGCCCTGGGGCGATGAGTTGGGGTGTTGAAGGACAGGGAAGGTCGAAGAGCAGGCCTTGGGAGGATGGGCCAGGATGTAGTGGCAGGAATCTCAGTTGGAGACCAGAGGATGTGGGGGTTGTGAGAGGGTCTGCAGCACTGTGATTGGACTATTTACCTGGAGAGTTTTACAGGGGCCAATGAGATTGAACGTGGCATGCTTGTGCAGGTTGGGAAAGTACAGAACAGGGGGATAAAAAGGGCTTGGTTGTAATAAAGTCAGATTTGAGTCCCCTCATCAACTTGAGTCTGTGTCGTGAAACACCACAGGCTACTGCATGGGCTATCTCTCACTTAATTTCTTCAAAGGCTTGTTGTTGCTCAGGGCCCCATTTGAAATCATTCTTCTTCCGGGTCACATAATAGAGGGGGCTTACAATCAAACTGTAATTTGGGATGTGCATCCTCCAGAACCCCACAACACCACCCAAGAAAGCTTGTGTTTCTTTTTTATTAATTGGTGGAGACATTGCTGTTATCTTGTTGATCACATCTGTGGGGATCTGGCGACGTCCATCTTGTCATTTTATTCCCCAAAAATTGAATCTCCTGTGCAGGTCCCTTGACCTTACTCCGTTTTATGGCAAAACCGGCTTTCAGCAGGATTTGGATTATTTTCCTCCCTTTCTCAAAGACTTCTTTCACTGTTTCACCCCACACAGTAATGTCATCAATGTATTGCAGGTGTTCTGGAGCTTGCCCCTGTTCCAGTGCAGTCTGGATCAGTCCATGGCAGTAGGGCTGCGTTTCCACCCCTGGGGCAGTCGGTTCCAAGTGTACTGGACGCCCCTCCAAGTAAAAGCGAACTGTGGCCTGCACTCTGCTGCCAAGGGAATTGAGAAAAATGCATTGGCAATATCAGTCGTGGCATACCACTTGGCTGCCTTTGACTCCAGTTCAGATTGACATTCCAGCATGTCCGGTACAGCAGCACTCAATGGTGGTGTGACTTCATTCAGGCCATGATAGTCTACTGTTAGTCTCCACTCTCCGTTAGACTTTCTCACTGGCCGTATGGGACTATTAAAGGGCGAGTGGGTCCTACTGATCCTTGAATCTCCAATCTATGGATCAGCTAATGGATGGGAATCAGGGAGTCTCGGATGGTGCTGAGGAAAAAGCATTGCCAATATCAGTTGTGGCATACCACTTGTCTGCCTTTGACTCCAGTTCAGATTGACATTCCAGCATGTCCGGTACAGCAGCACTCAATGGTGGTGTGTCTTCATTGAGGCCACTATAGTCTATCGTTACCCTCCAAGTGATTATGTGCTCCCCTGGTTGACGGGTGAAATCTTTTCACGTATTCTGCAGCTCACTCGAGAAGTCACCTCTTCTTTGTCTTCCTATTCCTCTGTTTCATGTAATAATAACTCCTGTTCAGATGCTATCCCCTGTAGTAAGTGCACTGTGTCTTCACTGCATGGGTTGCTCTTTGCGCCTCTCATTTGCCTTTCTGTTTACTTACAGGAGCAACCGATACTGGCACAGATTAGTACTTTGGTTTAGCTGCAGTGTCTGTCACTGTCGTAGTGGCTGCAGTGTCTCTCACTGGGGTTGGAGTCGCTGCAGTGTCTACTGAGCAACTCCTATAGCCGGTATTAAGGCTCAGTCAGAAATCAATATGATTAGACAAAAGCCGTTTATTACTTGTGAAGCTACTGTTTATATACTTTAGTCTTGCAGCTCTAACATTACATGTCTTTCTATGACTGGTTTCATATACTTAGCAACAGGCATACTACTGGTTAACATGTTTCGTGAGAACCTAAAGTGTGGGTTTTGTAAGCAAGCAAGATTTACAGTCCAATTTAGCCACCTCCTCATCTTACCTCCTTCTTATCTTCCAGGCCTGCATTCTTGTTTCATTAGCTATCTGGGAGTTACTTCTTTTCCACAGTCGGCTACACAGAGGTAACCAAGAGTTACCCCTGCTGCAAGGCCAGCTGCACGTAGTTGCTTTCATTCAGAGAAGGCATATGTCCATTCTCTAACAAATCATCCACATCTCACCCTTTCTTTTCTTGAACAAGCCAAAGCTGTTTTACCGATTTTTCAATCATACCACGAATACATTGCAAAATACAAGGTAGAATCATAACTATGGTCAAGACTATCACTAAAATCATTCCAATACCTTTAATCAGAGATGTGAGCCAACCATTAAAACCCCAAGATGTAAGAAGGGCATCTAACCAAGAAATCTAATCATCCTGATAGACACTTTCACATGCTACCAAATTTCTTTAACATCTTTCAAGATCTTTCAGACAGATCAACATAACTACAAGATTCATTAATTAAAGTACATACTCCGCCTACTTGAGCTGTTAATATATTCAAAGCCTTACAATTCTGCAAAATTATCTTTTTTAAAGAATCTACTTCTACTTGCAAGCCAAAAAGCGCTGTTGCGGTATGATTCGCTATAGCCTCCATTTCTCCTGAAACATTAACTATGGCTCTTTCTAACTGAGCAACTCCTAAAGCCGGTATTAAGGCTCTAACAAAACTTTGCTATGGTGTTCCGTAAGTCACCAGTGGATTGTTAACCTCCCTTTTCGTACGACCTTGTCCCCATAATCCTCACGCTATACTGTGCAATTCTGCGTGACTAAACAGAATTCCTACTAGTGGTTCATCAAAATGTTCTGCTTTACCACATATCCAGTAGTCTCTAAGTTGCGTATAATTTACCAATTTAATTAACATAGTCACATACGTATTACCATTAAAAACAGCATAACAAACTGACAGTAGACAACATAGGCCTCTTTCCACTGGAATCGTTTTGCACACTTTGCTTTAGTTTTTTCCCACTGTTCAGGGAGAACTTCCCATATATATAGCACTAATAATGGTCGGGAGCATTCATATGCAATCACATTACATCCTTTGTTACGTTCTAAAACTTGATTATGCAAATCTTCCTCAGCTACATAATATCTTTGCATTCCCAAATAGTCGTGATCCATAATTACCAAAATACGAGCAAGCGCACCAACGTTCCAAAGAGACTTTCTATAACATAACTCACAATATAATTGACAAAACACTGAACGTTTCCAAACTTATTTTCACAATCTTCGCATTCAGTCAAAACCCATGGTTTACAAGTCCCACAGCTAGGACATAGCAAACACAATCTGTCCAATTGAATCATGTAGCCAGACTGTTATTCACGTTGAGAGATTCTGAAGTTGGTCAATGATCCGATGGCGTAGGTGAATTCCTCCACGGTCTCACCCTTCACAGGGGGATCCATCAGGGTCCTTGTTCTATAGAGACACAAGCATAGCCTCTTCCCAAGTTATTAACCTAAAAGGACCTTCCCAGTTATGATTTTCCAAAGACTTTACCATTACCATAACAGGTTCTTTCCCTGATATCAGATCTAAGCCTACATGGGTTAGTGCAGAAAAATGCCTAATCATTGGGGGGACATTCATGCCCATGTGCAAATCAGAACTGTGTAATGTTAAAGAATTTAAGACAAACAATACTTTGTTGATTCGTGCATTTGGGGTCTCCCCTATCATTCCCCCTTTTTGTTTTACTAGCATGTTTTTTACAATTTGCTGTGTCCACACTATCACTGCTTGACCTATGTAATTAACATAACAACCCACTACTCCAGGCAGCATTATTTCAGTAAGATTAGTCTGATTTGCAGTCACATCACACATAATAGAACAGATATTACAAAGATTTCTGTAATTGTCATTTCTTTATGTTGTTGAGGTCTGGTCGCTAGCTGCACACAGCCGTATCCTCGACCCCATGTCAGCAATGGCTCTGGTCTTTTCCACTCGTTATCATGTAGGTCTTTATATAGAACTGGTGGTTTGCACAAGGAATCATCTGTCAGATGTCACAAACGCTGTATTGCGGAAAGAGAAACAAAACTAGACAAATTTAAAACATTTAGCACAAATTGCGCTTTTGCCAACTGTGTGGAGAAAATCCTTCAATTCCCCTTATTTTTTTCTTTTTTTTTTTTTTTGTTTTGTTTTTGGTTTTATATATAATACCTGCTTTAGATGACCCTACTTGAGCAGGGGATTTGGACTAGATCATATCTCCAGGATTTGCCAACCACAGGCTGCTTGGCCTGCCGGCCATCCCTCACATCAAGGTCTGGCATGGCATATGTCCCCACCACTCAATGCCTGCTGGGCTGCAGCCAGCAGCGGAGCTAAAGGTTCTTCTTGGTGGCAAACACAGAGGCCAACCCAGTCTTGCCCTTGACTGTGGTAGCAGGCATTTGGCCAACTTTTTGGCATTGGTGTCCTTGCACCTCGTTGTCAATGCAGTTTCACCTGCTTTATCCAGTAACAAGTCACTACTATGGCAAAGCACATACAGAATGTACATTAGCAGTATGTATACCACAGGGTGCAGCAGCATGTTGAAGATGCCAGAGGCAGTGAGGGACCAGCCAAAAGAAATTTCTTATCAGTGGAGTTCTCTCACCCTCTTAATTTGTTCCATTGCCTGCTCTATAACACTACCATTGTATCAGAATCTTTCTACCTTTTGCCTTAGCATTTTGAAGCAGCTGCTGCAAATTTGCATGCACTAGCATCTGTTTTACAAGTGACAAATCCATACAATACAAGGTGTAGTTTCTTATTAGCAACTGGCTAGTAAGTACAGGTGGTTTTGTACACAAAATCACAGCCTCTAATAATAGCTACTTTACAAGCACACATATTCAAGCTGTTACTTTTCAGTTGCTCCCAAGTGATGTTTTGCAGTAATTTATTTCTCTCTTCCTCTATCTCATTCAGCTCAGGATATTTACAGTCAGCTCCTGTGGCTGAGGCATTGGGTTTTTCCACTCCTCTGTCCAGCTCATGGCAAGGCTTGAGAAACTCTGCAGGCAGCTGCCATGGACCTGTAAATAGGAGGACACAAATATACCCCCTCCCCCAGGTTATCAGTTCTTGAGGAGTAAGACAGGTTAAAGTGTTTCCTTAAAGCAAAGGCATTCCGATGAAACAGGAATGTGAAGCAGCTGCAGAAGCAAACCGCACAGTGTTACCAGTCAAGGAGTTTGCTGTGACATTATCCATTTTTTTTTTCTTCTTTCTCTGCCACCGTGATGCTCCTTGGGTGGAGGCTGGTAAAGCTTCTGGTTGCAGTACCCCTCTTGCTTTTTCTGTTAGCAGTTCATGTTTCAAATCTTGGATTTGTCGAGAGGTTTTTTTACTCTAACAAATAACTTTTTAAGTCGCTTACCCTGCTTTGTGTGGCTACAACCTCTGGCTACCTGCCGGCAGCAGCACTTTTGTATTAACCCTTTCTTGCCTGAAATGTTAGCCTGATACCCATTAAAAACTTTTATGTGAACCCGACAACAATTAAATGCACAGAACGCTGTCTGCCGTCAACACACACACACACCCCCACTGGATCCCATAAACACACTCCACACAAATACAATATTTAAAACACAAAATGCAGACAATCATTACTCCCACTACATGGTCCCAGGTACAAAACGTGGTGCGATGACCCTGTGAAGACAATCAGGAAACCAGCGCTGAGCAGCGTCATCACAGTGCGAGGTGGCAGGCTTGACCTTAGCGGGCATCCCCGCATAGGCTCTGCCTCCCCCACATTGCATGAGGCTTGGGCCTTTATACTGACCAAAATGCACACTCATTCCAACGCAGGTAGCCAGCCTACATCGGAAGAAGTGGCCAGCAGTATCTATAAAGGTCTGCAAGATTCGATAGAAACATGAACATACTTATATTTGCCAACCTCTAGTACATAAGTATCACAGACTGTATGAGTTGTATATCACCATTTGCCTGATATCTTTAATTAGAGCATACGAGAGACCTTCCCACCGTGGGTTTTGATCCAGCACATACACCTCCAGGAAAGCACACAATACATCTGCATCACTCACCCATCTCACTTCTCCCTTTACAGCTGCCCATTTATCATGACGATCTGGGGGATATAAATCAGGCTCCTTTTCCGGATCAACAAGTCTCAGGTCAAAAGGACTATCCAGGTCAGCATCAAAATTATCAGGCATCAGAACGTCAGGAGCAGCAACAGCAGTCTGATGACAGTGCACAGGCTCCTCATTAATGTGTTCTGGAGTTTCAGCGTTGGCAAGTGCAATTAAAACATTTCCTCCCGCAGGTTTCAGGTGATATGAGAGTAGGCTCTTTCTCGGGATTAACAGGGCCCAGGGCAAAAGGATCTTCTTTATCCCCATCCTCAGTCTTCCCAGCCACAGAGGCGAACTGCGAAGGTTCGCGGGGGGGGGGGGGGGGGGGGGGGGGGGGGGGGCGTGGCACTGGGCTCCACTATCTCATTTTTTGACTTTAGCGTTTCTAAAATTGTTCTCCAAATGGCTAACAAATTTTTCACAGTGTCATCGCCTCTTGTGGCTGTGTCACACAATTTAACTCCTTCACCATCCCACAAAGAGACCTCAAATATGGGCGATATTGCTGACTTTAACTCCTTCAGTGCTTTCCAATCTAGAGGAAATCACTGAACCTGCCCTGCTCGGTTAATTGTGTGAGAAACTATGGACTAGGATATTGTTTATTAAGATTTATGTTAAGCCCAATGTAAAGGTCGGACCATTTGTGCCAGATAAGAGAAGGAAATTGCATATGCAAACTCAAACAGCCATCAAACACCACTTGTAACAAGATAAGATAACCGCCAGATGTTCCAGGAACTGGCAGAAACATGACAAACAAAGGAAATACGAGTGAGAGGTCAACTATGGGACAAGGGAGGAGGACTTCTTACTCAAACGGCCCCCAGGAAGCAGAAAACGACCCCCTAGCAACAACTAAAGCATGCGCAAAGTACCTCCACTACTTCAAAGAACACGGAAGGAAAGATGTATAAAAGGGGACTGTTTAAACGGCTTAGTACGGCAGTTGGCGGAGCGCAGACTCCCCTGCCGTCCAGCGCTGCTTTTGCTCATATTCTACTTGCTATAATTAATAAATTCCAATTGGATTCTAGTCTGTTGTGGTCTCAATTTATAACAATCTTGGTGCCGTGGCTCGGATAAGGAACGGTGAGCTTTGGTCCTCCGGGGAGGCGCCCCGCGATAGTCCGCGGCCCCGCGACCGACAGCTCACTGCCACCTTACCGACGAACCTAAATTCTAGAATATTGAGCAAAAAGGAACCGGTAAAATCCCATAAAGATTCTGTGCACGGGAGTCCGGACGAAGACGCAGGACGCGTAAGTATATTGCGAATTTATTCGCGGGTTTCCCGTTCGGGCGGGATTGGGTTTCCTGGAATATAGCGAATGAGAGGTTCGACATACTGAACCAAGCGATTGTGGACCCTTAAGTACTGCGTTTCCCATCTCCTGCGAGGGACTGAGCCAGGAACAAGGGGAGCGAGTGAGTGTGTGTTTGTGGATATTCCAGAAGATGGGGGCGAAGGGCAGCAAGCCTTCGACTCCCATGGGGAGGGTACCCACTGTACCTAAGAATACCCCTCTGGCATATATCTTAGACAATTGGAGATATTTCCCTGGAACCCTAGGGAAAGATAAGCAGAAGATGATAAAATATTGTACTAAGATATGGGGAGGGAAGAAGATTTCTAAAAATGTCTTTTGGCCGGTCTGCGGGTCAGAAGAAGAATGGGTAAGGCAACAGTTAAACCTCTGGGTTAATAATAAAAAACCCCTTAACCCGGAGGAAAGTCAATATGCGGAAGTGTGGCTAGAAAGACCGGGAGCTAGACTTTACCCGCTGAATGAAATAAAAAACTCAACAAAAGAAAAAAAAAGAAGGAAAAAGCGTAGAAAAAATGGTTCATTATTGTATTAAAATTTGGGGAGCAGACAAGGACCATCTTCATAAAAGGTATTCTTTTCTTTTACATAATCTGTAAGATGCAGGGGGCATCTTGGTTTGGTAAATTGGTTTGGTAAGCGTACGCATGGTGAGGAAGCCTTCCGTAAATTGAGATAGGAAATCTCGTGGGTAAAGGCGTATACCCGGCTGCTAGCGTCCGTTTGGTATACACTCAGAAGACGCAGTGGGCGTCTTAAGGAAAAAGCTTTTGGATTTTACTGGTATTTGACTTATGTTGTGGCTTCTTACAATGATAATTTTGGTCCTGTGATTTGATATTGGTGACAGACTGTGTTATTAGTTATTGACTGTGTTATTAGTTGTTTGTTTGATAGAATTGTAGTCTCTGTCTCAAGTGTTGTAATTGTGGAGTGTGCCTGTGGGATCCCGTGTGTGTGTGTGTGTGTGTGTGTGTGTGTGTGAGATTGACAATGGAAAATCAGCAGAGTAGAGAGATCTTGAAAAAGAGTCCTTTAAGGTGCATTTTAGCACATTGGAAAGAACTGGGAGGATCTCCTGGGGGCTCAGTAATTAAGAAAATGTTGGTAAAATATTGCAGCCAATGGTGGCCTTTGTATAATTTGGAATGTTAGGAAAAATGGGCTAGAAACGGAACTTTGAACTATGATACATTGTTCCAATTACTGTTGTTTCTGGGGTGGCAAGGAAAATGGGATGAAGTAATGTATGCAGATATGTTTTTCACTTTAAGAAACCACCCGGAGTAACAGACGGAATGCGAAATTAATGTAGCTCCACCAGATCCCTTAATTTTGGGCTTTGGAAAAGGACAGGGAAAAACTGAAAGTTAAGATGGAGAGAAGTTGTTCAGCTGGTGATATCGGAGAAAGATACTTGGAGTTAAAAAAACAGTAATCAGGAAGACAGGTTGGAAAATTTTGTATGACAGGTACCTCCGAGAAGAGCACCCTCTGCATCTGTCCTGTCTGATGTTGATAAGGAGGAAGAGATTGCTGTCACTGGCAACAAGCAGCGGATTCACATTCGGAGTTAAGAAAGGGTTAAAACAGGAGTGCTGTTGCAGAGGCATCTGCAGCCCCTGCACGGGGGGGGGGAGCAATGGTGAGAAAAAAAAAAAAAAGAAAAAAAAAGTAAAACAGAGGTGGAGGAGGGCTCTCTGACAGAGGTGGGGAAGTGAGCTCTTCTTCTGTGGAACCGGATCAGTGTACGTGTTATGGGGAAGTGTACGTGTTTTGGGGAGTTAGGACGTTAGAAGTGAGACTGCCCTGGGGGGGAGTGCCCTGGGGTGGCTCCCCTGGCTGAATTGGAACTAGGCAGACACAGTGATGGACCTGGGGAATCTACCCTAGCAGATAAAGTTAAATTAAAACTAGGGAATAGAGGAAATAAAGTGGAATTTTTGTGGATACAGGAGCAACTTATTTGGTGTTAAATCAGAGGGAAAAGAATTTGTTACAGATGTGGGAGCTACTGGCCACTGGGAAAACAAACAGGAATGCATAAATTTTTATGCATGCCAAATTCTCCAAAATTTCTATTAGGGTGCATTTAAAGAAGGCAAATTGGAATTAAGAGTTAAAAATGATCAATTAATTGCAGTTTTGAGTTTATCTTTAATTCAACAGAAAAGTAAACAGAAGAACCTCCCTGAAATAGGAGAAATCCTTAATCAGGTATATCTGGGAGTATGGGCATCTGAAGTTCCAGCAGTGAAGATAAAGGAGCAGCCTGCTTGGATGCATTACTCCATAATCCAGAAGGCGCCAGAACCAGAAAAATGCCAGAACAGAAAAAAAAAAAAAAAGAAAAAAACCAAAAAAAAAACCAGCGATAAGAACTAAAGAAAAACGATGGACTCATGCAACCCAAGTGAAAGGACCAGTGAAACCGACGTCCACGGACTGGACTGTAACTTCGAAACCGGGAGACCTTAAACTAAAGATAAGGAGAACTTGACGAACTCTAATTAGGAGGGATCAAAACTTATGTCATTTAATATAAGTCCAGATATTACTGCTATAAATTATTGGTGTCCTATCCATCGTAGTATTGAATGTAATCCATATTTTACTTTTATATGTTATCTTTGTAGTCATGAAGTAATTATAAGGTCAGGACAAGATTTTTGGTGCAATACATGTAGAAATAATTGGTTCGACTGGGATCGGATAGAACAATCAGGAGAATTAATAAGAATTGAATGTGGTAATTTGACTGGGTTGAAACACCAATAGGGTCTAGACTTTAGGGGAGTTATTTTGCAGATGGGGATTGTCAGCGTCTGAAAATTAGAAAATATATGAGACATTAATATCATACAAAGCTTTTAGGACAGTGTACTTTAGAATTTACCTGGAAAGGACCTCAATTATAAATAACTGGGAAAATAAATCAAGTATTGAGAATTGATAGATAGATAGCTTAAAATCTGGAATAAAGACTCATGGTAGATGTTATGCCAAAATAAGTGTGGTAGAGAACGCCTGAAGCTCCTGAAGAATATCACTGCTGCCGAGAAGAACCAATACCTTGTTGCTCCCTGCAAAGGAGTAGACAAAGGAAGGCAGAGAGATACTATTGTGGAGACATAATTTTCTGATATCAGGCGATTAGCCAACAGCTACTATCATTTGATTGAATGAACATCTATACAATGAGTCAGGCTCCAGTTTTCTTAATCTTAATCCTCGTTAAGAATATATTGGGAAATCAAAACCACCAACCTTTTAACTGGACATTGGTCAGATTAGAAGATGCCCAGACGATACGTGCAACTATCACATCGGGAGCTCCCAAATTTAATGTCACGAATTGTGAGCTCTTAAGCCTCATCCTGGGATCTGTTTGTGGACAGCACGATCTCTGGAGTTGGGGAGCAACTAATGGCAAGGCCATTTATTGGTGTCCAAGTTCCAACCCAGGAAAATCCTATTGTAATTATCCTGGATATTTTTATTGTGCATATTGAGGCTGCAAAACCATAGCTACTGACTGGTCAATATCTAATCCAGACCAGTTTCTTAAGGTCAAGTGAGCCCCCAAGGGTTGTAGAACTCCCACATACGACTATGCTGGAGGGGTAAAATGATGTCGGAACCTGTCAAAATTTAACCCTGGAAATATTACAACCAGAAAGTATGGCTTGGACTGTAGGAAAGACTTGGGGGTGATGATACATGAACCTGGAACAGATAGAGGTGGTTTAATATTGATTAGAAAAGAAGTTAAACAGGTACCTCAAGCATTGGGTCCAAACAAAATTATAACAGGTGAATTAGGAAAGAATAAGACCATGGAACAAGGAACTTATATCGAAACTACAGAAAGCAGAATAGAAACAGTACAACTCATGATTTTAAGACAACAATATACAGGTTTAACCAAACAGGAGGAAGAATATCCCATGAATGAATTAGAAGGCACTGCAATTTTATCTGCAGCCAGGGAAGCAGTTTTAAAATTAAAATCAGCAAATTTGGGATTGAAAAGAAAAAGGGGGGAATTGTAATAAAAACCAACATTGTAAATTTGCTGAAAGCAATGTTAACTGTGCAACTGAAGCAAGGCTGATACAATAAGGCCTGAGTAACTGTGTAACTGAAGCAAAGCTGATACAATAAGGTTTGGGTAACTGTGATGTATAGGTACTGTGCCCGAAAAATATCAGCCTTTGTGTAACCGAACAGTCACTAAAGCCAACATAGAAAAACACAAGAATCAATCTTACAAATGGGCTATCCCGACACCAGGAGCCAAATGGGTTTGTTCAGACATTGGAGTAACGCCTTGCCTATCCCTAAACCTGGTTAATCAATCTCAGTTTTGTGTACAGGTGATTATTGTTCCCCGTCTGATCTATCACACCTCTGAGGAGATATTACGCCACTTTGAAGGAGACCTGAATAGACAAAAACGAGAGCCAATTACAGTAGTAACCCTAGCTACACTGCTGATAGCAGGTGGAGTTGGAGCAGGTACAGGCATAGCCTCCCTAGTAAAAGGTCAGGAATTAAAAAATTTGCAAATGGCTGTAAATGAGGATTTAGCAAAAATAAAACAATCTATTCAAAATTTAGTCACTTCAGTAAAGTCTTTATCAGAAGTAGTGCTGCAAAATAGAAGAGGATTAGATCTATTATTCTTAAAGGAAGGAGGGTTATGTGTAGCTCTCAATGAGGAATGTTGTTCTTTTGCTGATCATACGGGAGTAGTCCAGGACACCATGGCTGAACTCCGAAAAAGGTTAGATCAACGAAAAAAGGATCGTGAGGCGGGCAGGTCATGGTATGAAAACTGGTTTAATGTTTCACCTTGGCTAACCACTTTGTTGTCTGCTTTAGCAGGACCACTTATTCTGTTGATTCTGGGACTTACATTTGGGCCTTGTATATTACGCTATATTTTACGCTTTATTAGAAAACTATTTGACATGGCTGAATTACTTATTTTAACTACGATGACTAGGGCAAAGTATAAGAGTGTATCTGTTAATGAAGATGAAGATTGTTGTAAATGCGTTATGCCGCGTAGGAACTATGATTGTAATTGTGAAATATTACCTTGTGAGTGTTATGATAAATGTTGGGATTGTGGAAAAAGGTTTACTTGCAGTGCCGAGGATGAAAGCAGCATCTAATAAGCAATAATAGAATAAAAAGAAAAAGGGGGGATTGTGAGAAACTATGGACTAGGATATTGTTTATTAAGATTTATGTTAAGCCCAATGTAAAGGTCGGACCATTTGTGCCAGATAAGAGAAGGAAATTGCATATGCAAACTCAAACAGCCATCAAACACCACTTGTAACAAGATAAGATAACCGCCAGATGTTCCAGGAACTGGCAGAAACATGACAAACAAAGGAAATACGAGTGAGAGGTCAACTATGGGACAAGGGAGGAGGACTTCTTACTCAAACGGCCCCCAGGAAGCAGAAAACGACCCCCTAGCAACAACTAAAGCATGCGCAAAGTACCTCCACTACTTCAAAGAACACGGAAGGAAAGATGTATAAAAGGGGACTGTTTAAACTGCTTAGTAGGCAGTTGGCGGAGCGCAGACTCCCTTGTCGTCCAGCGCTGCTTTTGCTCATATTCTACTTGCTATAATTAATAAATTCCAATTGGATTCTAGTCTGTTGTGGTCTCAATTTATAACAATTGTTACAGGAAAAGCTTTTGGTATCTCGATAGGCAGTATTTGACCATCTATTATAGCATTTTGAATAACACCCCTCCAGTGCATTGCCGCAGAATGATCTTGACGTGCTGGCAGAATCTGTGGCAACGTTGCCAGTGGAGTCGGTGGCAGTGGTACGCGCGTAGCCGTGTCGGAGAGCTGTAAATTTGTAAGTCTGTCATGAAGTGTCTGTAATTTCTCATCATGAAGTGTCTGTAATTTCTCATCATGAAGTGTCTGTAATTTCTCATCATGAAGTGTCTGTAATTTCTCATCATGAAGTGTCTGTAATTTCTCATCTAACAGTTCTGTCAATTTGTCCCACCCTTGACAATTTTGAGGATCGGGCTCTGGGGGGAGGGAGGCCAGGGGCAGCGAAGGTGGTAAAGGCAGATACAAATTCATATCCCCTGGCCCGTCCCTCGGTTCTGGTTCTTCCCACTTGTTGTTCCGTGGCGGTGGAAAAAAATCTTTAGTCTCTATATCTGGAGCTGTCTCTGGAGCTGTGGCCTTAACAAAAGGATTATTTGGGCATTTCGGCCAAGCTCCTTCTCTGAGTGGGTCCTGATGTTCTTCCTGGGGTGGGGGCAACTGGAAAGGGGGGAGTGAGGACTGCCCAAACATGCATACTCTAGGGTGTGGGTCCTTTCACAGCAGCTTCTGTGCCACTGCCCCTTCCACCCCTGAGGGAAATTCTTCAGTAGGATCCTCTGAAAAAGCTGCAAATGCAGCTTTAGTAACCTGTCTTTCTGCTTGCATTCCTGTGAAGGTATCTCTCAGCAGGCGCCATAAAGTAGCAAATGATTTTGCCTCACCAATTCTTTCCCATACAGCAGGCTTAAATGCATCATGGGCCCCTTCTATCAGGTTCTTATCTTTAGTCCACAAAAGCAATTTTTGTAAGATAACATTATCATACTCAATCCCTCTCTTTGAGAGGATATGCTGAAAGAGCTTCAGTATGGCTTCTTCTTCTTTACAGAGCTGATTCCCCATACCACCTTTCAAACATTAAAAACACATATGGCTGCTCACCTTTTCCTTTTCTTCTTTTTATCCACTGCAGTACTTTCCAGTCTCTTATTTGGCTCCGCTTTCCAGGCCCTTATTTTGCCCCGCTGAGTCGATCAACTCCCAGCCGGTGATCTGTGGCACCACGCTCTGTCGTGACCCCCCCACGATCCAGAAGTCATGATCAGTCATGCTTATTATTTTCAATATGAAAAGTATCCAGGTCCCTGCTCATTAGACTCAATATGAAAAGTATCCAGGTCCCGGTCCCTGTTCGGGCGCCATTTGCCATGATGGACTCAGTCAGAAATCAATATGATTAGGCAAAAGCCCTTTATTGTTTGCAAAGCTACTGTTTATATACTTTAGGCTTACAGCTCTAACATTACATGTCTTTCTACGATTGGTTACATATATTTAGCAACAGATATACTATTGGTTAATATGCTTCGTGAGAACCTAAAGTGTGGGTTTTGTAAGCAAGCAAGATTTACAGTCCAATTTAGCCACCTCCTTATCTTAGTTCCTTCTTATCTTCCAGGCCTGCATTCTTGTTTCATTAGCTATCATCCGGGAGTTACTTCTTTTCCACAGTCGGCTGCACAGAGGTAACCAGGAGTTACCCCTGCTGCAAGGCCAGCTGCATGTACTTGCTTTCATTCAGAGCAGGCATATGCCCATTCTCTAACAGGAAATAATCCACAATCTACCCGGACTTGTGCAAAGATTTTGACACTGTCTCACATGACATCCTTGTCTCTAAGTTGGAGAGATATCATTTCCACCCAGTGAATAAAGAACTGGCTGGATGGCCACACGCAAAGAATTGTGCTCAATGGCTCAATGTCCAGCTGGAGACCAGTAACGAGTGGTGTCTCTCAGGGATCGATGCTGGGACCGGTCTTGTTCAACATCTTTGCCGGTGACATGGACAGTGGGATTGAGTGCACCCTCAGCAAGTTTGTCGATGACACCAAGCTGTGTGGTTCGGTTGATATGCTGGAGGGAAGGAATGCCATCCAGAGGGACCTCGACACGCTTGTGAGGTGGGCTGATGCCAACCTGATGAATTTTAACCATGACAAGTGCAGGGTCCTACACCTGGGTCAGAGCAATGCCAGGCACAGCTACAGGTTGGGCAGAGAAGAGATTCAGAGCAGCCCTGCGGAGAAGGACTTGGGGGTGTTGGTCAATGAAAAAATGAACACGAGCCAGCAGTGTGCGCTTGCAGCCCAGAAAGCCAACCGTATCCTGGGCTGCATCAAGAGGAGCGTGACCAGCAGGTCAAAGGAGGTGATCCTGCCCCTCTACTCTGCTCTTGTGAGACCTCACTTGGAGTTGCTCCCTGTCTTTTTTAAAATATTAGAAAAAGAGTAAACAGTGGTGTGGAATAATTAGTAAATGCAGAATAATTAGGTATTAAACTTATATTTGAAATGCAGCATTGTCCACACATAAGGGAAAAAAGGACTTTCAGGGCCTCTCTGGGTGAGATGCAGCCACACCTGGTATGCCAGGAATGTGCACTCCACAGCAGTTCCCGTGGTGACACAGGGAGGATGGAGTGGGGTGGAGATCTTGCGGCCACACTCTAACATCAGCAAAAGATGGGAACTAGGTGGTACAAGAAACTGATAAGCTGCATACTTGCTACCCCGAGACAAAAGCCTGTCATCTTTTAACAGAATGCTGTCCTCTGTGTGAACTTTGCTCCATTATAATGTCATTATAATGCATTTACGTGATAAAATGCACTCCCATCTCCAAAGCGACCCACCTCCAAAATAAGATCACCCCTTTTTGAGCATTCGTTTTGAATTTTTGGTGTTGTATACCTTTAAAAGTGAAGTGAGAGAGATTTGCACCAATAATAATAAAGGTATGTGTGGATGATTTCTTGTTAGAGAATGGGCATATGCCTGCTCTGAATGAAAGCAAGTACATGCAGCTGGCCTTGCAGCAGGGGTAACTCCTGGTTACCTCTGTGCAGCCGACTGTGGAAAAGAAGTAACTCCCGGATGATAGCTAATGAAACAAGAATGCAGGCCTGGAAGATAAGAAGGAACTAAGATAAGGAGGTGGCTAAATTGGACTGTAAATCTTGCTTGCTTACAAAACCCACACTTTAGGTTCTCACGAAGCATATTAACCAATAGTATATCTGTTGCTAAATATATGTAACCAATCGTAGAAAGACATGTAATGTTAGAGCTGTAAGCCTAAAGTATATAAACAGTAGCTTTGCAAACAATAAAGGGCTTTTGCCTAATCATATTGATTTCTGACTGAGTCCTTGTGGCAGTTATGTATGACTAGAGTCACTCAAGCTCCGCCTTGAAGGTGAAAAATAGTATAAAATGACCCAAGAGAGGGGGAGGTATTAGGGTAGATACCATCTTGGAGGAGTCAAGGAAGATAACATCAACAGACTCCTGGGACCGGTCGATGGGCTGGTCCTTTTTCCCCCCCATAGGGACGCCTGTGGGTAAGACTTACACTGTATCCAGTGCTCCCCTGGGAAAACTTAGAATCTCTATAGAGTTACTTTTCACTGTTACATTTATATTTTAGAGCCAAGCTGTGTTAACTTTATCGAGCGCTTGTATCCATGTAACTATTATTTGCATGTGCTTTTGCAGACGGTATTTATCACCGGAAATCCATAAGAACCTGTATCTGTTGTTGGAGCAGTAGTTGTACATTGGAGCTGTACCCAGCCCCTCTAATATCTGAGGACCAGCTGGAAGGCAAGGGGTGTATTTTCTCCCCTTTAAGGCAACAAATGGTCAAAAAAATGTTCTTGGTCCAACATCTAGGCAGAGTAACCATTTGCTCCAACTTCCTTGAAATCTAGAGGAACCACCCAGAGGACCCTCGTGGAACCCCTCGTACTTTGGGGTATTCTCAACTTCTTACTAGATGTGAACGGGCAGGATTTGGTCTGGTCATTGCTGCTGCTGTTTTCTGACAAAGCACCTGATCATGAGACTTTGGGTGCTGTCAGGTTTGGAGCCAAGGAGGCACTGGTGCTAATGCATTGCTCTTGGGTATCTCTGATGTGTTGCTTCATGGAAATGAGCTACCTCCCGCCTGCCTAGGCTACCTGGCACAAGGCAGTGGCACTGCGATTGCACTTGGTTGTCTCAGCTGGCAGGGCTGGCTCATTTGCCTCATGTCTCATGGATGGCCTGGCAGGTCTGAGGGCTGCATTTTCCCTCTCCTCCTGCTGAGCAAGACTGCCAAGGCCGCTCAGGGCTGCTGCCTAGCACAGGTATCTTGCCTTGCTCACCTACCCCTAAGGAAGCCTTGCTTCTGTATTTCTCGTGATCAAACATGGGGGCTACACAGCCCTGCAGTAACATCCTTTCCCTCTTGTCCCACCTTCCTTCACTAACACTGCTGCTTCACTCCTTGATCACATTAAATTCCAGGCCTCATATTTCAGACTTTCAAGAAGCTTTTGCCATTTAATGCACAGCAGTGTAGAGCAGGTTTAATGGCATGAGCTATTGTGAAGACATTCTTATGTATGGCTTTGCAAAGAGACAGTGCATCGAGTCCCAGCCAAGAAGAGAAACTACCTAGCATAAGTATACACGTATTGGCCACATGCCAGCAGCAGCTCATCTCTGCTGTTTGGTTCCAGCTGTTGGGTTTCCTACTCCAATTTGTAAGAATAAAGTCTTAAGGTATTGAGTACATAAAACAGGCTTCACAACCCATTACAACAACATTTATGCAGGCTTTTTCTATAGCTTGTATACATACTTAATGACCATTAATGTTAATGGGTGTTACATTCCAAGAGCAGCAGCAAAGGCCCCAAGGAATGGCTATAAATAGCACTGCTGCTTTCTTTACAGAGCATGTCCTGGCTTAAGGTTATTGAAAACTCTTCAGGCTTTTCTAATTGCAGTAAGTGGGTTTCAAAGACAACAGGAAAAGCATCCATTGTCATGTGGACAATGTTCATATTATTGCACTGGCTCAAAGTCTGATCCACACTGCAGTATGTAACAGGTAGTGAAGTGGAATCCTGGCACACAAAAATCTGCCAATCATTGAGAAAATAATTTCTTGTGGACACCTGGATGGACCTCTGATGGACATCTTGTGTACCTTTCTGTCCTGGGTTCAGCAGCAGCAGTCATTTTTCTCCTTCTTGGTAGCTGGTGCAGCGCTGTGTTTTTGACTTTTGGCCTGGGAACAGCGCTGATAACACCAATGTGGTTAGTTACTGCTGAAATGTTTGGTTTGATCAAGGACTTTCTGAGCCTCATGCTCTGCCAGGGAGGAGGGGAAGCCGGGAGGAAGCAGAGACAGGACACCTGACCCAAACTGACCAGAGCGGTATTCCATACCACAGCACGTCATGCCTAGGAGGTAAAAATGGAGGGCAGAGACCCGGAAAGGTGGGGGTTCGCTGCTGGGTTGGGCTTGGTATTGGGTGGTGAGCAGTTGTATTCTCTTTCCTTGTATTTCCCTTGTCATTATTATTATTGTTGGTAGCAGCAGTGATTTGTGTTATACCTTAGTTACTGAACTGTTCTTATCTCAACCTGTGGGAGTTGCATTCTTTCCATTCTCCCCCCCATCCCCCGGGACCTGGAAGGAAGAAAGAGGGGGGAGTGAGTGAGCAAACCGCGTGGCTGACTGGGCTTAAACCACGACACTTTCTTCTGGACATCTTGATGCCTACTTAAAAAGACTTTTATGAGCTTCTTGAATAACTAGCATTTTCTCCCAGTAGCAGCACAGTTGCTTATTGTTGGCTGATGCATGGGAGCCAAATTAAATACAACAGACCCAGTGCTGGATGCATGTAGCAGAGGTGGCAGCCTTTCTAAGTTATTTCTCCCAATACAAGAGGCTGGTTATTTTCACTCCATTCTTGCCCACTACCCAGTGTTTGCTGCTCTGCTTGGGTGATCTGTTATCCAAATCTTCACACTGATTTTAGTTTTGACCTAATGGACTGACAGAAGAAAGCAGGATGGCTCCTTGACCTGCAATTGAGCCCCTCTGCTGGTGCCTTTCCAAAAAGCTGACCCCCCGGCAGAGCTTTGGAGCAGCTTTCCAGCAAAACATGGCTCCACAGCACGCCCAGGCATCACCTCGAAAAAAATCCCAGGGTTGCACCCAGCCTAAATGTACAAAAGCAAAGCCCACCAGCATCACAGAGATGCACCACTGCCCTATTTAAGGACGTATTTTTAACAACTTTAAACACAACAAGCAGTATGATGGCTCTACACTGCCAACAGTAAAGAAAGTCAGGCTTGCCAGCCATGAAGGTGATATAACCCCTTGGTCAAACTTTGCCTTTTAATTCCCTTCTGAATAGGTCTGATACAGTTTTGATGGAAAACGCACCCATTGCATGGCTCAGAAGGCTACAGAATTGTGAGCTATTAAATACTAATAAAACAAGATGAAAAACAATTTGCAAAATCTCCTCTTTTTATAGACGGCAGCTATTGAGAAAAACTGAGTAAATTCCCCAGCTACCAAGACTGCAGTCTGTTTCAAGATTCCATCAATTATTTACGGTAAAAATAATATTTATGAATCTCCAGAGAAATATTGCAAAGAGAAACATGGAGAAAAATTTTCCATGCAGTTGCAAAGATGTAATACAGGGACCTACATATCTTTTAAAAGAATGTCTATGACAATCAAAGAGCCTTACATAGCTAATATGGGTTAATGTCAGTGTTGATTGGCAGCTTGATGGCATCAGGGTACACTGTGCACAGGTATCTACTAGAGCCTTATACTTCTGTGGGACTGTCGTGGTTTAAGCCCCCCACCCACGAAGTTTTCTCACTCACTCACTCCCCCCCTTTCTTTCTTCCCCCAGTCCCGGGGGGATGGGGAGGAGAATCAAAAGAATGCAACTCGCACAGGTTGAGATAAGAACGGTTTAGTAACTAAGGTATAACACAAATCACTACTGCTACCACCAGTAATAATAATGACAAGTACAAAGAAAAAGAATACAACTGCTCACCAAGCCCAACCCAGCCAGTGCACCCCCAGCAGCGAACACCCCAATGTTCCACCACACCCCTCCAGGTCTCTGTTCTCCATTTTCACATCCTGGACATGACGTGCTGTGGTATGGAATAACCTCTTTGGGTCAGGTGTTCTGTCTCTGCTTCCTCCCGGCTTCCTCTCTTCCCTGGCATATCATGAGACTCAGAAAGTCCTTGGTCAGACCAAAACATTACCAAGCAGTAACTGAAAACACTGGTGTTATCAGCGCTGTTCCCAGGCCCAAAATCAAAAACACAGCACTGCACCAGCTACCAAGAAGGAGAAAAATGACTGCTGCTGCTGAACCCATGACAGGGACTGATGTGCCAGGCCATCTGATCCACACAGTCCAGTAAATCCAATTGTCCCCTACCTCCACCTGGCTGGAGGCAGGGCCTCTCTAATAGTGATCACAACACTGGACACTTAAGTCTTGTATAAAAGGATTATTCTTTATCACAGGAGTTGGAGTAAAATCAGCCCTTCCACTGCATCTGGGAACCTGCTCACCAGAGACAGAGGAAATGGAGCAGCTGTCCACCTTGCCTGGTCTCTCAGAGGATCCTTCTGCTGTGGGGTTGCTGAAGGTCGAAGAACAACAAGTGCCTATCGCAACCACAACAGTGCACCGGCAGCAATATCGAACCAACGAAGGCTCCCTGATTCCCATCCACAGGCTGATCCCTAGACTGGAGAGCCAAGGAGTCATTAGCAGGACCCACTTACCCTTTAATAGCTCCATACGGCCAGTGAGAAAGTCTAATGGAGAGCGGAGACCAACGGTAGACTATCATGGCCTGAATGAAGACACACCATCCTTAAGTGCTGCCGTACTGGACATGCAAGAACTACAGTATGAACTGGAGTCAAAGGCAGCCAAGTGGTATAACACGATTGATATTGCCAATGCCTTTTTCTCAATTCCTTTGGCAGCAGAGTGCAGGCCACAGTTCACCTTTACTTGGAGGGGCATCCACTACACTTGGAACCAACTGCCCAGGGGTGGAAACACAGCCCTACCATCTGCATGGACTGATCCAGACTGCACTGGAACAGGGCAAGCTCCAGAAACACCTGCAATACATTGATGACATTTTCGTATGGGGTGATACAGCAGAAGAAGTCTTTGAGAAAGGGAGGAAAATAATCCAAATCCTGCTGAAAGCCGGTTTTGCCATAAAACGGAGTAAGGTCAAGGGACCTGCACAGGAGATTCAATTTTTGGGAATAAAACGGCAAGATGGACATCACCAGATCTCCACAGATGGGATCAACAAGATAACAGCAATGTTGCCACCAACTAATAAGAAAGAAACACAAGCTTTCTTAGGTGCTGTGGGGTTCTGGAGAATGCATATCCCAAATTACAGCTTGATTGTAAGCCCTCTCTATCATGTGGACCCAGAAGAAGAATGAATTTAAATGGGGCCTTGAGCAACAACAAGCCTTTGAGCAAATTAAATGCGAGAGAGTTCGTGCAGTAGCCCTCAGACCAGTCCAGACTGGGCCAGATGTTAAAAATGTACTGTACACCGCAGCTGGGGAGAACGGTCCTACCTGGAGCCTCTGGCAGAAAGCTCCAGGGGAAACTCGAGGTCAACCCCTCAGCTTTTGGAGTCGGGGATACAAAGGATCTGAGGCCAGCTACACCCCAACTGAAAAAGAGATATTGGCAGCCTATGAAGGGGTTTGAGCTGCTTCGGAAGTGATTGGCACTGAAGCACAGCTCCTCCTGGCACCCCGGTTGCCCATGCTGGGCTGGATGTTCAAAGGCAGGGTCTCCTCTACACATCATGCAACTGATGCTACATGGAGTAAGTGGGCTGCACTAATTACACAACGAGCTCGAATAGGAAATCCCAGTCGTCCAGGAATTCCAGGACAACAAGACTTTACAGGGGAGCGAGTCCAAAAAGGTGAGCAAGGAGAACCAGGCAAAAGAGGAAAGCCTGGCAAAGATGGAGAACTTGGTCAGCCTGGCAGGGATGGTTTACCTGGTGGGCCTGGAATAAATGGTGCTCCAGGAAGAGATGGTGAAAAGGGTGAAAGGGGATTTCCATGCTTGGAAGGACAGCCAGGTTTGCCAGGATTTCCAGGACCAGAAGGACCACCTGGTCCAAGAAGCTCAAAGGGTGATGATGGACTTCCAGGGCCTGTTGGACCCAAAGGAATCAGGGACCTCCAGGGTCACCAGGACAAGTTGCAGAACAGAAGAGACCAAATGACACTGAGTTTCAGAAAGGAGATCAGGGTATTCCAGGTGATCCAGGCTCACCAGTACCTCCTGGGCCACAAGGCCCTCCTGGTCTTCCTGGTGGCATAAAAGGTGAAAAAGGCAAGCCAGGTGTTCCAGGTATTCCTGGTTTATCAGGACAGAAAGGTTATCAAGGTCTTCCGGGTGACCCAGGCCCACCAGGACTTAGTGGCCCTCCAGGTGTGCCAGGATTGCAAGGCATCAAAGGAGACACGGGGCTTTCTGGGCCACCAGGACCAACAGGACCTCCGGGGTTAAAAGGTGCCATGGGAGAGATAGGCCTGCCAGGTCCCCCAGGAATTAAAGGCAGCCAAGGAATAGCAGGACTTCCAGGGCAGCCTGGGCCTGCAGGATTTCCTGGATTGAAAGGGGAGAAAGGTGACCCTGGTGTTTCAGGCATCGGTATTCTGATGTTAGCACACTTCTATAGAAAAGTATAGTAAAACTTCGTGAGTTATTAGCCTGGGTGAGGCTTAAACCACGACATAGTGGCAGCAGGAGGAACAGTTTTGCTATGACTTTTCTGCAAGAAAATCAGATGGAGTTTGATTTTGAGTGGAGGAATGTCGTGGTTTAAGCCTCACCCAGGCTAATAACTCATGAAGTTTTACTCTCTCACTCACTCCCCTCTTTTTCTTCCCCCAGTCCCGGGGGGATGGGGAGGAGAATCGAAAGAAAATGCAACTCGCACAGGTTGAGATAAGAACAGTTTAGTAACTAAGGTATAACACAAATCACTGCTGCTACCATCAATAATAATAATACAAGAGAAATACAAGGAAAAAGAATAGGACTGCTCACCAAGCCTGACCCAGCCAGTGCACCCCCCAGCAGCGAACCCCCCACTGCACCACCACCACATCCTTCCAGGTCTCTGCTCTCCGTTTTCACATCCTGGACATGACGTGCTGTGGTATGGAATACCTCTTTGGTCAGTTTGGGTCAGGTGTCCTGTCTCTGCTTCCTCCCGGCTTCCCCTCCTCCCTGGCATAGCATGAGACTCAGAAAGTCCTTGGCCAGACCAAAACATTACCAAGCAGTAACTGAAAACACTGGTGTTAGCACAGTTCCAAGGCCCAAAATCAAAAAACACAGCGCTGCACCAGCTACTAAGAAGGAGAAAAAATGACTGCTACTGCTGAACCCATGACAAGGAATTATAAATTTTAAGCTTCTCCCTTGATGTTTGGATAGCCTTTGGCTCCTCCCCTCATCTCAGTCCTGTCACAGCTGGTGCCATGCAAATTTTAGCTGCACATGGTCTATCATGCACATTTTTATGTGATTTCCATCCTCTCTTTTTTTTAACTGAGAGGAAACAATGTTAGGAGAGATCCCTGTTAATGAATCAGTAACTTAAAGCATTTAATTACCGAAAACAAAGTCTTAGTTTCAATACTAATATTTTATTTTTAAACATTAGTGAGGGCTAAAGAAGTATGGAAATCTGATGAATTTGCAAAATATTTTTAGTGAGGCTTAGTTCCCTAAATTAATCAGGCAAGTTGCAGTCCCCAGCTATTTATAAGTCTAGTTAAGTGTTGTTCCCTTGTGAGGTGTCTTTTTTTCTTTTTAATCCCCTCCCATACTTACTGAGGTGTCTCATTAATTCAGCCTCTTACCTAGCTATCTCATCCAGAGGAATCTCAGTGGAAATATGATATCTGATCTGTTTCTATATTTAATGGCATATTTCATCATAGGAGAATATTTTATTGAACTAGCTCCCTTGAAACTGTTGCTGTTTTGGGTTTTTTTGGTTTTGATTTTTTTACAGTAAGCTACATTCAAAATAGCAATATTTTCAAATATTTTTGCTGGAAGACATAAGAAAAAAATTCCTGCTCTTCTTCCAGGAGGATTAAGCAGGATCTGCCATAGGGAGAGAGAGGGGCAGCAGGAAAAAGGACTTGTCCTTTGAAATGTTATTTAATTTAAAAAAACCCCTAGCAATCTCTGAAATTTAGATACCTGAGGATGGAGATGATGGGGTACATCCACAGCAGGGTGATCCATGGGCGTTGCACCACAATGGAGATAGGGACACCCCGGCCGTCTGCACCCTCTTCTGATAAACACCAGAAAGAGTTAAAAGATCAAACGCTCTTCAACCCACACATCTCTCCAGTTCATATATATATATATATATATATTTTTAAAAAAACACCATCCCTGCTGGGACAAAAAAGCTTAATAAAAAAGCTGCAGACTGACAGAAGGCCCCCTCTCCACCCAGGCAGCCAGGGATGACTTGGCCAATGTTTAATGAGTTACAATGTTACGTATCTCTTTACCTTTTGAACCAGTTAATCAAGAAAATTTCAAACAAATAAGCAAAAAGATGAAACAGCAACAAAAAAGAATGCCCCCAATTTGTGTTTTTTTGACTGCAAGTAATATTCATGTCTGCATAAAGATGGCATGTAATTAACATGCCATAATCAAAATAACTAAGGTTGACACATTATAATCACTGCATAGAGATTATACCATAGCCACAGGTGATCTACACAGTCTATCATATCATATCAAAGGCATATCATTTGCATAATGAAAGCATGGTGACAGTAATTGTTTTTTTCTTGTTATCATAATTTAACCCAGAACTGCAAAGGACTTTGGTACTGTCAGATGTTGTCCGTTAAAAGTCACTGCAGGTTACAGACTCCAGTCCAAGTGACCCAAGTATTTTCATATGAACAGTCATGGCGTGGCTGCATGAAAATATAATGAGAACTTTTTTTTTTTTTTTTATTTTTTTTATTTTGGGCTCCTGATGTTTCTTACCTGCACAACTAGACTGCATTCTCTGGGCAACACCCAAATTTCGCATAGCATTGAGAATAACAGGGCACACTGACACAGTGCCTTCCCAAAACATCCATGGAGTGTGCCTGGATGATGATGCTCCAGCCGGCAAAAGCACCTCCACAGAGGATGCCAGCAATGGCACTCCACTGTTCTCCATCCACTTCAAGCAGAAGGACAATGTTCAAGCAGCTTGCCTTGCCGCCGACCGCAGCTCTCCAATGCGACACCTTTCTAGAAGGTGATCACTCACCCTGAACGGAGAATGCCACGTGCTCTGGTGACCTGTATGGTGAACTGGTGGTCACCACTGCAATCTCCTTAGCTGGTTCCTATCCAGTAATAAGAGATCATCACTGCTTGTTAAATCAAAGAAATGTCTGCAAACAGAACAAAAAAAAAAAAAAAAAAAAAGCTGAGAATTGACACCAGGTCTTGCAGAGCAGCTCAGATTGATGTCCCATGTTCCCTGTGGTGAAAGTAGAGCCACGTGGTGTGAAGGGCTGGCGAGGAGCAACCCGTTGTCCCTTTGCATGCAAATGAGTGCACAGTGCAGAGGGCTCTTCTTTAAATTGCAGCCTCACTTTTGACTCAAGGAGGCTGCAAACCACATCCTGGCACCTCAAAGGGTCCCATCAGGGGAAGGGTCTCAGCAGCTCCCTAACTTTGTCTGTCCCCCAGAATCATTGAATGGTTTGGGTTGGAAGGGACATTTAAAGATCATCTAAGTCCAACTCCCTGAAATTAGCAGGGACACTTTCAACTAGACCAGGTTGCTCCATCCAATCTGACCTTGAATGTTGCCAGGGATGGAGCATCTACCATCTCTCTGGGCAACTAGACCCAGCTGATGGCCACAATGCCTCTTCTGCCCGGCCAAACCAAACTCCTAAGGACAAATAGCCAGTACAGGGAATCATTTGAGCTGGACCTTGGTATCGATATGAACCTTGTGCTTCCAGTTTTACCTTTGCTCTAATTAACGCTTATAGAGTTTGTATTTTTTGTGAGAGAAACAGTGTTGGTTTTGCATACTGGGGATGGGGCTTTGCAGTATTAAGGCTTTGCAATATTAAGCCTGGGGCTAAGTTACTAAGGAAATGAAACAAAGGGTTTGAAATACCATGACTCAAACAGACACACTTTGTGGTTAAAGACAATGTCATCTTGGGTGAAAGACACACTCTGTGGTTAAAAAGAATGCTATCTTTGTACAACCTATGAAACTAAGCTGGTGCAAGCTGGTTCTGTAGCTAAACAGTAAGTTGGGGTACCACATATCTGCAAGAAAGTTAAGAAATCAAACCATATAAGGAGATAAATAAGAGGAAGGGGTGTAAGAACTTGAGTAAGGTTAGATGTAAAACAGAGGCAGGGCAGTTAGCACGTAGATTATACACATTGGATAGGCTGTAAACCTTGGAGTACCCAATCAATGGAGAAACAAGGGAGGGAACTTGTGGATGGGATAGGAAATACAAATCATAGTTCTGCTTTTGCTGTGTGTGCCTACTTGCTAGGACACCCATTTTTGCCAAATGTTAAATAGCTGCTTCACTGTTGTGGTCTAACTGAGGCCTGCCTGAACCTAGAGACCATTTCTCACATTTTTCAGGAGTTTACTTGTACCAGTAATTCCTTATTTTTAATACACAGTATCAGACTCTTCTATTATTTATGCATTGCTCCAGACACAATACAGTCCAATCACATTAACACACAATAACCCTCATGTAGATATTACAGCATTTAGAATTACAAATTTATCTTAAAAGTAAAGAGCATTGCAGTAGCTTGTGTAACATAAACCTATATAATCCTCCAAATACGCTCAGGAAAGTTACTGCAGAATTTGGAAAAGACGAGGGTTGAGACAGGATGAATGAGGGTCTTGGCACCAGTTTGGCTGGTCATGACAGAAACCAGCGTGTGTTGTGCCCCCTCCTGGAGCAGTTGCCTACTGCTATTGCTACAATGACTTCTTAAATTTCCGTCTTAATCAGACTGAAGTCAAAGCCCATCTTGCTGTTATAATTCCAGTAGTTCATGTGTCTTCTAATCACATGTTTTATGGTTAGCAAAAAATGCCCAATGGAGTTGATGTAAGGTTTATGGGAACCAAGAAATCTGCACAGGATTTGGTTTGAATCTGACCAGCTTTTGAAGTTCCTATCCATAAGCTTTTAGAGTACTTACATGCCATTATTTCTGCCTTTGATGCAATAGGATGGTTGCTTTTTCTATTTTTTTTTTTAAGGGGAAGGGGAAAAAAAGCAACGTAAATCTCAGAGCAGAGGTTTAAAAAGAATATTATCAGACTTCCAGATTTAGGTTAAAAAAACCCAAACTTTTCAGTATCTCATGTTCTACCAGTGAGGAAGGGCACAGAAGCAAGGAGGGAGCAAGAGACAGGCACACCTGACCCAACTAGCAAAGGGGTATTCCAGTTCATCTCACAGCATGTCATGCATCAGTATATAAACTGGGGGGAGTCACTCAGAAGGGATCGGTCACTACTCAGGGCATTTTGTTTGGGGTTTTTGCTTTTTGTTTGTTTTTTTTTTTTCCTTTTAGTTGTATATCTTTCCTTGTTATTCCCATTATTATTAGTAGCGGGATTTACATTCTTTCAATTCTCTTCCCCATACCTCTGGGAGCAGGGGGGAAGAAGGGGGGAGTGAGCAAGTGGCTGCATGGTTCTGAGTTACCGGCTGGACTTAAACTATGACAGTTCTTTTGGTGCCCAATGTGGGGCACAAAGGGTTTGAGATAAGAACAGTCCAGTAACTAAGGTATAATACAAAACCACTACCACTAACCACCAATAATAATAATGATAAGGGAGATAACAAGGGGAGAGAATATAAAACTAAAAGGGGAAAGGGAAAAAAACCCAATAAACACAAGTGATGCACAATACAAATTACTCTCCACCCACTGACTGATACCCAGCCTGACCCAAGCAGTGATCTGGGCCTGCCGGGTGACTCCCCTCAGTTTCTATACTGGGCATGACATGATGTGGTATGGAATACTCCTTTGGCTAGTTTTGGGTCAGGTGTCCTGTCTCTGCTCCCTCCCAACTTCCTGTGCCCCTCATTCTGCATTAAAAGCAAACCTTTAGTTTATAATACTGAATTCTAACAAAAGAGATTATAGTCAGTTATGGGTAATAAACTATTGTATTTAACCCTGCTGAGGCCACATCTGAAGTACTGTGTCTAGTTCTGGGCTCCTCAGTACAAGAGGGACAAGGAGCTACTGGAGAGGTTCCAACAGAGGGCCACAGAGATGATCAGGGGTCTGGAGAACCTCTCATGAGGAGAGATTGCGGGAGTTGGGCCTATTTAGTCTAGAGAAGAGGAGACTGAGAGGGGATCTCATTAATTCATATAAATATCTCGAAGGCAGGTGCTAAGAGGATGGTGTCAGACTCTTTTCAGTGGTGCCCAGTGACAGGACGAGGAGCAATGTCCATAAACTAAAACACAAAGAAGTTTCACCTCAACATGAGGAAGAACTTTACATTGAGGGTGGCAGAGAACAGGCTGCCCAAGGGGGCTGTGGAGTCTCCCTCTCTGGAGCCATTCAAAACCCACCTGGACACATGTCCTGGTTTCAGCCGTAACAGTTATTTTTCTTCCTAGTAGCTGGTACACTGCTGTGTTTTGTCTTTAGTCTGAGAACTGTGCTGATAACACACCAATGTTTTAGTTATTGCTAAGTAATGCTTACCCTGATCAAGGACTTTTCAGTTTCTCATGCTCTGTCAGTGAGGAGGGGCACAGGAAGCTGGGAGGGAGCAGACAGGACACCTGACACCTGACCCAAACTAGCCAAAGGGGTATTCCATACCACAGCACATCATGCCCAGTATATAAACTGGGGAGAGTTACCTGGAAGGGACTGATTGCTGCTCAGTGGGTGCTGAGCAATTTTATTGCACATTACTTATGTTTTCTGAATTATCTTTTTTTTTCCTTTTGCTTCCCATTATCATCATTATTGTTGGTATTCTATTATCACTATTTTATTTTAGTTATTAAACTCTTATCTCAATCCGTGGGTTTTACATTCTCTCAATTCTCTTCCCCATCCCATGGGGAGGGGGAAGTGTGAAAGCGGCTGCGTTGTACTTAATTACCAGCTGATTTTAAACTACCAACACTTTTCCAGCTAACATTTCAACTCTGTCAAAAGTGCCTGACTTCTTTTTTAATCCAAAGCTAACAAAATTTGGTTGCTTCTCTTGTGTAGATTGAAAACTATTATCTAGCACTGTTCAACAAAGGCTTTATTTATATGTTAAGTTCCTTAAAACACTGTAATCAAAGGTAAAAAGAGGAATAAAGTATTAATTTTCAAAGGATTGAGTTATTCTCAATGTAACACTGTAGCCAAGGTGCTAATTTGCTTTTGTTCTTTCAAACTTATAACAGTGCTTGTAAGAGTGAACATTTAAAACCCTGCTAATAGTGAAACAGCATTTGTCACTGGTGTCATGGGTTCAGCAGTGGCGGTCATTTTTTTTCTCTTTCTTGGTGGCTGGTGCAGCGCTGTGTTTTTTATTTTGGGCCTGGGAGCAGCGCTGATGACACCAGTGTTTTCAGTTACTGCTTGGTGGTGTTTTGGTTTGACCAGGGACGTTTCTGGGCCTCGTGCTATGCCGGGAAGGAGGGGAGAGCTGGGAGGAAGCAGAGACAGGACACCTGACCCAAACTGACCAAAGAGGTTATTCCATACCACAGCACGTCATGTCCAGGATGGGAAGTTAGGGGGCGGAGACCCGGAAGGCAGGGGGAGTGGACCGGGGGTGCACGGCATGGTCAGGTTTTTGGGTACTGGGGGGTTCGCTGCTGGGGGGTGCACTGGCTGGGTCGGGCTTGGTGAGCAGTTGTATTCTCTTTCCTTGTATTTCTCTTGTATTATTACTGGTGGTAGCAGCAGTGATTTGTGTTATACCTTAGTTACTAAACTGTTCTTATCTCAACCTGTGCGAGTTGCATTCGTTTAATTCTCCTCCCCATTCCCCCGGGACTGGGGGAAGAAAGAGGGGAGTGAGTGAGAGAGTAAAACTTTGTGAGTTATTAGCCTGAGTGAGGCTTAAACCACGACAACTGGTCATTCTCACCCACCTCTGTGAGACAAGAAGTGAACAGAGGGTTTATCAGATTGCTTTGGAAACATGCATTGATTTGATATCTAAGGTCAAATGAGCTTGTTTTAAATAAGGAATCAAAGTCAGTGAGGGTCCTCAGGCCCTGTGCAAAATAGCTTTACCCTTACAACAAGCAAGGATGGCTTGTAGTACTGGCACATCTGCAAATTCCAAGACTACCAATAACAAAAATAGTTGGTCAACTGGTGTACAACTAGTTTCATAAATATCAACACCTGTTTCTCATTATTTTGCCTCTTTGAAGAAGATACTTTCCTATTTTAGCTGGTCAGGAGGCCACCCCATCTTGAGTTATGGTCTGGTCACAGGATCTCCACCAGTGTCTCATTAACTAAGGACAAGAGAGCCACACTGATGGGTCTCATTGGACTGAAACCAGACCAATTCCACAAGCCAAAGGAAGTGGGACACAGCAAAATGCATCTCTGTAGTCATATACAAGTCACTTCAAAAGTTTCTATGACTCAGAGCTATGGGCTGCCAACAGTGGTGCCCTGTAAAAAAAAATAAAAAAATACTGTGGGTTAGTGAAACCAGCCCGAGGCTGGAAGGCAGGAAGAAGTAGGTTTTAATAATGGTTCTACGCATGCATCTTTGAGTAATGGCAACCAAGAAATTCCCCAGGAGTTTAAACTTATTTGAAAGCATGTAGGGTTGACACACAGAAGTACCACCTGAGGACTCCAGCAAAACAAGGGAATAAAATTCCACTGACTGTACTTATCTGCTTTCCATCTGTACATAGATACTGTTCATCATACTCTAACTCTGCCTCCCTTGGCACTCCTGCACACCAACTTTCAACAGATCATTTTCCCTCTACTCCTCCACAGCTGTGGAGGTCTGACACCTGCATTGAGAGAATCTGATGCCTCTGCTGCATAGAACAACCCATGCAAGCATCTTTTAAGGGAGTGAGGCTGAGAAAAGAGACTTTAACTTCTGAAATATGATAATTTTATTTCTATCATATTCAATATCAGTATTCAATCCCTTTTTAATCTTCACAATTAGTTCTTTTCTGTGGGAAAGAGGCTCTAAGGGGACTTTGCTTGTGATAGAGTTGACATTGCCTTGACACAAGAACACAAAATACAAAAAAAGATCCCAGACTGCTCAGTGAAAGGCCAGATTTCATCAATACTAGAGCATCAATACAGAACATCAATAGCTAGAGCACGGGACATTTAAGAATATCAAAAGAGGTGGAATAGCTCCTGTACACCTCAAAAGGCACATCTTAGAAATCAGTAGTTCTGGAATTAGCTCAAAGGAAAAGTCTCACAGCCAGAGCTCCATGGCTGCAGACACACCAATATTAGTTAGCATCTGATAGATTAATTTTGGGTTGAACTGGAACTGCCACATAAACATCCCATGCCATGGGAAGAAGTCCACCAATTTCTCTCTGCTCTCCTGTTGTTTTAATACAGCAACATGTTTTCTTAACTAGATGTCTTTCAATGATTAGGCCTAATGTTAAAGAAATACAAACACATTTGAATACCTAACTCATTAAGATGGCTTTTGAAAGGGTCCTAACAAATTTTGCCTACAGGCAGCCTCTGCAAGCAGACTGGAGCTCCTCAAATTAGCATCTGAATCACAGTCAAAAAAAAATGGAAAAACCAAACCCAAACCCCACACCAAATAGTTAATTCCTTGCTATCTTTGTTAGCTACCCAGATGGACGCAACAGTCCCAATGTTAGCAATTAGTGAAGCCAGTGCTACCTACAGCAGTACTAATTAACAGCACATTAGTTCTAAGTGTAACTAGATCTTCTAACAGCATCAGACACAGGGGATTGAGGGAAGGCAGGGGGAGAAACATCTTTGCTTACCCTAGGTCAGAGATTCAACTTCCCAAAATTCTGCTCACCCTTCTCAATGTAATTATAAATCATTCTTTCTGCTCATTTAAATGTCTCAGCTCTCAGAGCACACCTGGGGGAAGCACTGGCTACAAACAGATGAAAAAAACTTAGTCACCTTTTAGCTCCCTAACAAAGATGATGTTCACGGGTTTTGACTCCAAATAGTGTCCACCCATCTGTAAACTGGCTACAGCTCTACTGAGAGCAGGTAGAGCTCAGAGAGAACACACAAATTATGGTCATTACCATGTAATTATGGTATTACTACAACAGCAGCAAAGCCTCCTGTTAGATTTCAACTCCATTAGAAATAAGGTCCAAGAGGGTACGTGTAAACACATATATGAGAAATGGGACTCCTGAGATTTACCTTGTGCCCTTGGGACAGTAACAAGATCAGAACTGCCTTCCCAGATGCACCAAGCTCATTTCTAACATCGCACATGTCCTGGTTTAACCCAGCTGGCAACTCAGAACTATGCAGCCACCTGCTCACTCCCCCACTTCTTCGGGATGGGGAGGAGAATCAAAAGAATGTAAATCCCACAGGTTGAGATAAGAACAGTCCAGTAACTAAGATATGATATAATACAAAACTACTACTACCACCACCAATAATGATAAGGGAAATAACAAGGGGAGAGAATATAAAACTAAAAAGGGAAAAGAAAAAAATAAACACAGGTGATGCACAATACAATTGCTCACCACCCACCAACCAATACCCAGCCCAACCTGAGCAGTGATCTGATCCTTCTGGATAACTCCCCCCCAGTTTATATACTGGGCATGATGTGCTGTGGTATGGAATACCCCTTTGGCTAGTTTCAGTCAGGTGTCCTGTCTCTGTTTCCACCCGGCTTCCCATGCCCCTCCTCACTAGCAGAGCATGAGACTGAAAAGTCCTTGATCAAGGTAAACATTACTTAACAACAACTAAAATCGTCAGTGTGTTATTAGCGTTGTTCTCAGGCTAAAGCTGAAAACACAGCACTGCAGTAGCTCCTAAGGAGAAAAAATGACTGCTACAGCTGAACCCAGAACAACACAAAATTAATAATTCAGCTGATGCCTGACTTGCTTTCAAGTGTCTTCACTGGAGACAGGGCACCTTTGCCATACTTTGTCAGCCAAATGAGATTACATAGAACAACGGTGTCTGTTGACACAGCAAACTAAAAATGTAATAGACATATGTCATTAAGTGACACTTGAAATTAAGCCTCTTTGAGCTTAACTTCAAGTAGGCTTTGGTCTATCAGCCAGGCAAGTTTCAACCCAGTGCTCTCAATCCAAACACAATTAAACTATTTATAATTAAAATATTTACACTGCTACTCTCACACTAATTCCTTTCCTATCTCCCCCCCCCCTTTTTAAAGTAGGCAACTTTGAAGCTGTTTTTTCTTTCCCACTTCTAATATGACTTCCAGCTATTGGCAAATAAGTATTTTTGAAAGAAATCCTCTTTAACATTCTTCCTCTGGGCCTCAGAAGAGCATGTTTTCTCCACATTAAACAAACATGGCTGAAGTTTGCCATGCAAAAATGGACCAACTTTAGTTTTAAGCATTTTTAGAACAGGAGACAAAAATTCACTAAGACTCTGCTGAGAAGCAAAAGCTTGGGAAGCAGAAATCTGGTTTTACATCTCTTGTCAAAACTAAGGCTCAACATAGTCACTTAGAAGCAACTTGAGTTCAAGACTGAAGAACTGATGCAACTTGTCCTGCCACTGGCACCGGACATCAGTACTTTGACTAGCAGAGGAGAAGACAGATGAAGTCATACTCCTTAATGTACCATAGGCATTCTGCATTAAGATGCCTGAGCAGGCACTGGTCAGATTTTGAGGAAGAGCAGAACAGCAGTGGGGCAAGTCAGAAAAGCACTGGATTAAGAAACAGGAATAGGTTAAAGTTACTCAAGAACTACCAAAGGCATCTAAATGAATTACAGGCAGGCAAACATTTTGAATGAAGATAAAGTAAAAGACTTTTACACAGATTGAGATGGTCTTGCATGCAGGCAGCATCACACATCCACAGGTAACATCTGCGACATCCTTGTACACTACTTGCAAGCGCGCAGCAAAAAAGGGTACAGTCAAGGTTATTACCATGTTCAAAGCAAAGCAAGTAATATCGCCATAACTGAAGGAACACATACAGAAATCTACAGTAAGGAGACTACAGAATTAGGTCACTGATTCAAATTGCAACCTACTTAGAAATGCGATGGGAATCTTTCACACAGACAAGTTGTTCCTATCTGTTTCACAGGTGAAAGTAAACATCTGAGCTAGTCGGATGTAATTTGATTGCGGTAGAAAAAAGCAAATGCATTAATAAACTTGATCTAGAGCAGAAGTGTCTATCACTCAACACACACCGCTCCGGAACCTCCATGATAGCTGGGTAAGAAGCGATTTTAACACTTAAACTATACCTTTCCAGCCACAACATACAGGACACTTGTGCCATTTATTTGGGTGGGTTAGACTGATTCCTAACATTCAATAGAAAATATATACAGCAAATAATTAAAAAAAAATTAACCATCATGAGAATTAAAACCTTTATTAGTGTATTCACATTAGGCAAATGCGACACACATGAAGCTTATTTCTTAGGTTCACAAGTTCTACCAATACATTAGTCTACTGGTAAAATTAAGCACAAAATGGTAACTGCTTTGTCAATTTTTTAAAGGTGTCTGGCTCACTTTTTCAAGGCTTAATTTTTGGTATTGCTTCTATGCCCTAGTCATTATGGCATAAAAATATCCATCACTATCATCAGTTTGGTCCACTGATTAGAATCTGTAACACTGGCCACATTTTTGTTCTCAAAGCTAAGATATCACTAGCTGTACTTGCAAAGTACAGTGCTGGTGTAATGGATGTAGCAATGGGAAAAACAAAGGCAATCCTGCTACTGCCACAATAACAAAAGTACGACAGACACCTAGATGTAAGATGTATATTTTTCAAGTCAGAATAACCCTTCTATGGAGTTTCTCAACCCTTCCCCAACCCAGACTTATTTGAAAATATTTCAGAATATTTTTAATATAGTGCAGCTGTAGTGTCCAAAGTGTTCACAATAACATGCACTGTCACAAAGAACCTAGAAGCCTTCCTTGGCTGGTCAGCAACCACTCAGCAACCACTATCCTTGAGGTTTTGCAGAAGCAACTACTTTTAATAACAAGGCCCATTATGACATAATGAATGCATATAATCTGGTATGTAAGCAAGCTATATAAAGCTACTCTGATCAGAAATGTAAATTCTGTTACTGAAATATGTTAAGAAGCTGCATCTATTTAAAACCTATACAGAAGAATCTGGTTTACCCTGGGAAAGGATTTTTCAAGGTATTTGGCTCCAAACACTAAACCCCATTATTTTTAGTGATATCTGTTTAATGAAAAAAAGATACAGATTTAAGGGGTAAGCCAACACCCTTGCATACTTAATCTGGTATCCAATGCTATGGTAAATTCTCATTCCATAAGAAAAAATGCTGATTTCAATGATTCAAGGTACAGAAGTCCCAAATTACATCAGTACCAGCAACGCTGCTGGCAACAGATGCATCAACTCAGATGGGTAGGGAAAAGCAGACTGCTAATGTGATGGATACTCAGAATTTATAATATGAATTCATTTTAGGCCCCATTAAGTATATAAAGTGTCTTAAGATTTCACAGATGAATCTTCAGACATTTCTTTCCCTTCCAATGGAGGTATTTCCTTTAATAAGGCAGCAAAAAGTTAAGCTTTTCTACAAGTCTGCTTTTTATTTTTAGGACAACTTGAAAAACTGCTTATATAAAAAATATAAAAGAATAAAGGAGTAGAGTCTTGGAATTTTTGCCTCAATCAAAACCCAAATAACTATTTATGGGAACTAAAATGTATTCCAGCAAAATACTGTGATATTCAAGATCATGATACATCACCTGCACATATACTTAGCTATTCATGTTATTGATAAACTATTAGGACACTCAATTATATACCTAATAAAAACACCAGTCTTTAGAACTGTCCCTTCTTTGTGAAGAAGACATTTCTATACACTAAATTTTCATCTAGTATCAGAGTACAGGAAGCAAAATCTACAAGGTGCTTTAATTGATGAGACCTCAAGTGCCTTTAAAAGCCAAAAAAAACCCAAACAAAAAACAACAAAACCTTTTTTGATAGTAAACAGTTCATGGGGATCACACACAAATACTATGACAGCTATTATATTAAGTCTAGTAATTGGACTGGATATTTATCCCACTGGTAATGGAGGAAGGAGTTTTACGACATGCTGGAGCAGCGTACTGAAGGGGAGCCCATCTGAGTCAATACTTTGTCCAACCATTGCAGAGGTCCATTCAGATGAAGTTCAATCCAGCAAGGAGTGCTTGTTACTGTTTGCCGCCTAGAAAATAAAAGAATAGTAAAGTCAGAATGCAACGTTGGCTGCCATAAAGTTTTCCATCAATATTTTTCATCCATATTTCCATCAAATATTTTTCCATCCACACCTACTACACAAAAAATATAAAAATCCACAACCATTACCATAACTGTTACTAAACTTTTTTTCAGACAGTCTCAGTGGTGGAGGGGGAAAACACCACACACACCAACAACAAAAACCTCCAAAACAACTCACACTTATAAGACATCAATAATTACATGCTTGTCTATAATATATCGAGAACATTCCACTCTGGAGAATAAGAACTGCAGCATTTGGTTCAACTGCCACACCAAGAGCCTTACAGCACAATACCATGGTGATCATAAGGTCTGGCTTTTTGGAGCAACTGACAAGATAAATGGAAACTGCTAGATATTGTCAGAAACACTATGTCAAAACGCAGTCTGTGGTTATACTGTGCTAGCTGATGCTATCTGATTTCATGTCATCTTACACTTCTACATGTGTTTTATACTGTAACATCCTCACACAATTTTAGTAATAACTGTGTTTCCCTTGTCCCCTATATAAACTCACCCGCAATTTTCCCTTAATTAAATGCCACATAGTAAGCCTCAGTAAAGCCGAAGGGCTGATAACCATAAAAGCTTCATTCACTTTCCCATATATCTTTGTTTCAGAGGCCTGTTATTAAAAATCTTCCTTCTCATCTCAAAGTAAACAAATCAGTATTTAACATACTCTGCCTGGGAAACCCTGTTATTAACTCCCAGGCATGGGAGTTTTCCTAAACTAGACTGGCAAGACTACTGCTGCTAAGCCACTTTTTCCTAGTAATTCTAGATGTTCCAAAGAAAGCAAGGAGGCATTAAGATTCAAAGGCAGCAAATTAGTCAGACACAAACCCAGACCCTTCATTTTTACTGTCAACACTGCAACAACCTTTCACTTTAAGGAAATAAACAGAGGAACTGAAAAGGCAGAAAGATTAAGGCAGCAAGAGGATGGATTTCAGAAGTTGTCTGTGGTTTCACATTTTCTAGGAGAAAGCAGCTGCTGTCTGTGCTCTCTCAGCACTCTAAAAACCACTGTTATCTCTGCATCGAATGCCTATACCAAAACAAAGTGATCCAATAGAAGAACAATCTAAACCACAGGAAATATAATTCCATTTAGTCTCAAATTCTCTCCCAAAGAAGGAAGCTTATTATTCCACTGCTGTCAACTCCCCAATAATGTGTTCTACAACACACTTCCTCAAAATTTTATAATTGGCTCTGTTCAAAAACCCTGGCTTTGCACTGCAATGGCAAAAGTTGATAAAACAGTGACAGTCACTTAGCAGCTGTCTTAAAGCTAAAACTCTGCCTCTTCTACCCATAGATTTCCAGTTCACACATCAGTTTCTCTGCTGTAATTATCTCTATTTTAACTTTCTCCAGAAGATGATCTGAGACCTGGACAGTTCCTGTACCAAGGTGAAGACTTGACAGCTTATCTGAATTTCTACCACCATCCTCAATTCATGCCAACACATCCTGAGCAAAAAGATATAGGCTATTTTGTCTACAAACTTATAAAAATCTACCACCCTGCCATATCTGCATGCTTATGCACATATAACATATGCCTAAAATGTCAGTAATGCTTTGGCTTTGCCAAAGCCTGCTCTATAAGAAACAGTTTTTGACATCATGAGGCATGGAAGTTTTAACAAGAATGATGGATTTTACAGTGCTTCCTGGTCTATTTTGACAATTCAAAGTACATTCATTTGAATTCAAGGCTGTGTTCGCAGGAGCAACCTTTTCTTGTTTTAATCACAACTGCAGCATAACTTACAAGTTTTGTGCATCAATAATTTATTAGCATCATCTTAAACAGAGATGAAAAGAAACTAGTTCAGCATTATGTCAGTAATCAGTTTCTGTGCTGCTCTGGTAATGCTTCCACTGCAGCTTTTTCAATCCTATGGTTTATAGACTAACCAACACCACTCTCCCTCCTTAAAAATAACTTTACCAAAAACCTCCCCACTGTTTTAACCCAGCACTTGCACTCCATTCACTTCAAGTTGTCTCCATATACTCTAAGCCTTTCTTTTGTTCAGATTTGAATGTTGTATTTAATTATGCATGTGTATACATACTCCTTTTAAGCAAAAGTATTGATATGTCAGACTTCATTCTTTCAGTGGACAATTTCTAGGGAGGTTTAAGGGATTTGCTAATGAAATAGAATTATTTTCATTCAAAATAACAAAATCTTTAATACTGCTCAGTTAGGAGTCAATTCCTTTTCTTCCCAAATTCCCATACTGCATTAAAAGCAGATACTGTCCTCAGCAAGCTCTTAGCTTGTGCTAATAGAGAATTCAACTGGAATCTATTAAAAAAATAGAAAAAACGTATTTTTTCCACTCAAACCCGTTTTTAACAGTTTTACTACGCAAACACAGTAATCTTACTCCTGCAAAGTTTTTTCCACTACAAGTTCCAAAATATTTGCCATCCCTTAAATGTGTGTTCTGCAGCTGTTTTATTATGCAGAATACACTCTAAGTGACTATTTCTTTCTGTCAGGTACTATCAACTACATCCCACACAGCAACCTAACGCACTCCTTATAGTCCATATAAAACAGGACACAGACCAAAATGACTATATATCTGACAAAGAGCAAATAGTATCATAGCACAAACTGCAAAACTTCTAGATGTTGTCAGTGATTTCCCCACAACAAGCAAGCAAGCAGGACCAAATGAGGAAATGGAACTTAGATGACATTCCTTGTTCAACAGCAGACTTTGATGCAATACTAAAATCAGTTTACTAGTCTTTATGACTTAGGAGCTCCACAGCTGAGGAGGAGAAAAAGGGAAATTTGGGTTCAACTTGCAGAGAAAATATCTACAATAGCAGTGAGAAGCCTGTATGTATGGCTTCCAAGCCAGACAAATAGTGTATTAGTGAAAGAAGAAAAATGGTTAACTTTAAATTTAAAAGCAAAGGTTTTTCCTCTTACCTGTATTCAGCTCCCCATCCTTTAACAAAACTCATTCTTATGGTACACATCCTAGTAAGTTGATAAACTGCTTCAAAACCCTGATTCACAGATTGAGCCAGAAGAGCAGCAAATTCTTGGTTATTAAAGATTTTTAGATTGCATCCTATAAAGAAAAGCAAAAAAAGTCAAAACGGTACAAGCAATGAATGCTTGTGTTTGCCACACAGAAGCCCGAAACTATGAAGAAACTACCAATAGGATAGCAAACATCATCCAGCAAGTACATTCACTAGATAGTTTTACACAAGACCTTTGGTAGGCTACTAACCTGGAGGAATTTTGCATACAGTTGCAGGGTGCCAGCCATATCTTTGATTGCAGTTGGGGCTCTGAACAAAAATCGCGCTATCACTTAGGCACTCAGCAAAAACTTCTCCACCAATGTAATAGAGACGTACTCCCCTTCCTGTAGCAAAATTCAAAGAAACTGTAGTTATTATATGACCCAACCAGATTAACAAACAAGGGAGTACTTTGTTTCAGGACCACGCTGCTGGGCTAACAGCTGTAGCAGGACCACAACACTTGCATTTTTCTTCCATGAACACACAGAATTTGAAGAAGCAGAATAATTTTTGGTCAAGAGCAAGACGGATTTTTATTTTTATAGCCACATAGTGGTTTGTAACCAAATCCAAGTTAGGAAGCAGTGCTCATTCCTAAATAACTTTTTAATTTAAAGAAACACTGAAATTGAAGCTGAAAGATTAGATTTAATAGAATTAAAACCTCTGCTAATATTGAAGTGTTGTATGCAAAGTGGCACAGGCGACTATGGCAAAAAAGGAAAACAAGTATACCAATTCAACACTCCCCACTTATATGCACCCACACTACTTCAAAACCTACCGCATACCCCTTCTCTGTACTACAGAGACAACAGGACTTCATTTAGCCCTATTACAAAAAAATACCCCTAAGAAATATTATGTTCACTTTTAAATTGTTCTCTCTCCCCAAGTGGAAAAAAACAAACCAAACAAAACTGCATGGGTTATTTTCTAGCAGAATCATAGAATCAACTAGGTTGGAAAAGACCTTTAAGAACATCAAATCCAACCATTACTGCCAAGACCATCACTAAACCACGTCACAAAGTGCCTCATCTACATCTCCCCTTCCTTCTTCATTTCCAGTTGGGGTCCATCTGTCCCAGCTGTGTACCCCCAGCCTATTTGCTGGTTGAGGTGGTGTGAGAAGCAGAAAAGGCCTTGGCTCTGAGTAAACACTGCTCAGCAATAGTGACAACATCCCTGAATTATCAACACTTTTCAGAATAAATCCAAAATATGACCCCATACTAGCCACTATGAAGAAAATAAAATTTATCCCAGCCAAATCAGCACAAATATTCAAAGTTGTACAACTACTCTCCAAAGAAACCTATTTATAATCAACAGGTACTTTAAAGGCCACAGTTTCTCTTTCCCCCTTCTCTTTAAAACTATTTTTCAAACAATGTGAGCTGCTCTACAAAAAAGTGAGAACACCTTACATTTTTGCTTTTTCTTATCATTGACCATTTTGATCAGTCAGCACAAGCATAGCCTGGGTTTCTGCACGTCTGAAATTTTATTAGACAAGCATTTGGGCTTGGCATAGAGAGAGTCAGAAGGTTCTACTAAAGAGATTGAACTTTCACTAAAAAACGATTCTTTTCTACCAAAAAGATTTCATGAATGCTGCAACATAAAAGAATCCAGAAAAAAAAAAACCCAACAACAAAACCAAACCCAAAACCATCATAGTTTATTGAAGAACTTAAAGCCAAGATGCAGCACTGTGGAAAACAACATTCTTTACTAACTATTACAAAAATATCTTAATTATGTCAAAAGAGCATGTTATTTCAATGGCAGCTTTTCCCATTTCAGAAAAGAATTCAAAAAGTACTACCAGTGTCCATTCTGCATTTTATAAATTAGAATAAACTAACCAACATGTAAATATTTTTTTAATTAAAGCTTAAATTTCAAGTCCAGAGGAGGGCCACAAGGATGATCAGGGGACTGGAGCACCTCCCGTATGAAGACAGGCTGAGAAAGTTGAGGCTGTTCAGCCTGCAGAAGAGAAGGCTGCGTGGAGACCTCAGAGCAGCCTTCCAGTACCTGAAAGGGGCCTATAAGGATGCTGGGGAGGGACTCTTCATTAGGGACTGTAGTGATAGGACAAGGGGTAACGGGTTCAAACTTAAACAGGGGAAGTTTAGATTGGATATAAGGAAGAAGTTCTTTACTGTAAGAGTGGTGAGGCAACGGAATGGGTTGCCCAGGTGTCGTGGTTTAAGCCATAACTCACGCAGTTTGCTAACTCACTCCCCTCTCTTTCTTCCCCCTGCTCCTGGAGGGATGGGAAGGAGAATTGAAAGAATGCAACTCCCACAGGTTGAGATAAGAACAGTCCAGTAACTGAGGTATAACACAAACCACTACTGCTACCACCAATAATAATAATGACAAGGGAAATACAAGGAAAGAGAATACAATCGCTCACCACCCGATACCAAGCCTGACCCAGCAGTGAAACCCCCACCTTTCCGGGTCTGTGCCTCCATTTTTACATCCTGGGCATGATGTGCTGTGGTATGGAATACCTCTTTGGCTAGTTTGGGTCAGGTGTCCCGTCTCTGCTTCCTCCAGGCTTCCCCTCCTCCCTGGCAGAGCATAAGACTCAGAAAGTCCTTGGTCAGACCAAAACATTACTAAGCAGTAACCTAAAACATCGGTGTTATCAGCACTGTTCCCAGGCCAAAGTCAAAACCACAGCGCTGCACCAGCTACCAAGAAGGAGAAAAATGACTGCTACTGCTGAACCCATGACACCAGGGAAGTTGTGAATGCTCCATCCCTGGCAGTGTTCAAGTCCAGGTTGGACAGAACCTTGGGTGACATGGTTTAGTGTGAGGTGTCCCTGCCCATGGCAGGGGGGTTGGAACTAGATGATCTTAAGGTCCTTTCCAACCCTAACTATTCTATGATTCTATAAGCAAGTCTGAATATAAATGCTACCCAGGGAAGAGTGTCCAACAAGGAGCCTGAAATCCAAAAAACCTGCCCCTTGGAATGCTTTGTTTCATCATCATCTTCCAGAAGGCAGAGAACAGCAAACACAAGCAACAGAAATCCCATACAGTTGAGTGGCTTCCTCCTTTGCCCCTCTCAGCCCGAGAGCTGTGTGACTGTTCCTGCCACCAACTCAGTGACTACTGATTGAGGAAAGGCAGCTCCTTTCAGCTCCAGACATCACTACATCTCTTCCAAATTGCAAGTGGCTGCTACATTTCTCCCCCAGTTTTAGAAATGGTGACCTCTGTGTCTTTCCACTTCCATCCTTAGCAAGGGAGGCCAAGCTCTCCTTGGCATGTCTCAAGAGAGAAGTTCAATGACAGGCTGCACAAGGGTGATAGGCTCCCAACACACAGGTTTGCCCATCCTACCTGTACTGTTCCAAATAATTTAATGGCTAAACCAAAATTAAACAGTTAAAAGATCAGAAATTTTTACCTATATGTCGCCTAGTCATTTCCACTGTAGCATTTCTGTTTACATTGGAAAGCAGACCTAGACAAAATCGTTCTGAATTTGATGGATCTGTAAAGCCATCTACAGTCAGGGAAGGCTGTGATGCATGAAAGGTTTCTCCACTCTTTGATTCAATTCATAATATGCTATTGAACACCAGAACGCAGGCTCTGAGTAAGTAACTGGTTGCAAGTCTAAAAAAAAAAAAAAAAGAAAAAAAAAATTAATTAAAAAACAAGCTTAACAGAATTTGAGGCTGAAAAGAAATTTCTCTGCCTTGAAGAGAAGGACTTGGGGATATTGGTTGACAAGAAGCTTGACATGGGCCAGCAGTGCGTGCTTGCATCCCAAAAAGCCAATCGTATGCTTGGCTGCATCAAAAGGAGCATGGCCAGCAGGTTGAGGGAAGTGATTCTGCCCCTCTACTCCACTCTTGTGAGACACACCTCACAACCCCCCCCCCCCCCCCCCCAGAGTACTGTGTTCAGCTCTGGGACCCCCAACACAAGAAGGATGTGGACCTGTTGGAGTGAGTCCAGAGGAGGCCAAGAAGATGCTCCGAGGCCTAGAGCACCTCTCCTATGAAGACAGACTGAGAGAGCTAGGGTTGCTCAGCCTGGAGAAGAGAAGGCTCAAGGGAGCCAGCCTTCAAGTACTTAAAGGGGGCTGACAAGAAAGCTGGAGAGGGACTTTTCACAAGGGCATGTACTGACAGGAGATGGGGTGTTGGCTTTAATCTGACAGAGGGTAGATTTAGATTAGATATTAGGAAGAAGTTCTTCACTATGAGGGTGGTGAGACATTGGAACAAGTTGCCCAGAGTAGTTGTGGATGCCCCATCCCTGGAAGTGTTCAAGGCTAGGTAGGAACTAGATGATCTTTAAAGTTCCTTTCCAACTCAAACCAGTCTATAATTCTATGCTATTCATCTCTTCCAGAAACAGTGGTAGTCTCCTCAAACTACTCAAATTATATTTTGCTTGCTGTCATTTTTACCTACCCCAAACAGAAGGGAATTCAATATTCCACACAAGGGAAGGAGAGGAAGAAGGGCGATCTAATATGGCCACAGCTCATACAGTTCTGTACTTGCATTCTGCTTGGCAACATGATTAAGCTAATGTTGCAGAGAGTGCCAGACACTGAGACGCTTCTGTTGCCTTTCTATAACTTGCAAACATTTTGGTAACATTATAGAAGAGATTTAGCTATCAGACACTGAACCACACAAAGGAAAAAAATATTAATATGAAAATTATGCTCCCCTGTATTACATTAGACCTTATACTGTCTCTATAGATAAAGGCAATTCTAAGCTCTTTTTACCCTCCCCTACTAGAGCTCAGTACCTTCCCAAGGCAGGCATCTTCAGTTTTTCCTGAACTGCTTCCCATTTTCATCTACCCTAATTACTTACTCAGCATTCTGAACAGCATTTTCCTGTCACATCCTGTCACCAAACCCAGGGAATCTGATCTTCCTGGGTCATTTACACACCCAACAGTGGCACCTGATCAAAGCAGGTGGGCAACTAATGTGAGAGCAACAGTTGTGTTGTGGTTACAGGCGAAACAGTACATGAGAAGAGCAGCAAACACACATACAAGGGAAAACAGTCTGGACAGCACTATGGATAGTCTAACATCCTTTAAACTATTTCTTTTATAAGTGCTACTCCTGCATACACAACCATATTATTCCTTCTCTTTGCTAGAAACTCAACAGTTACAGAAATAGATCATTTGTTATTAACCCAGCCTTATTATATTTATCATCAGGAAGCCAATCCAATAATCTCCTGCCAATACAATGCTTATTTTCAAGTACATTATAATTTAATATAATTACATATATAAGAAGAGTCATCACACACAGAGAAACAAAAATATTTACAGCTTACCCAGGCTGTGATTAACTGGGGAGAGATTATTAGGAGATAGCTCTGCTGGAGATCCTGTTGAAGCAATACAGATTGTTTCAGAGCAAATGATTTTTGTTATTCCAGATGGGTAGGTATAACCATTACCTATAGTTTTACATTAAAATCCTTTGGAATAAGAAACCTCAGATATCCTACAACCAGTTTTCCAGCATGTCACATACTTATTCTGAATTAAGATTACATATAATTTTCCAGGACTCCTGGGAACCTACCCTTCCTTGTAAAGATTCAATTAACATCTTAGTGTTTGTATTTGGCAGAGTTCACTTCATGCATTCTGTGAACATATCTTTATTTATGCACTTCTCCATTGAGAATGTAGTGACTTCTTCCCAAATTCAGTAGAAAAAAAGCTAAGATAAAGTGGATAAAACAGGAAAGATACTGCCTCTCTATTCTCAAAGGACAGGGTTTATCCCTACAAAAGAACAAGCTAGATTTCCTCATTTGAGGAAATTATTCTTTCCTGGAAGGAGGAAGGAGGAAGGAAGAAACTCAAAAACATGAACTCTCCAACACAATTTGTGCATTAGTAGGCAAAATACAGAGAAGCTTTACACAGAAGCATTCCTACGACTGATGTCCAGATTTTTTAATTAAAGTACCTATTGTCACATAGTGAGAAAATATTGTAGCTCTTACAGAAACTAGCACAGTTGTTTGAAATTAACTGGAAAAGGCTGCTAATATTAGCTAATCAAGCACACTCAAATTGTCCAGCACATAGCAGGAGGTTCTTATCCAGCACATTAACTGTGCTTTGTCCAAATTTAAGGCCAACCAGATTATCTAGAAATCCTTTCATACAGAGGCACAAGTACTTAATGTTTCTAAGTACTCTTTCAATAGAGCTTTCCATACAAGAATTAATTTGAAACATGGCAGAAGTGATAAGGTTGTCAGAGCTCACAGAATCATAGACTTGTTAGGGTTGGAAGGGACCCCTGGAGATCATCTAGTCCAACCCTAGAGCAGGTCACCTACAGCAGGTTACACATGAACATGGCCAGGCAGGTTTGGAATGTCTCCAGAGAGGGAGACTCCAAGACCCCGCCGAGCAGCCTATTCCAGTGCTTTGCCACCCCATCCTTGTCGACCCATCCTGCCATGTCATCATAAAAGGCTATCAGATTAGTCAAGCATGATTTCCCCTTGGTGAATCCATGCTGAATACTCCTGATCATGACCCCTTGTCATAAAAACCAAAACGGTTGTGACAAGCTCTCAAAATGCAGCATTTCTGTAACTTGCTTAAGGCCAACAGATATTTTGCTTCAATGAACTTATGTCCAGAAAGTTAGGGGTACACTGAAACCAGTCTGCTATTAAAATCTGGTTTAAGCCTTTACAATGAAGACTTAGAGCTGTATGCTTTTGCTATGAAATAAATGAAGTGTACTTAATATGTCAACAAATATTTTAAAAGCATTCCCCTAGGAAAAAAATTATTTTGTTCACAAAAGATTGAAATGGATATTTTAAACAGAAAACACAAGGATGTACAGAAGGCTACTGCCATCATTGTTCAGGCTGAATTCATGCCACTATGCAGAAAGGATCACAACTAGCAATAGTCAAGCCTTGAAAGTAATGAAAAACAAACGTTACCTGTATCCATGCTTTGGTTCAACTGCTGGTCACTTGTTTCTCCATCTTCACTGATATATCCTGGAGGTGGTGTTTCTGTCAATAAAAAAAAGAAAAAAAAACAAATAAAAAAGTCCACCTACTGTTCAATGACTGGGGAAATGTATAGGATTTTGCATTTGGTGATTTCATCCTTAAGTCTTCACAAGCTCCATATGATATCTGAATACTGAATTAGAATTTCATTTTGCTGTCCCTTTTTCCCTCCAGTTGGACTTCAAACACATTATTTGCCTTACTGCATATGTAATATGTATCATCTCTTCTATTGCCAGTCAACTGCTCAGATGTTACATAATTAACAGAAAATCCTCATTTGTTCCATTAAAGATAAAATACTTTTACTCCAGTGAGTAACAATTTCGTAATTGTGATCAACAGCTTTCACATCTATTTGAATTACAGATGAAAAAAAAATCTGGTGACTTCTGGAAATAAAAAAAAAAAAAGAGCTCTCTATGTAGTATAACCATCAGATCAGATGCCCTCCCACACTTTACACAAGTTGCTGGATTTAAATGTTATTTTTTAATTCAGTCCCCAAATCCATTTTTCTTCAATACCCAACAGTTGATTTCACTCAATAATAACAACTATATTATGTAACTATTTACACTGCAAAAGCTCTATTATCATTATTACTTTCAAGCTCTATTAAAATGATCACTTATTCTTTTACCTAGCTTTCTTTAAAAATGAAGTTTCAAAGACCAAGTAAACTCAATACCAAGTTTGAAGCATTCGGATACTAAAAACAGTGTCCAATTCCACAGAAATAACTTCAAAACCCAGGAAAGTATGGATGTTCCTCTCTCCCATTCAAAATGTACTTTGTAATCCAGATAACGAGTCAAACAACTGCCCTTTAGGTGTCCTGGCTACAAGCTGTAACAGATATTTTTTTTCTTCCTAGTAGCTGGTGCAGTGCTGTGTTTCAGCTTTAGTCTGAAAACAATGCTGATAACACACCAATGGTTTAGTCGTTGCTGAACAGTGCTTACACTGATCAAGGACTTCTCAGTGTCTCATGCTCTGCCAGTGAGAAGGGGCACAAGCACCAGGGACAGTATCAACGCCTAATTCTATACCAGCCACGTCATGCTCAAATCCCACATTTTTTCAATATACCATCGCTTTGTCTCATACATATATACATATATATGTCCTGGGTTCAGCAGTAGCAGTCATTTTTTCCCCTTAGTAGCTGGTGCAGTGCTGTGCTTTTGACTTTCAGCCTGGGAACAACACTGATAACACCAAAAATTTTAGTTGTTGCTAATTAATGCTCACTCCAATCAAGGCCTTTCTCAGTCTCGTGCTTGGCCAGGGAGGAGGGAAAGCCGGGAGGAAGCAGAGACAGGATACCTGACCCAAACTAGCCAAAAGGGTATTCCATACCACAGCACATCATACCCAGTATATAACCTGGATATAGTATAGTGTATAGTATATAGTATATAGTTACCTGGAAGGCTGGGATTGCTGCCTGGGTTGGGCTGGGTATCGGTTGGCAGGTGGTGAGCAATTGTATTCTCTCCCCTTGTTATTCCCCTTATTATTATTGGTGGAAGCAGTAGAGCTTTTCTATTATACTTTAGTTACTGGACTATTCTTACCTCAACCCACTGGAGTTACATTCTTTCAATTCTCCTCCTCATCCCTCCAGGAGCAGGGAGAGGAAGACAAGGGGGGGGGGGAGTGAGCAAGCAGCTGCGTGGTCTGAGTTACCGTCTGGGCTTAAACCATGACAAACATATTGCAGGTGTTCTGGAGATTGCCCCTGTTCCAGTGCAGTCTGGATCAGTCCATGGCTGATGGTAGGGCTGTGTTCTACCCCTGGGACAGTTGATTCCAAGTGTAGTAGACGTCCCTCCAAGTAAAAGTGAACTGTGTCCTGCACTCTGCTGCCAAAGGCATTTAGAAAAATGCACTGGCAATATCAATTGGGGCATACCACTTGGCTGCCTTTGACTCCAGCCCTATTTAAGTTCCAGAACATCCAGTATGGCAGCACTCAGTGGTGCTATGACTTGATTCAGGCCACAACAGTCTACTGTTAGTCGCCACTCTGTTAGACTTTCGCACTGGCCATATGGGGCTATTAAAGGATGAGAGGGGGCCTGCTGATCACTACTTGGCACTACAGTCTACAGATCACCCTATGGATGGGAATCAGGGAGTCTTGGTTGGTGCAATATTGCCGCCGGTGCACTGCTGTTTGAGCTGTCATGGTTTAAGCCCAGCCATAAATCTGCCACAATGTCATTAGCTCACACCCCCCCCCTTCCTCCCCCCACTCCCAGAGGGATGGGGAGGAGAATTGAAAGAATGCAACTCCCATGGGTTGAGATAAGAACAGTACAATAACTAAGGTATAACACAAACCACTACTGCTACCACCAGTAATAATGATGATACGGGAAATAACAAGGGAAGAGAATACAACCACTCACCACCCGCCGATCGATACCGAGCCTGACCGAGCAGTGATCACCCCCTTCCGGGTACCTGCGCCCAGTTTATATAGTGGGCATGATGTGCTGTGGTATGGAATACCTCTTTGGTCAGTTCGGGTCAGGTGTCCTGTCCATAAAGCTGCTAAGTCCATTCGGTCCATGATGTTGGGCTCCATCTCTTGTAACAGTCTTTCAGAGCAGGAGAGGCTGTGTGCAGTGTTCACACTCATGAATAACCTGGGCAATAGTGTCCATTCCTAAGTCCACCCCTCGATCATGAGTCCGCCTGTATGTTGCTTCTCTGCCCTGATGGCCTCAAGTGTCATGGGCCCACCAGGCTCAAAATAATTCACCCTCCCCTCCAGCAGTTCTGCAGTTTGTCGGTGGGGACTCCATACAGCTGCCTTCCATCTCTGATGCTTCCAAAGCACTGGAGGGGCCCAGTGGACTAGATACTTGCCCATACTGTCCCAAACACCCTGCCACTCATGACTGTCCAGCCTTGGGAAAATCTCTTGGTCCTCCTATATTGTCGTCTAATCCTAGACAAGGCCCAAACACGACCCAGCTTAACTTTCGAGATCAGACAAAATAGTCATGGGTAAAATACAGTCTGTATGTGTGCCAACATGGTGATCCCCATCACAAACAGCAGGCAGGTCTCAAGGGTACCCAAAGGCCATTCAAAACCTTCAGAACTCTCAAATGACGCTGCTGTGCTTGTCGGCTCTCTCACCACCAGCTTCTCTTTTTCTGAGCCCAGATCTTCTTCCTCTGCCTTGCTGGGAAGTGCTGCTTGGTCTCCTGAATCTTCCTGGGGAACGGGCTTGCAGGGCTCTGCAGGCAGCTGCCGGGGGATGCTCTTGGCTGCCGTGGGGCTGGGCATGGCTCCTCCGCCGCCTCCTTCCCTCCTCGACCTCCTCCACCGGCAGCTGCTCCTTCCCAGCCTCCTGGTCCCCGGGGCCGCTCTTCCGAACCAGTTCGGCTGTTGGTGGCTGCCGGGGCCGCTCCTCCTCGGCTCCCCGCATCCTCACGAAGACGGAGGCAAGGACGAAGGCCAGGATGGTGAACAGCAGCGAGACAGCCAGGTACAAGTCCACGGCCACGTCCATCCCGCCCTACTTCCAGAGCCTGCCCGTATTACAAGTCATTACCATAAAGTACAATGAAACAAGAACCTTATACCAAAGCCCCCAGTCGATAAACACTAACTGAGCAAATACTGGCTGTAAGGTACAACGACATGCTGAAACTGTGAGATGAAGAGCAACAACTTTGAGAGCCAATAAATCAGCATTGCGACGAGTGACTATTAATGCAAAACAATAAATGCTTATCACAAATACGATTAGACAACACTCCAGTCAGATCTGTCATTATCTCAACCCTTCGTGCCCCACATTGGGTGCCAAAAAGAACTGTTGTGGTTTAAGCCCAGCCGTAAATCTGCCATGATGTCATAAGCTCACACCCTCCCTTCCTCCCCCCACTCCCAGAGGGGTGGGGAGGAGAACTGAAAGAATGTAACTTCCACAGGTTGAGATAAGAATGGTCCAGTAACTAAGGTATAACACAAACCACTACTGCTACGACCAGTAATAATAATGATAAGGGAAATAACAAGGGAAGAGGATACAACCGCTCACCATCTGCCGACTGATACCCAGCCAGACCCGAGCTGCGACCCCAGCCTTCCAGGTAACTCCCCCCAGTTTATATACTGGGCATGACGTGCTGTGGTACGGAATACCCCTTTGGCTAGTTTGGGTCAGGTGTACTGTCACTGCTTCCTCCTGGCTTCCCCTCCTCCCTGGCAGAGCATGAGACTCAGAAAGTCCTCGGTCAGAGTAAACATTACTAAGCAGTAGCTAAAAACATCAGTGTTATCAGCGCTGTTCCCAGGCCAAAAGTCAAAAACACAGCACTGCACCAGCTACTAAGAAGGAGAAAAATTACTGTTACTGCTGAACCCAGGACAGCAGCTATACCAAAGGCCCATTGGTACCCTTATGTGTCTTTGAAGTACCCTCTCCTGAGTCTATGCCAAGGATGCATGGAGCCTCTGGACCAGTCACAGTAGGGTGCTTTTGTCACTCCTTCCCACTTAGGATGATTTCAGCCTAAAGTACAGTTAACTCTTGGGATCCTCCTGTTTCTTCAGAAATACAAAAGAGTTCCACCCCTTGACAGCTTGACGGCATCAGGGTACACTGTACATTAGTATCTACTCCTGTGGGACTCATGTGCCAAGCCACCTGATCTAAGCAGTCCAGTAAACCCGACTGTCCCTCTCCTCCACCTGGCTGGAGATAGGGCCCCTCAAATAGAAAACATAAGATACTTCACTCCTTTCTTGTACAAAGGGATTAGGACTCCTCCTTATAAGAGTCCAAGTAACATCAGCTCTTCCACTCCACCTGGGAACCTGCTCAGCTAAGACTGGAACAGCAATTTTCTTGGGAGGATCATCCTTTACCGATGTTCTGCAATTTATGAACCCGTTCCTCCAGAACCGAGGTGGGTTTTCCATCCCACTTTCTCATGTCTTCTCTGTGATCCCACAGGTAAAACCATAGGGTGGCCCGTGGCTTATACCTCCTATATCCTCTCTCTTGGGCAATAGGGCACCTCCTGTTAGTAGGTGAGACATGGCTTGGTACATGTGGGGAGCTGGATAGATCAGATAGATAGTCTCTCGTTGTTTGAAATCCTGGCTTAGTAGTTTTGCCACAACTGAAATGATGGAAGGGGTGACATGGTCTTTGAACTCTCCGAGTCAACCAGTCAATTCATCGACTGTTGGTGATACCTCACTCCAGGTCATTGATGCCACTGAGTGGGCATATGATGATGGCGCACTCCATGGAAGTTTCCGCCATATGGGTCGTGTACATTCAACTTCATCTGGATCTATGGATGCATTCCCAGTATACGGCCTACAATAGATCATGGATTTGGTAGGAGGCTTGCCAGACTGGTCAAGGATGCTTTAAACTAGATGTGTTGGGGAGGGGGACATCATTCCATCCCAACACACCCAGCCAGTTGCCAGCACCTGTAGTAAACGTTCAGAGCAATGTAGAGATATTCCAGCTGCTCCAGCCAATGAGATGGCTTCAATTGGAGCTCAGCTCAGATGCCTCTATACAAACGCCCGTAGCATGGGGAACAAACAAGAGGAATTAGAGATGTGTGCACGTGTACAGGGGAATGTGACACTCCAGGGAAGCCTTGGTTGCAGCGATCATGAGATGGTTGAATTCGAGATCCTCAGGACAGTGAGAAGAGCATGCAGCAAGCTCACTGCCCTGGACTTCAAGAAAGCAGACTTTGGCCTCTTCAGGGACCTGCTTAATGTAAGGTTCCATGGGATATAGCCCTAGAGGGAAGGGGGGCCCAAGACTGTTGGTTGATATTCAAGGATCACCTGCTGCAAGCTCAGGAGTGTTGCATCCCAACTAGGAGGAAGTGCAGCAGGAGGGCCAGGAGACCTCCTTGGATGGATAAGGAGCTGCTGAGGAAAATTCGAAGGAAAAACAAGGCTTATAAAAGCTGGAAGCAAGGACAGGCAGCCTGGGAAGAATACAGGGATGTTGTCCAGGAAGCTAGGGACCAGGTTTGGAAAGCTAAGGCCCACTTAGAATTCAACTTGGCTAGGGATGTGAAAGATAACAGGAAGGGATTCGATAGGTACATAGGGAATAAAAGACAGACTAGGGACAACGTGGACCCCCTCCAGAAGCTATCAGGAGAACTGGCTACCCTGGATTTGGAGAAGGCTGAGGTTCTTAATGACTTCTTTGTCTGAGTCTTCACTGGCAAATGCTCTGACCACACCACCCGAGTCTTGGAAGGCAGACGCAGGGACTGTGAGAATGAAGACCCTAGGCCCACTGTAGGAGAGGATCTGGTTCGAGACCATCTTAGGAACCTGAACGTATACAAGTCCATGGGACCTGATGAAATCCATCTGCGGGTCCTGAAGGAGCTGGCAAATGAAGTTGCTAAGCCACTGTCCATCATATTTGAAAAATCATGGCAGTCAGGTTAAGTTCCTGAAGACTGGAAAAAGGGAAATATAACCCCCATTTTCAAGAAAGGGAAAATGGATGAGCTGGGGAACTACAGACCAGTCAGCCTCACCTCTGTGCCTGTAAAATCTTGGAGCAGATTCTCCTGGAAGGCATGCTAAGGCACATGAAAAACAACAAGGTGGTTGGTGACAGCCAGCATGGCTTCTCTAAGGGGAAATCCTGCCTGACCAATCTGGTGGCCTTCTATGATGGGGCTACGGAACTGATGGACAGGGGTAGAGCAGTTGATGTCATCTACCTGGACTTGTGCAAAGCGTTCGACACTGCCCCACATGACAACCTTGTCTCTAAGTTGGAGAGACATCAATTTGATAGGTGGATCACTCGGTGGATAAAGAACTGGCTGGATGGCCACACGCAAAGAGTTGTGCTCAATGGCCCAATGTCCAGCTGGAGACCAGTAACGAGTGGTGTCCCTCAGGGACCGGTGTTGGTACCGGTCTTGTTCAACATCTTTGTTGGTGACATGGACAGTAGGATTGAGTGCACCCTCAGCAAGTTTGACGATGATACCAAGCTGTGTGGTTCGGTTGATACGTTGGAGGGAAGGAATGCCATCCAGAGGGACCGTGACATGCTTGTGATATGGGCTGATGCCAACCTCATGAAGTTTAACTATGACAAGTGCAGGGTCCTACACCTGGGTCACAGCAATCCCAGGCACAGCTAACAGGTTGGGCAGAGAAGAGATTCAGAGCAGCCCTGCAGAGAAAGACTTGGGGGTGTTGGTGGATGAGAAAATGAACACGAGCCGGCAGTGTGCGCTCACAGCCCACTGTAAGCCAACCATATCCTGGGCTGCATCCAAAGGACCGTGACCAGCAGCTCAAAGGACGTGATTTTGCCCCTCTACTCTGCTCTCCTGAGACCTCACTTTGAGTATTGTGGGCAGTTCTGGGGTCCTCAACATAAAAAGGACATGGAACTGTTGGAACAAGTCCAGAGGAGGGCCATGAGGATGATCAGGGGACTGGAGCACCTCCCCTATGAAGATAGGCTGAGAAAGTTGGGGCTGTTCAGCCTGCAGAAGAGAAGGCTGTGTGGATACCTCATAGCAGCCTTCCCTCAGGGATTAGATGCCTCTCTCTATTGTGGTCCACTTGCCTTACTGACTCATAACACTGTCCTTATAAGGAAACCTATCCTTCACAGCTGCCAAGAGCCACCTACAAAAGGCTGAGAGCTCGTTTCTCTTTTGCAATCACTGTGTCAACTCCTGCTTCCCTAGCAAGTGATCCTAGCTGCTTGGCTTCTCTACCTTCTAGTTTGTGACCATTTGCCCCATTGCTCCAGCATCAGAGCAACCAGGCAACATGCTCCTATGGAGAATGGCTGAAATCTTTTTGCATGTTCTGCAGCTTGGTCGAGGTCCGGGATCGAGACGTTACTTCTTCCTCTGACTCCTGTATTACTAATTCTTGTTCAGATTACACTCCCTGTAGTATGTGTATTGGGTCTTCATCTTTCTTCACTTAAGGTGCTGCTCTTTGTGCCTCTCGTTTAATTTTCCCCTTGCTTAGGGGGGCAAGAGATACTGGCATGGATTTGTCATTTCGTTTAGCTGCAGTGTCTTTCACTGTGATTGGAGCAGCTGCTGTTGTCTGTTACCAAGGTTGGAGCGGCTGCAGTGTTTGTTGTCAGGGTTGATGTAGCTATTGTGCTTGGGGGTTGAGTACCTGTATTGTCTGTTGCTTTGCCATCAAATCCAGAGGCATCGTTTTCCCTTTGAAGTTGCTGGATAGTGTTGCAGTGTTTCTTGCTGAAAACGGACTGTGAGCAATCCAGACAACTGCTTGACATTTGTAAAGTAGTGAACCAAAGGCTGTGAGGCCCTGCTTGGAAGTTACTAAAGAATGTGTGGAGGTCACTATAGGTCGCGTACGTGCAGAAAGCTTTGAGAAAGTTGGCTCAAGGGATGGGGTTGTTAAGAGGGATGCTTATGAAGGAACTGATAGCTGTGTCCTTGAAACCATCTGCTGTTGTGGCCGCAGCCTGGGAATCACTTACTATTGTAATAACCAATCATAAAACCGTTGCTAACACTTGGCTAAAGAATGTAACCAATCAGAGGTTATTGAATGTTCTAGTCTTCTGAGGCTTTTTCTATAAAAGATGCTGCTTGCCTGTAATAAATTGTCAGCGCTTGATCATATTGGTCAGAGTTCGTTGTCCTTGATCTCCCGCAGGATCGAGTTTAGAAGGGCTCTGTAGCCATAGGCGAAGCCCCAACACAATGCAGCAAGCTGTCCCACTTTGGCATTGCCAGGATGACAGCACGCCTCATTTAAGTGTTCTGCTAATTTTTCTGGATTTCGTCCTTTTTCAGGGGTGAAGTTCCAAAGCACTGGAGAGGCCCACTTGCCCAAGTGCTTGCCAGTACTGTCCCACACACCCTGCCACTCATGACTGTCCAGCCTCAGGGAAAATCCCTTGTTGATCCTTCTATATAGTTGTCTAACCCTAGATAGGACTTGAACCCAACCCTGCTTAACTTTCGAGATCAGATGAAATACAGTATTCTCAGGGTGGTATGGCCATGGGTAAAACACACACTGTACATGTAGGAACATGCCAATCCCCAGCACAAGCAGCAAGCAGGTCTCAAGGGTATTCTAAGGCCATCCAAAACCTTTACAATTCTCAAATGCTGCTGTAAATAGTCCAGTGCGGGAGCGCGGGGTTTAAGGGAATGCCTCCTTCATAGACTGACCCCCCACCAAGGAGGAAAAAAACCAAAAAATAAAAAAATGTGTAATTGCTAAAAAATTCCGTTATATACCTCCAAAGTATAGAGGTGATGACCACACTGGAAATGCAAGCCAGACCAGTTTAAGGAACAATGAGTCTATTGTATTAAAACTCATTAACATGAAGTACAGTGAAACAATAACCTTAGCCCAGGCCTCCCACCGGATAAACACTAAAACAACAAATACTGGCTGCATGTAAGGTATGACATGCTGATACGCTGAGATCCAGCGGAACAACTGTGAGAGCAAATAAATCAACATTTGGATGAGTGACTATTAAACTGCAAGGAATGCTTATCACAAATACTATTAGACACATTCTGGTCAGATCTGTCGTTATCTCAACCCTTCGTGCCCCATGTTGGGCACCACAAAGAACTGTCGTGATTTAAGCCCATCCTGTAACTCAGAACCATGCACCCTCTCGCTCACTCCCCCCTTCTTACCCCCTCCACTCCCAGAAGGATGAGGAGGAGAATCGAAAGAATGTAACACCCACGGGTTGAGATAAGAACAGTCCAGTAACTAAGGTATAATAAAAAACCACTACTACTACCACCAGTAATAATAACGATAAGGGAAATAACAAGGGGAGAGAATACAATTGCTCACTACCTGCCAACTGATACACAGCCTGACCCGAGCCGCGACCCCAGCCTTCCAGGTAACTCCCCCCAATTTATATACTGGGCATGATGTGCTGTGGTATGGAATACCCCTTTGGCTAATTTGGGTCAGGTGTCCCATCTCTGCTTCCTCCCAGCTTCCCCTCCTCACTGGCAGAGTATGACAGTGAAATAGTCCTTGATCGGAGTAAGCATTACTTAGCAAAAACTAAAAACATCGGTGTCTTATCAGCACTGTTCTCAGACTAAAGTCAGAAACACAGCACTGCACCAGTTACTAAAAAGGAGAAAAAAATGACTGCTACTGCTGAACCCAGGATACAGCATTAAACATTTATGTAAAAAAGCTGAAGTTCTCTCATTCCAGGCAACTTCCTGAAGAGACAGGAAACAGGAAGTTGGGGCAGGAAACAAAAGGTCACTGATTTTATGTTTCAGTGAGGGTACAGGCTTTTGGGTGCACTGTAGCAGATTAGTCTTGCTATTTGTTTTGAGGTGGGGAAGGGGCAAAGAGGGGGAGGAGGAATTCTTTAGGAGTTTAATACTGTTAGGTTGTTCTTTCATACCAGAAAGACAGAACTGTATGTACACAACAGTAGCAAATACAGAAAGCTGACCTTGATCAATTGTGAACTACAGATCAAAATACTTCTTAAGTCACTGTTTTGCAACTTAAAGTTTTCTCTACATACTACATGTGGCAAGACTGAGCAGCAGCTTACTACTCAATCTCCAATACACAGCATTTGGCAACCCCTATGCTTGTAAAACAGGCTTAAATGTAAGGTCAAGGTCTACTTTGCACTCATTACCATTCTGAATCTTAAATAAGCTACTGAAACCAAGTAAGCTAATGTGAAAACACAGCAATATAGTTTCACACAGGATCATGTTCTGCAAACAATGCTGTTCATATATTTCCATACATGAAATCAACTAGATTTATTGGTGCATCTTTCAATTATTTTGATCACTTAAGAGGAAAATACCATCTTTGTTCCAGTGGCACAATGTTAAACGTACTGTTTACAGTGGGAATTAAGAGAATACCTGGTATGTAATTGCTCTGTGGTTCAATTCCAGCTGGAAAGTTAGTGTTTTCAGGAATGGAATGGGTGTAATCATCCAGAGGTGGAAGTTCTGTTAGAATCTCAGTGTGCCGCGGCACTAGTACGGGAGGCAAGACTGGAAAAGCGAAATCAAAGCATTAGTGAGTCCCTTAAAATACACACTTTGTGAGCTAAAATGAAAAAAAGCAATCTAACACTCCTAACAATTTCTTCAGATATTTTTAAATTTTCTGAATCTCAGTACCACTAATACTACAATTGTATTGCTAGTTACTGGAAGAAAGAGATTCATGAGGTGCCTCCTGAGTAAAACTATTCCCACATTGGCAAAGGTAAGTCATCTCTATTCTCCTTTTCAGTCCCGATTGTATTTAGCTAGCTGGAAACTGTTAGCAGTACTGAAACTGTTTATCAGAGGTGTGCAAAACATTTGCAAAGATTTTTCACTAAATTTACTATTAAAAACTTTCAGGGGATGGTATTCTCAAAATCTGCATCTCTAAGAACCTTGTACTTCTGGCAAGAGAAAGCATCATCTTTCCCTATTTTTCATTTAAAACATTATGCTGAACAAGTATGTACAGATGCTGCCAGCAGAAGCAGCCTTCCTACCTGGTGTCTCCACTCTCTGGTAGTGGTAAGGGTTTACACATACTTCATCCTTTTTAAGATTAAAAGCATATTCACAGTTTTCAATTGCTTTAAGTTCATGGTGGCTGTGAAGATCTGGCCAGCGCCACAAACGACAGTAAATAACATGTGGTAATCCTTTACGATGAGATACCTGCAGACGGCCATCAAGAGATCTACAGAAGAAAGATGTTGAGAAGTATTTAGAGACCACATACTGTCTCTTATTCACTCTAAGCAACAGTGTACACACAAGATGGGCAGTTGCTTTATTCGCAGAATTCAGTGGGTTGACACAGCTAGTGACATTTATACTTCTGTTAAAAGGCTTCAAATGTGATAAAAATGATGGTATCGAGTGGAGTCTTAACTTATTTTTGAGCTGCTCAAATTATTGCCAATGAACTTAAGAGTTCATTAAAAGCCACTTGCTTTACCTCCAACCAAGTATTTAGTATGATTTCATCATATATTTTTTTATTAAATGCAGAAGACTGTTGATAAAATAAATAAATAAATAGATCACACACTTAACAGTCCCTTCAACTGTTAAACCTCAAGGCTTTGCTGTGGCATGGATGCTTTATAGCTTTAGGTCTAAGAATTCCTACAGGACTGCAAATAAGCCTATAAGCTGTCAGCTGCCCAAGTGATCCACATGACAGTATAACACAAAAAGCATGAATGCACATCTTGTAAGGGCTGTACAGTTTATCTTCTTGACTTCATCTGCCTCACTACCAGCTGAAAGCGTTTTGCTAGTTTTAAGACAGACTGCATATGCTCACACAAATACAGATGTTTATGATTGCTATGGGATGGGAGACAAACCTCAATACGCAAATCAAATAATGTGACATGAAAAAATAAAGACCCTGTTTAGAATTTGCCCACCATTAACTACTGAAGAATTTACAAACAATTCTTTAGTAGCTCATATCTGAGCCAAAGATCAAGATTTAACTGAAAGCTTGTGACATACAAAACTGTTTAAACACTTTTCAAGATTAGGTCTAAAGAACTAAGTTTCCCAACTTTGTTAATATAAATACCAAATCACATTAAAGCTTGCATTCAACAAATCTTTCCATTCTTCCAACAGCATTGGTGTGGAAAAGGAATACTGCAGAATTAGTTTCATTGGTCAAAACATCAGCTGAAAACATAGGGATTTCTACACTGGCAAGCAAATATTTTCAAATGCTGTACCACAAGAGGCATAGGAAGCATTTTAGTCTATTTTACAACTAAAGCATCCCATTACAGACCCTCCAAAGCCAATCCCTCCCACAAATTTTCTATGATGAGAGGGCAGAATATTCACCTGGTTTGTTCAGAGAAGCTGTAAAGGCCTGTTGTATCCCACTGATCTATCGTGTTTGGTGTACTCAGTCCCCAAATTTCAGGGCAAGTGCTGTGCATAAATTGAAAACAAAAAAAAACCTGATATGAATATGGAACATGGTTATTCAAAATACCATGATGTCAAACTTGGAAAAATGTACAGAATGCTTCCTTTCACATAGAAGACAGAGCATTGTTAGACTTGCATTTAAGCTGACATCTCATGCTATATTTTCTATATGAAGGAAATGGAACATGTGATTCAAGGTAAATGATAATGCTTTTAAAAGATGAACAAGTTCTTTGGTTTAAAAGTAGTCGATACAGTTGTAATGTTCCTTAAAACAGGCAAAACTTCCTCAGCCTAGCTCTTAACAAAATTCAATTTTAAACGGAAGTTTTGTTTTTTGTTGTTTGGGTTTATTTTTTATTTTTAATAAGATTCCCTATATCTTCAAATAAAGGCCATGTATAACTGAAACTGAACATCATCATCTCACTTTCAGGTACCACCAACTGAAGCATTAATCTCATTCTCTGCGCACATAGTAACTTGCTGCTTTTCCCAAAACAGAAAAATTTGGACTCTGAAGAAAAATCACACTGTAGCTGATACTCCGCTTGATTAAAGAACTAAATATTCTTTTCCTCGATATACAAAACATACAGTGTTTAACACAGGTTTACAGCACAGTATTTCAAGACAACTATAGAATAATAATACTTTAGTTGCTAAATAAAGTCAGAGGAAAGGAGAGAGAACCAATTCTTTTCCAAACTGGTTCAATGACAAGATCACAAGAAGAAAGAAAAAGGAGCCTACAGTCATAGACACAAATTAAAAACAGCAGATTTAAGCAAAACAAGAAATCAATATGGGCTTATAAATGGGCAGCAGACTTTAAGATGCATAAATCAAGCTCATAAACTTGCTCTGTGACCACTGAAAATTGATAGTTTATTTTAAGTAACGCACAACTAGACTTCGCATCTCAGAAAGAATTTGGTTCACAAGTAACTTATATCTCCACTTTGTAATTACAATGCCTGAAGTTGGACTGGCTGCTACATTACCTTTAAAATTAATAGCCTCTGAAAACCTGCAACAGAAAGAATCCAAGTTCATAAAACTCCTGTTTTTAAATATAGGTGTTGTGATTTAAATTTCAACTAATAAACTTAGCTGATATACTCACAAATTTGTATTCAGAGCTAAGGGAAGAGACATGAGGTAGGTCTTATTTCTCTTCCCTACAAAGGGAAAATGCCTTAATGCTATGAAAGAAAAGACCAGACAGCACAGCACCGTACTTAAAACCACATTCAGAGCTGACAACCACCTCAATTCCACAGTGACTTTAATGAAACATAAGTGTGGGCTACTGAAGGGAACGAATAGTTATTGTCCCCTTCTTGCCTGTCATAGAATCATAGAATAGTTAGGGTTAGAAAGGACCTTAAGATCATCTAGTTCCAACCCCCCTGCCATGGGTAGGGGCACCTCCCACTAAACCATGCCACCCAAGGCACTGTCCAACCTGGCGTTGAACACCGCCAGGGATGGAGCATTCACAACTTCCCTGGGCAACCCATTCCAGTGCCTCACCACCCTTACAGTAAAGAATTTCTTCCTCATATCCAATCTAAACTTCCCCTGTTTAAGTTTGAACCCATCACCCCTTGTTCTCTCACTACAGTCCCTCATTTCCTATGCCATCTGTGTCAGTGACAAAAGATAATGGTCTATGGTGAAACACACGAAAAATAGAAAAGTACTGCTTGGCACGGGTTGCGGGAACATAACCTTGAAAATAAGGGAGTTAACACCGCTGTTACCAAAAGGGAGTCTTATACCAGTTGCAAGACACGAGGTAATGGCCCATTTTGGCTCCTCCCTGAGAAGTCCCACTTTGGAAATCCCCAAAAAATCCCCAACCCCCAGAGACCCTTTTTGTATAGCTGGCCACTTCTTCCGGTGTAAGCTGGCCCCTTATATTGGAATGGGTGTGCATTTTTGCTAGCATAAAAAGCCCGAGCCTCATGCAGTGTGTGGAGGCAGAACCGCATTCCACCCAGGTCAACGTTGCCTCCGCGGGGATGCCCGCTAAGATTGAGCCTGCCACCTCGCACTGCGATGATGTTTCTCAGAGCTGGTTTCCTGATTGCCGCCACATGGCCTTTGGGGTTGGTAAGATAACCAAACATCAGAAATATCCTTTACTGTATCTTTTGTTATCTCTATATTTTCCCTGTATTAATAAACTAGTTGTGAATCTTTATTGTGTTGTGTTTCTCTCAAACCGGAATCCTTGAACTCTGGAAAATAATTGGCGACGATGATGGGATTCCAGGTCTGAGAGAGCGTGAGAGAAATGTTTGGCTATAACAGGAATTAGTGGTGCCATGTAGCAGAGTGCACAGCTACCAGACTGCGCCACGTATTACTGTGTAGTGGGGCTGTGTAGTGGAGTGCACAACTATCGAATTGTGCCACACTTTAGCTGTGATAGGGTTGTGTAACCATCCAAGCTGCCCTCCAATTCGGCTCCTGGTGCTCCACCAGTAGAGCGGCTGGGGTGGACACAGGAACCGTGCAGCACATTGTGGGATAAAATAGAGATTTGCACTTCTCGGGGTTGAAGCCCCTCAGGCAGTTTGCTCACTCACTCCCCCCTCTTTCTTCCCCCAGCTCCCGGGGGGATGGGGAGGAGAATCGAAAGAATGCAACTCCCACAGGTTAAAAACAGCTTAGTAACTAGAGGTATAACACAAACCACTACTGTTTCCACCAATAATAATAATGACAAGAGAAATACAAGGGAAGAGAATACAACCGCTCACCACGTATACCCAGCCCAACCAAACAGTGAAACCCCACCCTTCCGGGTCTCTGCCCTCCATTTTTACATCTTGGGCATGATGTGCTGTGGTATGGAATACCTCTTTGGTCAATTTGGGTCAGGTGTCCTGTCTCTGCTTCCTCCTGGCTTCCCCTCCTCCCTGGCAGAGCATGAGGCTCAGAAAGTCCTTGGCCAGACCAAAACATTACCAAGCAGCAACTGAAAACATTGGTGTTATCAGCACTGTTCCCAGGCCAAAACTCAAAAACACAGCACTGTACCAGCTACCAAGAAGGAGAAAAATGACTGCTACTGCTGAACCCAGGACAGTATCCACCCCTTATTCCATAGCCTTCACGTCATGCTCAGATCCCACATTTTCAATATACCAACACATGTATATATATATATACATACACACACACAGAGAGGGAGAGAGATCATCCCTTAGTGCATGGACCAATCACTATAAAGCTGCTGAGTCCATCCAGTCCATGATATCAGGCTCAATCTTTTGTAACAGTCTTTCAGAGCAGGAGAGGATGTGTGCAGTGTTCACACTCATGAATAACCTGGGCAATAGTGTCCATTCCAAAGTCCACCCCTCGATCATGAGTCCATCTGTATACTGCATCTCTGCCCTGATGGCCTCAAGTGTCATGGGCCCACAAGGCTCAAATACAGCCTCCCCTCCAGCAGTTTCTGCAGCTTGTCGGTGGGGACTCCATACAGCTGCCTTCCATCTCTGATGCTTCCAAAGCACTGGAGGGGCCCAGTGGACTAGGTACACGCCCATACTGTCCCATACACCCTGCCACTCATGACTGTCCAGCTTCAGGGAAAATCTCTTGGTCATCCTACATCGTAGTCTAACCCCAGACAAGACCCACACTCCACTCTGCTTAACTCTCGGGACCAGACAAAATGGTTGTGGGTAAAACACACTCTGAATGCATGCCAACATGATGATCCCCATCAGAATCAGGAGGCAGGTCCCAAGGGCACCCAAAGGCCATTCAAAACCTTCAGAACTCTCAAATGAGGCTGCTGTACTTGTCACTGTGGCTGGTGTAGCTGCTGTGCTTGCCGGCTCTCTCACCACCAGCTGCTCTTTGAGTCCAAATCTTCCTCCTCTGCCTTGCTGGGAAGTGCTGTGTGGTCTCCTGCATCCTCCTGGGGCTTGGGTTCGCGGGGCTTTGCGGGCGGCTGTCGGGGAATGCTCTCGGCCGCTGCGGGGCTGGGCTCAGCCGCCGCCTGCCCCCCCCCCCGCTCAGTAGCCACAGGGCTCGGCTTGGCCGTGGGGCCCGGCTTCTCTGCAATCTCCTCCCGCAGCTCAGCAGCCGCTGGGCTGGGCTCATCAGTGGGGCTCACACCCTCTGCCACTTCCTTCGTGGCCCCATGGTCCCCGGGGCTGCGCTCCCGGGCCAGTTTGGTCACCAGCAGTTCCCGGGGCCGCCCCCCCTTGGCTCCCCATAGCCTCACGAAGACAGAGGTGAGGACGAGGGCCAGGATGGTGAAGAGCAGCTGGATGGCCAGGTACAAGTCCACGTCCACGTCCGTCCCCCCCTGCTTCTAGAGCCCACCCGTATTACAAGCCGTTGCAATAAAGTACAATGAAACAAGAATCTTAACCCAAAACACATATCTGAAAAATGCTAAGATAACAAATACTGGCTGTAAGTAAGATACAACAGGCTGAAACCATGAACTTAAGAGAATCAGGAGCAACAACATTGAGAACCAATAAATCAGCACTGTGACGAGTGAATATTAATCCTGTCGTTATCTCAACCCTTCATGCCCCACTTTGGGCACCAAAAAGAACTGTCGTGGTTTAAGCCCCCACGCAGTTCGCTCACTCACTCCCCCCTCTTTCTTCCCCCAGTCCCGGGGGATGGGGAGGAGAATGGAAAGAATGCAACTCCCACAGGTTGAGATAAGAACGGTTTAGTAATTAAGGTATAACATAAACCACTACTGCTACCACCAATAATAATAATGAGAAGAGAAATACAAGGGAAGAGAATACAACTGCTCACCATGTATACCAAGGCCAACCAACAGCGAACCCCCACCTTTCGGGGTCTCTGCCCTCCATTTTTACATCCTGGACATAACGTGCTATGGTATGGAATACCTCTTTGGTCAATTTGGGTCAGGTGTCCTGTCTCTGCTTCCTCCCGGCTTCCCCTCCTCCCTGGCAGAGCATAAGACTCAGAAAGTCCTTGGTCAGACCAAAACATTCTAAGCCGTAACTGAAAACATCGGTGTTATCATCACTGCTCCCAGGTCCAAAGTCAAAACCACAGCACTGCACCAGCTACCAAGGAGAAAAATGACTGCTACTGGTGAACCCAGGACAGCACTAACGTAGGACCTGAACTGTGAGGAGCAGGAGGACTCCATGGGAATGTTAAAGTATTGGGGTGAGTTTGTACAACCCCCCCCCTACCCGCTCGAAGGAGCAACTGAGTCATGCCTGGCAAGCAGCAAGCATGAAAGGCTGCTTGCTGCTTGCCTACAAAGGCATGGTAGATAAGAACACAGAGTTAGAGCAATAGGTATCATTTACATTTTGAGCTAGAAAGGGTTAAAGGAGAAGTGCTTTTGCAAAGGCAGGCATTTGTACCTGCTTCAGAGCAAGGTGAGAGAATGAGGGGGGGAAAAGTGCCACCCTAGCAGAAAAATACGCTGCCCGTGTTGCCAAAACACGGAGCAATAAACAAGATACAAAGGCAGAGTGAGGCCACGGGTCTGTGCCCTTGTGTCTGATCCCAACTGGAACCCAGAGACATGGAATGGAGACATTTGGGGTACCAGTGAGTCAGAAACAAATACCGGAGACGAGACAGACATGAAAAAGGAAGCTCCTGTGTTTAAATGTAAGATGATTACCAGGGCAAACAGACAGGTAAGAACAGACAAATTGACAGAGTATAGTCCCGAGAAAATTAGTAATTTATTGGATAAATACAATCAGAGACCAGGAGAAAAACCCCAGAACTGGCTAGTTTGCCTCATGGAGAAAGGAGCAGATACTGTACTGCTAGACGGGGTGGATGGGAAAAAACCCATATGTTATGGGTTCGACTTCCCCGTACCCTGTCCCCCGCAGAGTCTCATGTTACTCTGGGAAAGAGAGAAAAGCTGGGGGAGGGGAGACAGGGCGCCTGAAACGGGCTGACCAATGAGGTTATTCCATACCACAGCACATCATGCCCAGGAGGTAGGATTCGGGATGGGGGGGGGGCTCGCGCAGCACGCGGGGGGGAGCGGGAGCGGTCTCTCGCTCGCGCCACACGGTGTCTGGAGCGGGGCGATCCCTGGAGCAGCGCACGGTCTCTCGGCTCACTCGGGCGGCAAAACGGTTGTATCCTCTCCCTTTGTATTTACTCTGTCATTATTATTGTTGGTGGTGGTGGCAGTAGTGATTTGTATTGTATCTTAGTTACTGGACTGTTCTTATCTCAACCCCTGGGAGTTACATTCTTTCGGTTCTTCTCCCCGTTCCCCCCCCATCGGAGTAGGGGGGGGAAAGAAGGGAGAAGTGAAATTTACGGCTTAAACCAGGACAGTTTTTGGCACCCAACGTGGGGCACTTAAGGGTTGAGATAAAGACAAAATAGCCACTCGTCACAATGCTGATTTATTGGCTCTCAAAGTTGTTGCTCTGGTTCTCACAGGTTCAGCATATGATACTTCACTTACAGCCGGTTCTTCTTATCTTAACGTTTTTCAGATCTGGGTTTTGGGTTAAGATTCTTGTTACATTATAGAGTATTGCACGGATTGTTAATACAATAGACTCAGTGATCATGAAACTGACCCGGTTTGTGTTTCCAGTGTGGCCACCAACTCTATACTTTGGGAGGTATATAATGGAAGTTTTTAGCAATTACACGTCTTTTTCACCTCCTCGGGTGGCCAGCCTGTGAAGGAGACATTCTTTTGTGCTCCCAGCGCCCCCACCAGGCCGTTTACAACACTGTTTGAGAATTCTGAAGGTTTTGAATGGCCTTTAGATACCCTTGAGATCTGCCTGCTGATGGTGACGGAAATTATCATGTTGGCACACATACTGAATATGTTGTACTCACAACCATTTTGTCTGGTCCGGAGAGTTAAGCAGAGTGGGGTGTGGGCCATGTCTGGGGTTAGACCACAATCCAGGATGGCCAAGAGATTTTCCCCAGGGCTGGACAGTCATGAGTGGCAGGGTGTGTGGGATAGTATGGGCAAGTATCTAGGCCAGTGGGCCCCTCCAGTGCTTTGGAACTTCACCAATGAACAAATGCAAAACCCAGAAAAATTAGTAAAACATTTAAAGGAGGTGTGTGATCATTCTGGTCACACCAGAGATGGACAAATGATGGCAACGTGCTGGGGCTTGGCTTATGCTTACAGAGCCTTGTTTAACACTGTCCAGCATCTTCAAAAGGAAAAAAACATCTCTGGATCTGAGGGCGGAGTAATGGACAGTGCAGTTAATCCAGCTCCAAGTACAGCAGCTACACCACCACCAGGGACAGGTACAGCCACGACTCAAACCCCAGTGACAAGTACGGTGGCTACACAAACTAATCACTGCAGCTAAACCAGAGGACCAACTCATACCAATATCGGTTGCCCCTGTACGCAAGAGGAAAAACAAAGAAGAGACAGGAAAGATGAACCAAGACAAAGAAACGTCACCACCTGGGACAGCATCTGACCAGGAGTTATTACCACATGATGAAGAAGAAGAAGAAAAGGAAGAGGTGACTTCTCGATCTCGGACCTCAACCGAGCTACGGAATATGCAAAAAGACTTTACCCATCAGCCAGGGGAGCACATCATCATCTGGCTGCTCCGATGCTGGGACAATGGGGCCGACGGTCATGAACTAGAAGGTAGTGAAGCCAAACAGCTGGGATCGCTTGCCAGGGAAGGGGGAATTGACAAAGCAATTGCAAGAGAGAAAAAGTCCCTCAGCATCTGGAAGCAGCTCTTGGCATCTGTGAAAGATAGGTTTCCATACAAGGATGATGTTATGAGTCGTTCGGCCAAGTGGACTACTCTAGAGAAACGGCATCCAGTCTCTGAGAGAATCAGCCATTGTAGAGATGATCTATATCACCAAGCCGAATGTTGGGGATATACCCATAGATCCAGATGAAGTCGAATGTACACGACCCATGTGGCGGAAATTTACATGAAATGCACCCCAATCATATGCCCATTCATTGGCAACAATAACCTGGAGTGACATAAGACCACCAACAGTGGATGAAATGATTTATAAACTCCGAGAGTTTGAAGATAATATCACCCCTTCCATCATCTCAGCTGTAGAAAAACTGTCCCAGAACCTCCAACAATTGAGAGATGATCTATCCAGCTCCTCACGTGTACCAACACACGTCTCAGCTATTAACAGAAGGCGTCCCACTGTTCGAGACAGAAGATATAGAAGTTATACACCACGGGCCACCCTATGGTTTTACCTGCAGGAGCATAGAGAATATATGATGGAGTTGGATGGAAAGCCTACTTCAGTTTTGGAGGAGTGGGTGCGGGAACTGAAAAGGAGAGCAAAGGTCAAGAATGATCACTCCATGAAGGCTGTGGCTTCAGTCTCTGGTGAGCAGGTTCCCAGATGGAGTGGAAGAGCAGATTTTACCTCAGCTCCTGTGATGAAGAAGAATAATCCATCTCTACATGACATGAGTGACCAATGTGATGACTACTAGAGGGGCCCCGCCTCCAGCCAGGTGAAGGTAGGGGACAATCGAACTTATTGGACTGTATGGATCAGATGGCCTGGCACGTCAGTCCCACAGAAGTATAAGGCTCTAGTAGATACCGGTGCACAGTGTACTCTGATGCCATCAATCTGTCAAGGGGTGGAACCTATTTCTATTTCTGGAGTGACAGGAGGATCCCAAGAGTTGACTGTCCTGGAGGCTGAAATCAGCCTGACTGGGAGGGAATGGCAAAAACACCCCATTGTGACTGGTCCAGAGGCTCTATGTATCCTTGGCATAGATTACCTCAGGAGAGGGTACTTCAAAGACCCAAAAGGGTACCGATGGGCTTTCGATATTGCTGCTTTGGAGACAGAGGAAGTGGAGCAGCTGTCCACCTTGCCTGGTCTCTCAGAGGATCCTTCTGCTGTGGGGTTGCTGAAGGTCGAAGAACAACAAGTGCCAATCGCAACCGCAACAGTGCACCGGCGGCAATATCGCACCAACCGAGACTCCCTGATTCCCATCCATAAGCTGATCCGTAGATTAGAGAGTCAAGGAGTGATCAGTAGGACCCACTCACCCTTTAATAGCCCCATATGGCCAGTGAGAAAGTCTAACGGAGAGTGGAGACTAACAGTAGACTATCGTGGCCTGAATGAAGTTACCCCATCCTTGAGTGCTGCCGTACTTGACATGCTAGAGCTTCAGTATGAACTGGAGTCAAAGGCAGCCAAGGGGTATGCCACGATTGACATTGCCAATGCTTTTTTTCTCAATTCCTCTGGCAGCAGAGTGCAGGCCACAGTTCGCTTTTCCTTGGAGGGGCGTCCAGTACACTTGGAACCGACTGCCCCAGGGGTGGAAACACAGCGCTACCATCTGCCATGGACTGAAAGCCTTTGAGCAAATTAAATGAGAGAGAGTTCGTGCAGTAGCCCTCGGACCAGTCCGGACTGGGCCAGATGTTAAAAATGTACTGTAGACCGCAGCTGGGGAGAATGGTCCTACCTGGAGCCTCTGGCAGAAAGCTCCAGGGGAAACTCGAGGTCAACCCCTCGGCTTTTGGAGTCGGGGATACAAAGGATCTGAGGCCAGCTATACCCCAACTGAAAAAGAGATATTGGCAACCTATGAAGGGGTTCGAGCTGCTTCAGAAGTGATTGGCACTGAAGCACAGCTCCTCCTGGCACCCCGGTTGCCCATGCTGGGCTGGATGTTCAAAGGCAGGGTCTCCTCTACACATCATGCAACTGATGCTACATGGAGTAAGTGGGCCGCATTAATTACACAACGAGCTAGAGTAGGAAATCCCAGTCGTCCGGGAATCCTAGAAGTCATCATGGACTGGCCAGAGGGCAAAGATTCTGGAAGGTCACCAGAGGAGGAGTAGGTGATGCGAGCTGAAGAGGCCCCACCATATAATGAACTGTCAGAAAGTGCAAAGCAATATGCCTTATTTACTGATGGGTCCTGTCGCATTGTGGGAAAGCACCGTAGATGGAAGGCAGCAGTATGGAGTCCTCAATAACAAGTTGCAGAAACTGCTGAAGGGGAGGGTGAATCGAGTCAGTTTGCAGAAGTGAAAGCCATCCAGCTGGCCTTGGACATTGCTGAAAGAGAAAAGTGGCCAGTACTTTATCTCTGTACTGACTCATGGATGGTGGCGAATGCCCTGTGGGGGTGGTTGCAGCAATGGAAGCAGAGCAACTGGCAACGCAGAGGTAAACCCATCTGGGCTGCTGCACTGTGGCAAGATATCGCTGCCTGAGTGCAAAACCTGGTGGTCAAGGTACGCCACGTAGATGCTCATGTACCCAAGAGTCGGGCTACGGAGGAACACCAGAACAACCAACAAGTGGATCAAGCTGCTAAGATTGATGTGGCTCAGATGGACTTAGATTGGCAACATAAAGTTGAATTATTTTTGGCCCGGTGGGCCTGTGACACTTCAGGCCATCAGGGCAGAGATGCAACATACAGATGGGCTCGTGATCGAGGGGTGGACTTAACAATGGACACTATTGCCCAGGTTATTCATGACTGTGAAACATGTGCTGCAATTAAGCAGGCTAAACGGTTAAAGCCTCTTTGGTATGTAGGACGATGGCTGAAGTACAAATATGGGGAGGCTTGGCAGATTGATTATATCACACTCCCACCAACCCGCCAAGGCAAGCGTCATGTGCTTACCATGGTGGAAGCAACCACCACACAGCTGCAAACATACAGTATGCCCCACGCCACTGCCCGAAACACTATCCTGGGTCTTGAGAAACAGTTTTTGTGGTGACACGGCACACCAGAGAGAATTGAGTCAGACAATGGGACTCATTTCCGGAACAGCCTGATAGATACTTGGGCCAAAGAGCATGGCAATGAATGGGTATATCACATCCCCTACCATGCACCAGACTCTGGGAAAATGGAACGGTACAATGGGCTATTAAAAACTACACTGAGGGCAATGGGTGGTGGGACTTTCAAACATTGGGATACACATTTACCAAAGGCAACCTGGTTGGTCAACACCAGAGGATCTGCCAACAGGGCTGGTCCAGCCCAGTCAGAACTTTTACATACTGTAGAGGGGGACAACGTTCCTGTGGTGCACATAAAGAATTTGCTGGGGAAGACAGTCTGGGTTATTCCTGCTTCAGGTAAAGGCAAACCCACTTGTGGGATTGCTTTTGCTCAGGGACCCGGATATACTTGGTGGGTAATGCGGGAAGATGGGGAAGTCTGATGTGTACCTCAAGGAGATTTGATTTTAGGAGAAAACAGCCAATGAACTCAATTGCATGCTGTTGCTTGTTATGTAATGTGTTTCTTTATAGCCCCTCAACTAGATGTCTTCAAGTCATCCGCGACTGACCCTCAGACCATCATCCCAACAAAGAACAAACTGATGAAACCAGACAAGTTCTGCAGTAAAGGAACAATCAGCATCAACAGGCAGCGATCCAACACTGCACACAGCCTCCCCTGCTCTGAAAGACTGTTACAAAAGGTGGAGCCTGACATCACGGAGTGGATGGACTCAGCAGCTTTATAGGGATTGGCCCAGGCACTATGGGATGATATCTCTCCATCTGTGTGTGTGTGTGTATGTATGTACATATATATATATATGGGATGATATTTTGAAAAGTGGCATCTGAGCATGATGTGAATGGTATGGAATAAGAGGTGGATTGTTATGGGTTCGGCTTCCCCGTCCCCCGCAGAGTCTCATGTTACTCTGGGAAAGAGAGAAAAGCTGGGGGAGGGGAGACAGGGCGCCTGAAACGGGCTGACCAATGAGGTTATTCCATACCACAGCACATCATGCCCAGGAGGTAGGGTTCGGGATGGGGTGGGGGCTCGCGCAGCACGCGGTGGGGGGAGCGCGGCGGTCGCTCGCTGGCGCCACGCGGTCTCGGGAGCGGGGCGGTCTCTGGAGCGGCGCGCGGTCTCTCGGCTCGGTTGGGCGGCGAAACGGTTGTATCCTCTCCCTTTGTATTTACTTTGTCATTATTATTGTTGGTGGTGGTGGCAGTAGTGATTTGTATTGTATCTTAGTTACTGGACTGTTCTTATCTCATCCCCTGGGAGTTACATTTTCTTTGGTTCCTCTCCCCATTTCCCCCCATCGGAGTGGGGGGGGGGGGGCGGAAAAGGATGGAGAAGGGAAATTTACGGTTTAAACCCCCACACCATACTACTATCAGAACAAGGAAACCCCATTGAACAAGTGATTGAAAAGCTAAGCCTGGAGGCGAGTGCCTGGATTGAGGGGGAGACTACTTCTTTTGTGGGTGTTTGCCGGGGGGTTTTAGGAACCCTATGTGCCTTTTATAGACCAATTGGACAATGCTATACAAAGGCAGATTGATGGTCATGGGGATGCTCCTGCACTTTTATTTTGGCTGGCATATGAGGGTGGCAGGTGGGGATTGTGGGGCTGTGTTAGCCCCAGTCAGAGGAAAATTTACAGACATTGCAGAGTTGGTTGGGGCATGTCAGGATGTCAGAGCAGAGGCTCGTAGGTCTTCTGTATTGGCTGCTGCATTAATTATTCTGTTTTTATTGGTCATATTAGGTCACATTCCAACCTTCCTGGACCTTTAACTGTGGGTAATGACATAGCTGACTCCTGGACTGTTAACACTGTGCAGTTTACTTCTGAAGCTGTTTCACATTCCTTTTTCATCAGAATGCCTCTGCTTTAAGGAGACAGTTTAACCTGTCTTCTTCTCAAGCAAAGCAGATTTTGTCAGATCTTGCCCTGACTGTCAGTCAACAGCTCAATCCTCATTTGCCATAGGTGTAAATCCTTTTGGCTTAAAGGTGAATGTGGTATTGTGATCCTTTGGGCCCGCAGAAATGGGAAGGGATAGTGGAACTGATAACCCGGGGGGAGGGGGTATACTTGACCCAGAATCCTCAAACTCTGGAACACCATCCGTGCCAGGGAGGCTGAAATGTCCACACAATTGAGCAACAACCCAAATCAAGAAACTGGCTATCTGACTACAGAACATACCTGGCTGAAAATTTATGTTTTGAGAGTTAGTTTTCAGGCAGATCACTTCTGTTCACTGTGGAGCTACATGAGCACTACAAAGGAGGAACAAGAGTGCAATTCTGGGCAGCAGCTTGCATTTACCACAAATAAAAAATGTTAAATAAAATATGGCCTTTGACATTTTAGTGATTATGAACACAAGTAACATTTTTTAGTAGATGAACTTTGCCTTGTAGAGATCAGTAGAGAGCCACTGTCCTGGGTTCAGCAGTAGCAATCATTTTTCTCCTTTTTGGTAGCTGGTGCAGCACTGTGTTTTTGATTTTGGGCCTGGGAACTGCGCTGATAACACCAGTGTTTTCAGTTACTGCTTGGTAATGTTTTGGTCTGGCCAAGGACTTTCTGAGCCTCATGCTCTGCCAGGGAGGAGGAGAAGCCAGGAGGAAGCAGAGACAGGACACCTGACCCAGACTGACCAAAGAGGTTATTCCATACCACAGCACGTCATGTCCAGGATGTAAAAACGGAGGGCAGAGACCCGGAAGGGTGTGGTGGTGCTTTGGGGGGTTCGCTGCTGGGGGGGTGCACTGGCTGGGTCGGGCTTGGTGAGCAGTTGTATTCTCTTCCCTTGTACTTCTCTTGTCATTATTATTATTGGTGGTAGCAGTAGTGATTTGTGTTATACCTTAGTTACTAAACTGTTCTTATCTCAACCTGTGGGAGTTGCATTCTTTTGATTCTCCTCCCCATTCCCCCGGGACTGGGGGAAGAAAGAGGAGGTAGTGAGTGAGCGAACTGGCTTAAACCATGACAGCCACATACAAAGGTCCATTCTCAGATATACATCCAGCTCTTCAAAAGAGCCAACTCTCCTGAACAAGTTACATCCATCTCAGACACAGGCAGAATCACAGCTCTCCAGAAAGAACGGGCCAAAGAGGAATACTGATCATCACTGCAGTGGTAGAGCCTGCAAACTCTCTTTCATATTTCCAAGGTGCCTCCAGGACAGTGGGCTGCCAGAAACTGCATAAGGATTGAAATAGTTGCCCTGAAGACACACAGGCAGTCTGTGGGACACCAGGGAGCATCCTGTGCAGTACTGTGTCCTTAAATATGCATCACTACTGCTGGTAAGACATCATACACATTAAATAAATAAGAACAATCAGCACACAAAGCCTGCTACAGATTGACACAGACAGCTCTGGCAGCTTAGTACCTCTGAGCAATGGATCCTTTATACAAAACAGTGCTCCAAAGCTGCTGCTGTCACACAGATTACATGTTCCTAAAACTGTGGGGTGTATCACTAGTGCAAGCATGACATGCCATGTATGTGCTTCACAGGACTTTTTAGGACAGCACATGCAAAAGTAAAATTTCACAGCCCTTGACAAAGTACAATGAACAGGAATAGTATTTTATATTTCTAACCTCTTCTCTCTCTATATATATATATTCAAACTATCAAAGTTGACAGCATATTACAGAAGCTACAGAAAGACAAATAATATCCTGAAGTGACTGTGTGACAGAGCCACAGCTTACAATGAAACTCAGGACACCATGAAGGGTGGGCAGGCCAGAAGGTACAGGAAAAAATGATCAGTTAGAGCAAACCTGCTGCAATATTCAGCAGCATACATGATAAGCTGTCTTTCAGGACATATATCTGCTTGGAGCTGAGATAATATCAATGCTTTACTAACCTCATCTACACTAGGACTATATTCAAACTCCAATAATCTGCAATCAAACGCTGAAAAGCCTGCAGGAAATCATCCCACAGAATCAATAGTCAGTTCAGAACAGCTTTTACTGTTCGCTGGAAAACACATCTGAGGAAATAATCTCCTTACTCTCCTGCTCACATAAAAGATTCGCTGTCTAAAAGATGCAACAACATCCCCCCACCACATCATCCAGACAGTGAAGTAGGGTTCTGAATATTCACACACCCCAAAACACCTCAAAACCATGAAAAGTATATTTCATACACAGCACTTCCATGAAAGGCCACAGTATGCTCATTCATATGCAAGCAATGGCCTGACAGAGGGCAGACTTCCCTACTCATCCCAGAAAGGTGGTGGCTGGAAAGAAGGTGACTGCATTCTGAAATATGTTCAAACAACCACTAAAACCATCTAAGAGGGAGACAGGAGGTACAGAGTTTTTAGTATAGAATTACTGTCCCAAAATATATAGTATGTATTCTTTCCTCAACCTACCTTTCTGAAGCATCCTAAACCCCTTGTGATGTGAAGAGTCCTTCTATGCCTTAGTCCATAAAGAATTCAGAAGAATCAAAGGCTAACATCTGTACTCATAAGTCTCATCTAGAAACATTCCCAGGCCCTGGTAACATGATCTTATATGCTAGAAAGCAGCTAGGACTTTCCCCAACACTAGGCCATGCCAATTACTATTCTCCCACGATTCCCAGACTTGTGAGTTGCACACCATTGGGACCACTTGCACTGGGCAGTTCAAATGCAGCCACCCTGCCCTGGCAGCTAAGAATTTAAGAATATGGACAAGGCAGTCCTGAGCCAGTTGACCACAGTGCTGTGAACATTTCCAAGCACATTTAATTTATTAGAAGGGAAGCAGCCAAGGCGTAACACCATTTCACCTTCCGTAAGCAGACTGCACTTAAACCGAAATCTAGAAGTACACTTTGAGCTTCATGTTTTACCAGACAGGGGTGTCTGGTTTTGAATTCACTGTATACCACAGCACTGGTAAGCCATCACTGCTTCCAAAATATAATTTGGCTCCTGCATACCCCTGTACTTAAATCTTTTCTGTGTAGATAGCAATAAATGTACTCCAAAATACAAATTTAAAGCTAATATACTTCCACCAGAGCAGACACTTTCATTCCAAGGTGTATTATCACTGTGTCATGGTTTAAGCCTCACCCATGACACACTGCTATTCTCAAAACAATTTGTCTGTTGACAGAAATGAGGTCAACTATACAAAAGCTAATATTTTGATCTTTGCAACACTAGCTCAGATGAGCTAATCACCATGTTTTGTGACCTCTAGCAGTCTCAGAGCAGGCCTGTTTGAATATTAGATTGCTGCTTTTACAGACCACACAAAAGTGAACTTATAAGAGAGTTCAAGCATATAAAGCATTACACTGGCTCAGTTTCCCAAGTAGTTTGAAGTTCTAACAAAAAAAAAAAGTACTTCCTAGAGAAAGGAGAGATTCTCAAAGGATACTTACAATAAATGAAAAACTGCACTTAGAGTGTCATGGTTTAAGCCCAGCCAGTAACTCAGAACCACGCTCCCAGCAGGATGCGGAGGAGAATTGAAAGAACGTAAATCCCACAGGTTAGGAACAGTCCAGTAAATACAGTATAATACAAAACTACTACTACTAGAAATAATGATAAGGGAAATAACAAGGGAAGAGAACATAAAACTAATAAGAGAAGGAAAAAAAACAATAACAAGCGATGGACAATACAAATGCTTACCACCCACTGACTGACATCCAGCCTGACCCAAGCAGTGATCTGGCCCTTCCAGGTAACTCCCCCCAGTTTATATACTGAGCATGACGTGCGGTGGTATGGAATACCCCTTTGGCTAGTTTCAGTCAGGTGTCCTGTCTCTGCCTCCTCCTGGCTTCTTGTGCCCCTCCTCACTGGCAGGTCATGAGAGACTGAGAAGTCCTTGACCTGGGTAAGCACTACTTAGCAACAATTAAAAACACTGGTGTTTTATCATCATTGATCTCAGCGTAAAGCTAAAACACAGCACTGTACCAGCTACTAAGGAGGAGAAAAATGACTGCTGCTGCTGAACTCAGGACAGTATCCACCCCTTATTCCATACTATTCAGGAAATTTTCAGGTAACATATTTTTTCAATATACCATCGCTTTCTGTCTCTTGATTTATATGTATATATACATACACACACATATAAAGAGATAAATATCGTTCCTTAGTCCATGGACCATCCGTATAGAGTTTGCAGAGTGCATTAAGTTGATGAGGTTGGGCTTCATCTGTCTTAACAGTCCTTCAGTGCGGGAGAGACTGTGTGTAGTGTTGGACTGTTACCTGCTGACAACACCAGTAAACATGCCTGGTCTCATCAACATTCATTCTTTGTTGGGGTGACAATTACAGTGAAGTGAGGTTCAGTCGATACTGACATGAGGACAATACTGGGAGACTCCTGCTGCTACTACCAGCTTTTCCCAAAACCTTATTCTCTGCTGACAATCATGAAAGCACATATCTTCTCAAAGTCCACAATGGCAGAGATGGGCATTTAGCTACTACAGAAATGTTACATAGCAGTCAACAGCATATAACTGAGTTCATTGGCAGTTTTCCCTTAAGGTACATATGGAACTTCCTAACTTCCAATATTACCCACTAAGTATATCCAGGTACCTGAGCAAAAGCAATCCCATGAATGGGTTTGCCTTTACCTGAAGCATGAATAACACTCATACAATCATACAATACTTAGGGTTGGAAAGGACCTTAAGATCACCCAGTTACAACCCCCCTACCATGAACAGGGACACCTCACACAAAACCATGTCACCAAAGACTCCATCCAACCTGGCCTTGAACATTGCCAGGGATGGAGCATTCATAATTTCCTTGGGCAACACATTCCAGTGCCTCACCACCCTTACAGTAAAGAACTTCTTCCTTATATCTAATCTAAACTTTCCCTGTTTAAATTTGAACCCAAAATTTGAAGGCTGCTAAGAGGTCTCCATGCAGCTTTCTCTTCTCCAGGCTGAACAGCCCCAACTTTCTCAGCCTGTCTTCATGCGGGAGGTGCTCCAGTCCCCTGATCATCATCGGGGCCCTCCTCTGGACTTGTTCCAACAATTCCATGTCCTTTTTATGTTGAGGACACCAGAAATGTACACAATACTCCAAGTGAGGTCTCACGAGAGCAGAGTAGAGGGGCAAAATCACTTCCTTCAACCTGCTGGTCACTCTTCTGTTGATGCAGCCCAGGATATGGTTGGCTTTCTAGGCTATGAACACACAATGCTGGCCCATGTTCATTTTCTCATCGACCAACACCCCCAAGTCCTTCTCCACAGGACTGCTCTAAATCACTTCCATGATCAACCGCTAGCTGTGTCTGGGACTGCCCCGACCCAGGTGTAGGACTATGAACTTGGCTTAGTTGAACTTCATAAGGTTGGCATCGGCCCACCTCACAACCATGTCAAGGTCCCTCTGGATGGCATCCCTTCCCTCCACTGTAGCAACCGAACCACACAGCTTGGTGTCATCGGCAAACTCGCTGAGGGCACACTCAATCCCACTGTCCATGTCGCCAACAAAGATGTTGAACAAGACCGGTCCCAAAACTTTTTTTTTTTGGAATAACCTCTTTGGTCACTTTGGGTCAGGTGTCCTGTCTCTGCTTCCTCCCAGCTTCCCCTCCTCCCTGGCAGAGCATGAGGCTCAGAAAGTCCTTGGCCAGACCAAAACATTACCAAGCAGTAACTGAAAAACACTGGTGTTATCAGCGCAGTTCCCAGGCTCAAAATCAAAAACACAGTGCTGCACCAGCTACCAAGAAGGAGAAAAATGACTGCTGCTGCTCAACCCAGGACAGTATCCACCCCTTATTCCATACCATTCTCCTCATGCTCAGATCCCACATTTTCAATATACCATCACATGTATACATATACATCAATTATTTACGGTAAAAATAATATTTATGAATCTCCAGAGAAATATTGCAAAGAGAAACATGGAGAAAAATTTTCCATGCAGTTGCAAAGATGCAATACAGGGACCTACATATCTTTTAAAAGAATGTCTATGACAATCAAAGAGCCTTACATAGCTAATATGGGTTAATGTCAGTGTTGATTGGCAGCTTGATGGCATCAGGGTACACTGTGCACAGGTATCTACTAGAGCCTTATACTTCTGTGGGACTGTCGTGGTTTAAGCCCCCCACCCACGAAGTTTTCTCACTCACTCACTCACTCCCCCCCCTCTTTCTTCCCCCAGTCCCGGGGGGATGGGGAGGTGTCATGGGTTCAGCAGTAGCAGTCATTTTTCTCCTTGGTAGCTGGCGCAGCACTGTGTTTTTGATTTTGGGCTTGGGAACTGCGCTGATAACACCAGTGTTTTCAGTTACTGCTTGGTGATGTTTTGGTCTGGCCAAAGACTTTCTGAGCCTCATGCTCTGCCAGGGAGGAGGAGAAGCTGGGAGGAAGCAGAGACAGGACACCTGACCCAAACTGACCAAAGAGGTTATTCTATACCACAGCACGTCATGTCCAGGATGTGAAAACGGAGAGCAGAGACCCGGAAGGGTGTGGTGGTGGTGCTTTGGGGGGTTTGCTGCTGGGGGGTGGACTGGCTGGGTCGGGCTTGCTGAGCAGTTGTATTCTCTTTCCTTGTATTTCTCTTGTATTATTACTGGTGGTAGCAGTAGTGATTTGTGTTATACTTTAGTTACTAAACTGTTCTTATCTCACAATGTGCGAGTTGCATTCTTTCAATTCTCCTACCCATCCCTCCGGGACTGGGGGAAGAAAGAGAGGGGAGTGAGTGAGTGTCATGGGCCCATCAGGCTCAAAATAATTCACCCTTATGTTGCCAATCTATGTCCATCTGAGCCACTTCAATTTTAGCAGATTGTCATTGGGGGCTCCATACAGCTGCCTTCCATCTCTGATGCTTCCAAAGCACTGGAGGGGCCCAGTGGACTATATACTGGCCCATACTGTCCCACACACTCTGCCACTCATGCCTGACCAGCCTTAGGAAAACTCTCTCGGCCATCCTAGATTGTAGTCTAACCCCAGACAAGACCCACACCCCATTCTGCTTAACTCTCAGGACCAGACGAAATGGCTGTGGGTAATACACTCTCTGAATGCATGCCAACATGGTGATCCCCATCACAATCAGCAGGCAGGTCCCAAGGGCACCCAAAGGCCATTCAAAACCTTCAGAACTCTCAAATGAGGCTGCTGTACTTGTCACTGGGGCTGGTGTAGCTGCTGTGCTTGCCGGCTCTCTCACCACCAGCTGCTCTTTGTCTGAGTCCAGATCTTCCTCCTCTGCCTTGCTGGGAAGTGCTGCATGGTCTCCTGCATCCTCCTGGGGCTTGGGCTCACGGGGGTCTGTGGGTGGCTGCTGGGTAATACTCTCGGTCGCCGCAGGGCTCAGCTCGGCCTCCATGCTCGGCTTCTCCTCCTGCTGCTCAGCGGCCACTGGGCTGGTCTTGGCAGGGTGGCTCAGCTCCTCCGCCACCTCTGCAGCTGCGGGGCTCGGCTCCTGGTCCCCGGGGCCACGCTCCTGGACTGTTTCGGCCGCCGGCGGCTCCCGGGGCCACCCCCCTCGGCTTCCCCTCCTCCCTTCTGGAACCCACCCGTATTACAAGCCATTCCAATAAAGTACAATGAAACAAGAACCTTAACCCAAAATCCATATCTGAAAGCTAAGATAACAAATACCGGCTCTAAGTAAGGTACAACAGGCTAAAACAATGAACTCAATAGAATCGAGAGCCAATAAATCAGCATTGTGACAAGTGGCTATTAATCCTGCCGTTATCTCAACCCTTCGAGCCCCACGTTGGGTGCCAAAAAAAAACAGTCGTGGTTTAAGCCTCTAAAACTCACGAAGTTTTCTCTCTCACTCACTCACTCCCCTCTCTTTCTTCCCCCAGTCCCAGTGGGATGGGGAGGACAATTGAAAGAACGCAAGTCCCACAGGTTGAGATAAGAACAGTTTAGTAACTAAGGTATAACACAAATCACTACTGCTACCACCAGTAATAATACAAGAGAAATACAAGGAAAGAGAATACAACTGCTCACCAAGCCCGACCCAGCCAGTGCACCCCTAACAGTGAACCCCCCAGAGCCCCACCACCCTTCTGGGTCTCTACTCTCTGTTTTCCCATCCTGGACATGATGTGCTGTGGTATGGAATAACCTCTTTGGTCAGTTTGGGTCAGCCGTCCTGTCTCTGCTTCCTCCTGGCTTCCTCTCTTCCCTGGGAGAGCATGAGCCTCAGAAAGTCCTTGGTCAGACCAAACATTACCAAGCAGTAACTGAAAACACTGGTGTTATCAGCGCAGTTCCCAGGCCCAAAATCAAAAACACAGTGCTGCACCAGCTACCAAGAAGGAGAAAAATGACTGCTGCTGCTGAACCCATGACAGTAGTATTATTACTGGTGGTAGCAGTAGTGATTTGTGTTATACTTTAGTTACTAAACTGTTCGTATCTCAACTTGTGGGAGTTGCATTCTTTAGATTCTCCTTCCCATTCCCCTGGGAGCGGGGGCAAGAAAGAGGGGTGAGTGAGTGTGCAAACTTCGTGAGGGGCTTAAACCACAACAATATTGAAGTTCCAGAATGGCCGGTATGGCAGCACTCAGTGGTGGTGTGACTTTCAGGCCATAATAGTCCACTGTTAATCTCTATTCTCCATTAGACTTTGGTATTGGCCATATGGGGCTATGAAAGGGTGAGCGGGTCCTGGTGATCACTCCATGGCTCTTCAGTCTACGGATCAGCTTATGGACGCCAATCAGAGAGTCTTGGTTGGTGCGATATTGCCGCAGGTGCATTCTCTCCAATGATAATCTATGCCAAGGAAGCATGGAGCCTCTGGCCCAGTCACAATAGGGTGCTTTTGCCACTCCTTCCCACTTAGGATGATTTCAGCCTACAGTACAGTTAACTCTTGGGATCCTCCTGTCACTCCAGAAATATAAAGGGTTCCACCACTTGATAGCTTGATGGCATCAGGGTACACTGCGCACTGGTATCTACTAGAGCCTTATACTCCTGTGGGACTGATGTGCCAAGCCATCTGATCCACACAGTCCAGTAAAACCGAATGTTCCTCTTCTCCGTCTGACTGAAGACAGGGCCCCTCAAATAGCAATCATAAGATTCTTCACTCCCTTCTTTTACAAAGGGATTAGAACTCCTCATCATAAGATTCTGAGTAAAATCAGCTCTTCCAGTTCATCTGGGAAGCTGCTCAGCAAAGACTGGAACAGCAGTTTTCTTGGGAGGATCAGCCTTGACTATTGTTTTCCTTTTTGAATTCATGCACTCGTTCCTCCAGAACTGAGGTAGGCTTTCCATCACACTTCCTCATGTCTTCTCCATGATCTTGCAGGAAAAACCTTACAGATAACTGCAATGCTCCTGAAACAGCCCAAGAGTGGGATTTAAACCCAAAGTTATAAAAGCAGGGATATGCTGGAGCAGAACTGAATGATTCAAAGGATGATATACCATCCAGAGGGACTGTGACATGCTTGTAATGTGGGCTGATGCCAACCTCATGAAGTTTAACCACGACAAGTGCAAGGTCCTACACCTGGGTCACAGCAATCCCAGGCACAGCTACAGGTTGGGCAGAGAAGAGATTCAGAGCAGCCCTGCAGAGAAAGACTTGGGGGTGTTGGTCGATGAAAAAATGAACATGAGCAAGTAGTGTGCACTTGCAGCCCACTGTAAGCCAACCATATCCCGGGCTGCATCAAAAGAAGAGTGACCAGCAGGTCAAAGGAGGTGATCCTGCTCCTCTACTCTGCTCTCATGAGACCTCACTTGGAGTACTGTGTGCAGTTCTGGTGTCCTCAACATAAAAAGGACATGGAACTGTTGGAACAAGTCCAGAGGAGGGCCATGAGGATGATCAGGGGACTGGAGCACCTCCTGTATGAAGATAGGCTGAGAAAGTTGTGGCTGTTCAGCCTGCAGAAGAGAAGGCTGCGTGGAGACCTCATAGCAGCCTTCCAGTATCTGAAGGGGGCTATAAGGATGCTGGGGAGGGACTCTTCATTAGGGACTGTAGTGAGAGGACAAGGGATAATGGGTTCAAACTTAAACGGGGGAAGTTTAGATTGGATATAAGGAAGAAGTTCTTTACTGTAAAGGTGGTGAGACACTGGGATGGGTTGCTCAGGGAAATTGTGAATGCTCCATCCCTGGCAGTGTTCAAGGCCAAGTTGGAGAAAGCCTTGAGTGACATGGTTTAATGTGAGGTGTCCCTGCGCATGGCAGGGGAGTTGGAAGTAGATGATCTTAAGGTCCTTTCCAACCCTAACTATTCTATGATTCTATTGTCTAGAACAGCTAATTCCCTCAGGTACTGGAGGCCACTCCCTGTCAAGGTCCACTTGCCCGGGTGACACATAACATCATCCTTGTAGGGATACCTTCACAGCTGCCAGGAGCCACTTCCAAAGGCTGAGGGACCATTTCTCTTTTGCAATCCCTTTGTCAGCTCCTCCTTCTCTAGCAAGTGATCTCATCTGCTTGGCTTCCATACATTCAAGTTTGTGACTCTCAGCCCCACTGTCCCAGAATTGGAGCAAGCAGGTGACAATGTGCTCATTTGGAAGATGAGCTGAAATCTTTTTGCATATTCCGCAGCTCAGTCAAGGTCAGGGATCAAGAAGTTACTTCTTCCTCTTTCCTCTTATTCCTGTATTAATTCCTCTCATTCAGATGTTACCCCCTCTAGTATGCTCACTGAGTCAACATGAGTTGCTTTTCATGCCTTTTGTTTGCCTGTCACCAGGGTTGGAGCAGCTGCAGTGCCTACTACTGGTGTTGGAATGTCTGCTGTGCTCATTGATAGGGATGGAGCAGCTGCATTTTCTGTTGCTTTGCCATCAGATCCAGATACAACTTTTTCCTGCTCCTTACAGAGCAGGGCTCTGTAGGCATCAGCCAATCCCCAGCACACTGCAGTGAGTTCTCCCTCTCTGGTATTGCCAGGACGACAGCACACTTTAAGTGTTCTGCTATTTTTTCCAGATTTCACGCTTGTTCAGGGATCATGTTCCAAAGCGCTGTTGGGGCCCACTGGCCTAGGTGCTTGCCCATACTATCTTACGCACACTGCCATTCATGACTTTTCAGCCTCGAGGAACATCTCTTGGTGGTATTCTTAGGTAGTTGCTTAACCTTAGACAAGGTCTGAGCATGACCCTGCTTAGCTTCCAAGATCAGACGAGACTGTGTGCTCTCAGGGTGCTATGGCTGTTGGTAAAATATCTGCAGTATATGCAGCAACATGCAGATTCCCAGCAAAAGGAGCAGGATGGTTTCAAATGTATTCAAATGATATTAAAAATCTTTATAACTCTCAAATGCTGCTATAAATAGCCTGGTGGGGGAGGGGAAGGTGCAAGAGGATGTCTCCTTCATAGGTTGGCCCTCGGGGGGGGGAAGGGAAGATGTGTTACTGTTTACAGTTCCCATTACATGACTCCCAAAGTACAGAGGTGATGACCACACTGAGAACACATACCCTGTCAGTTTCATGATCAATGATTCTATTATATTACAAGCTATTATCATAAAGTACAGTGAAACAAAAACCTTAGCCAAGGCCCCAAAGCTGATAAATGCTAAAACGGCAAATACTGGCTGCACATAAGATGTGACATAATGAAACTCTGAGATCAATTGCAACAACTCTGAGAGCAAATAAATCAACATCGTGCAGAGTGAATATCAATCCAAAACAATGAATGCTTATCACAAAAATGGTTAGACACATTCTGCTCAAATCCGTCATTATCTCAAACCTTCGTGCTCCACATAGGGCACCACAAAGGACTGTCATGCTTTAAGTCCAGCCGGTAAGTCAGAACCATGCAGCCTCTTGCTTGCTCCCCCTCTTTTTCCCCCCAGCTCCCGAAGGGATGGGGAGGAGAATCTAAAGAATGTATATGCCACAGGACAAGACAAGAACAAGTCCAGTAACTCAAATACAACACAAAACTACTACTACTAAGGGAATTAATAAGGGGAGAGAATATAAAACTGAAAAGGGAAGGAGAGAAACCAACAATAAACACAAGTGATGCAGAACACAATTGTTCATCACCCAAAGACCTATACCTAGCCTGACCTGAGCAGTCATCTGGGCCTTCCAGGTGACTCCCCCCAGTTTATATACTGGGCATGATGTGTGGTGGTATGGAATACCCCTTTGGCGAGTTTGGCTAAGGTGTCCTGTCTCTGCTTCCTCCCAGCTTATTGTGTCCCTCCTCACTGGTAGAGCATAAGAGATTGAGAAGTCCTTGATCTGGGTAAGCATTACTTAGCAACAACTAAAATAGTGGTGTTTTATCAGCATTGTTCTCAGAGTAAAGCTAAAACACAGAACTGTACCAGCTACAAAGAAGGAGAAAAATAACTGTTACAGCTGAAAACAGGACACTGAGACTTAGGGAAAAATAAAGGTCCAACATACATTCGATAACATGCTACACACTAAATATTGGACAATTCAGACCTATGATTCCTATCTAAATCTCCTATCAGACTGGCAGACTGATGTGGTGAACAAAGGGTCAGACAAGATGCTTCTGCCTGAGCCCTTCCCTAAAAGGAAAGGGTTGCAAGAATTGGCATTTCAACCTGACTTCTCATCTGCTTATAAGTAGCAGCATCTCAGATGATCCTGTACAATTCTGGAAAGAAGAACCTTTAATGTAGCCACCAACATGCAGCACCACACAGTATGACTTTGTTTCTTCCATTTCAGCATTTCCTTTAACAGGAAAATCCAAGTAAAAAACCAACCAAGCAACCAAACAAAAAACCACCAAAAAAACCAAAAATACAAACATAACACATACAAAAAAAAACAAAAAAAACAAACAACCAACAAAACACACACAAAACCAAACCAAAAACCAACCAACCAAATAAAAAGACAAAACAAAAAAAAAAAAAACCAAAACAACAACAACCACCCTACTCTGAGCAAGAAATTACCTAAACAGCCAAGACCTACAGCAATGCTTCACAATTCTGAGATAAAGTGCCAAAACTGCCTTTCCTCATTAAAACAAAATACAGACACACACTGAAAATGTAGACACAGGAAAAAACCCAAGTATCAAAGACAACCGAAAATTATTTTTACTGCCTAGTCTACATATCATGGCTGACGTTCGCAATCAGCATGAACAATGAAAACTATCTTGGTGGAATAACAGTATTTGCAACTCTACTACAGAACTGGACTATCAAGTCAAAGTTCAAATCACAGAATCACAGAACAGTTAGGGCTGGAAAGAACTTTAAGATCATCCAGTTCCAACCACCCTGCCATGGGCAAGGACAACACACAATAAACCGTGTCACCCAAGACTCCATCCAACCTGGCCATGAACATTACCAGGGATATGTTGTAGTTTAAGCTGTAACTCACGCAGTTTGCTCACTCACTCCCCACTCTTTCTTCCCCCCCACTCCAAGGAAGGGGGATGGGGAGAAGAATCAAAAGAATGAAAATCCCACGGGTTGAGATAAGAACAGTCCAGTAACTAAGGTATAACACAAATCACTACTACTACCACCAATAATAATAATGACCAAGGAAATATAAGGGAAGAGAATACAACTGCTCACTACCTGACGATCGAGCTGTGAACTAACTCTTCTGGGTTCCTGCCCCCAGTTTTTACATCCTAAGCATGACGTGCTGTGGTATGGAATACCTCTTTGGTCAGTTTGGGTCAGGTGTCCTGTCTCTGCTTCCTCCTGGCTTCCCCTCCACTCAGTGTCATGGGTTCAGCAGTAGCAGTCATTTTTCTCCCTCTTGGTAGCTGGTGCAGCACTGTGTTTCTAATTTTGTGCCCGGGAGCAGCGCTGACACCAGTGTTTTCAGTTTCTGCTTGACAATGTTTTGGTCTGGCCAAGGACTTTCTGAGTCTCATGCTATGCCAGGGAGGAGGGGGAGCCGGGAGGAAGCAGAGACAGGACACCTGACTCAAACTGACCAAAGAGCTATTCCATGCCACAGCACGTCATGTCCAGGATGTGAAGACAGAGAGCAGAGACCCAGAAGGGTGTGGTGGTGGACTGGGGGTGCACGGCATGGACAGGTTTTTGGTATTGGGGGTTTCGCTACTGGGGGGTGCACTGGCTGGGTCAGGCTTGGTGAGCAGTTGTATTCTTTCTTTGTATTTCTCTTGTATTATTACTGGTGGTAGCAGTAGTGATTTGTGTTATACTTCAGTTACTAAACAGGTCTTATCTCAACCTGTGCGAGTTGAATTCTATTGATTCTCCTCCCCATCCCCCCGGGACTGGGGGAAGAAAGAGGGGGAGGGAGTGACTGAGTAAAACTGCGTGGGTGGTGGGGCTTAAACCACGACAGTTCTTTTTGGCACCCAACGTGGGGCTCGAAGGGTTGAGATAAGACAGGTTAATAGCTAATCGTCAAGATGCTGATTTATTGGCTCTCAAAGTTGTTGCCCTGGTTCTCACAGGATCAGCGTATGATACTTTACTTACAGCCGGTATTTCTTATCTTAACGTTTTTCACATCTGGGTTTTGGGTTAAGGTTCATGTTACATTGTATTCTATTGAAATGGCTTGTAATACGGGCGAGCTCCAGAAGGGAGGAGGGGAAGCCGAGGCGGCATGGCCCTGGGAGCCGCTGGCAGCCAAAACGGTCCGGGAGCCCGGCAGCGGGGACCTGGAGCCGAGGCCCGCGGCTGCGGAGGTGGCAGAGGAGCTGAGCCCCCCCACCGAGCCAAGCCCGGGCCAACCGGCCAGCCAAGAGACGGCAGAGAAGCCAAGCCCCGAACCTGAGCCGAGCCCCGCAAAAACCAAACGGGGGGGGGGGGGGGCAGGGGGTGGCTGAGCCCGGCCCCGCAGTGACAGATAGCATTCCCCGGCAGCTGCCCGCAGAGCCCCTTGAGACCTGCCTGCTGATTGTGATGGGGATCACCATGTTGGCATGCATTCAGAGTGTGTTTTACCCACAACCATTTTGTCTGGTCCCCAGAGTTAAGCAGAGTGGGGTGTAGGCCTTGTCTGGGGTTGGACGGCAACGTGTGATGACCAAGAGATTTTCCCCAAAGCTAGACAGTCATGAGTGGCAGAGTGTGTGGGACAGTGTGGGCGAGTGCGAGTATCTAGTCCACTGGACCCCTCCTGTGCTTTGGAAGCATCGGAGATGGAAGGCAGCTGCATGGAGTCCACAATGACAAGCGGCTAAAAAGAAGTGGCTCAGATGGACTTAGATTTGAAACATAAGAGTGAATTATTTTGAGCCTGGTGGGCCTATGACACCTCAGGCCATCAGGGCAGAGATACAACATACAAATAAACTTATGAATAAGGGGTGGACTTAGAAATGGACACTATTCCCCACGTTATTCACAAATGTGAACACTGCACACAGCCTCCCCTGCTCTGAAAGACTGTTACAAAAGATGGAGCCTGACATCACGGACTGGATAGACTCAGCAGCTTTGTGGGGATTGGTCCATGCACTAAGGGATTATATCTCTCCATCTGTGCGTCTGTGTGTGCATGTATATATATATGTATGTGATGGCATATTCAAAATGTGGGATCTGACCATGATGTGAATGGTATGGAATAAGGGGTGGATTGTCATGGGTTCAGCAGTAGCAGTCATTTTTCTCCCTCTTGGTAGCTGGTGCAGCACTGTGTTTCTAATTTCGTGCCCGGGAGCAGCGCTGACAACACCAGTGTTTTCACTTACTGCTTGGCAATGTTTTGGTCTGGCCAAGGACTTTCTGAGTCTCATGCTATGCCAGGGAGGAGGGGGAGCCGGGAGGAAGCAGAGACAGGACACCTGACACAAACTGACCAAAGAGCTATTCCATGCCACAGCACGTCATGTCCAGGATGTGAAGACGGAGAGCAGAGACCCGGAAGGGTGTGGTGGTGGATTGGGGGTGCACGGCATGGACAGGTTTTAGGTATTGGGGGTTTCGCTACTGGGGGGTGCACTGGCTGGGTCGGGCTTGCTGAGCAGTTGTACTCTCTTTCTTTGTATTTCTCTTGTATTATTACTAGTAGTAGCAGTAGTGATTTGTGTTATACCTTAGTTACTAAACTGTTCTTACCTCAACCTGTGCGAGTTGAATTCTTTTGATTCTCCTCCCCATTCCCCCGGGACTGGGGGAAGAAAGAGGGGGAGTGAGTGAGTGCATGACTTTCGTGAGTTTTAGACTTAAACCACGACAGTTCTCAGGCAGAGCATAAGACTCAGAAAGTCCTTGGTCAGACCAAAAATTTTTAATCAGTAACTGAAAACATTGGTGTTATCAGCACTGTTCCCATGCCAAAACTCAAAAAAGCAGCGCCGCACCAGCTCCAAAGAAGGAGAAAAATGACTGCTACTGCTGAACCAAAGACACTATTTACCCCTTATTCCCTACCATTCACGTCATGCTCATATCCCACATTTTCAAAATACTATCACATATATATATATATATACACACACAGAGAGAGAGAGAAAGAGACTATTCCTTAGTGCATGGACCAATCCCTAAAAGCAGCTGAGACCATTCGGTCCACGATGTCCGGCACCATCTCTTGCAACAGTCTTTCAGAGCAGGAGAGGCTGTGTGCAGTGTTGGATCCTGGCCTGCTGATGCTGATCGTTCCTTTACTGCAGAACTCGCCCAGTTTTATTAAAGTTCATTCTTTGTTGGGATGACGGTCAGAGAGCCAGTCACTGATGACCAGAAGCCATCTAGTTGAGGGGCTATGAAAATATTACATAGCAGGCAACAGCATGCAATTGAGTTCATTGGCTGTTTTCTCCTAAAATCAAATCTCCTTGAGGTACACATCAGACTTCCCCATCTTCCCGCATTACCCACCAAGTATATCCGGGTCCCTGAGCAAAAGCAATCCCACAAGTGGGTTTGCCTTTACCTGAAGCAGGAATAACCCAGACTGTCTTCCCCAGCAAATTCTTTATGTGCACCACAGGAACGTTGTCCCCCTCTACAGTATGTAAAAGTTCTGACTGGGCTGGACCAGCCCTGTTGGCAGATCCTCTGGTGTTGACCAACCAGGTGGCCTTTGGTAAATGTGTATCCCAATGTTTGAAAGTCCCACCACCCATTGCTCTCAGTGTAGTTTTTAATAGCCCATTGTACCGTTCGATTTTCCCAGAGTCTGGTGCATGGTAGGAGATGTAATATACCCATTCAATGCCATGCTCTTTGGCCCAAGTATCTATCAGGCTGTTCCGGAAATGAGTCCCATTGTCTGACTCAATTCTCTCTGGGGTGCCGTGTCACCACAAAAACTGTTTGTCAAAGCGTAGGACAGTGCTCCGGGCAGTGGCGTGGGGCATACTGTATGTTTGCAGCTGTGTGGTGGTTGCTTCCACTATGGTAAGCACATGACGCTTGCCTTGGTGGGTTGCTGGGAGTATAATATAGTCAATATGCCAGGCCTCCCTATATTTGTACTTCAGCCATAGTCCTCCATACCAAAGAGGCTTTAACTGCTTGGCTTGCTTAACTGCAGCACGTTTCACATTCATGAGCAACCTAGGCGATAGTGCCTGTTGTTAGGACCACCACTCGGATCACGAGCCCATCTGTATTTTGCATCTCTGCCCTGATGGCCTGAAGTGTCATGGGCCCACCAGGCCAAAAATAATTCACCCTTATGTTGCCAGTCTAAATCCATTTGAACCACTTAAATCTTACCAGCTTTATCAACTTCTTAGCAGTTCTACTGTTCCTCAGTGGCCTGACTCTTGGGTACATGTAGCGTACCTTGACCACCAGGTTCTGCACCTAGGTAGCGATGTCTTGCCACAGTGCAGTAGCCCAGATGGGTTTACCTCTGCGTTGCCAGTTGCTCTGCTTCCATTGCTGCAACCACCCCCACAGGGCATTCGCCACCATCCATGAGTCAGTACAGAGATAAAGTACTGGCCACTTTTCTCTTTCAGCCATGTCCAAGGCCAGCTGGATGGCTTTCACCTCAGCAAACTGACTCAATTCACCCTCCCCTTCAGCAGTTTCTGCTAATTGTCGCCGAGGATTCCATACAGCTGCTTCCATCTCCAATGCTTTCCCACGATATGACAGGACCCATCAGTAAATAAGGCATATTGCTTTGCACTTTCTGACAGTTCATTATATGGTTGGGCGGCTTCAGCTCGCATCACCTACTCCTCCTCTGGTGACATTACAAAATCTTTGCCCTCTGGCCAGTCCATGATGACTTCTAGAATTCCCGGACACCTGGGATTTCCTACTCTAGCTCGTTGTGTAATTAATGCGGCCCACTTACTCCATGTAGCATCAGTTGCATGATGTGTAGAGGAGACCCTGCCTTTGAACATCCAGCCCAGCATGGGCAACCGGGGTGCCAGGAGGAGCTGTGCTTCAGTGCCAATCACTTCTGAAGCAGCTCAAACCCCTTCATAGGCTGCCAGTATCTCTTTTTCAGTTGGGGTATAGCTGGCCTCAGATCCTCTATATCCCCGACTCCAAAAGCTGAGGGGTCGACCTCGAGTTTCTCCTGGAGCTTTCTGCCAGAGGCTCCAGGTAGGACCATTCTCCCCGGCCGCGGTGCACAGTACATTTTTAACATCTGGCCCAGTCCGGACTGGTCCGAGGGCTACTGCATGAACTCTCTCTCATTTAATTTGCTCAAAGGCTTGTTGTTGCTCAGGGCCCCTTTTGAAATCACTCTTCTTCCGGGTCACATGATAGAGAGGGCTTACAATCAAACTGTAATTCGGGATGTGCATCCTCCAGAAACCCACAGCACCCAAGAAAGCTTGTGTTTCTTTCTTATTAGTTGGTGAGGACATTGCTGTTATCTTGTTGATCACATCTGTGGGGATCTGGCAACGTCCATCTTGTCATTTTATTCCCAAAAATTGAATCTCCTGTGCAGGTCCCTTGACCTTTCTCCGTTTTATGGCAAAACCGGCTTTCAGCAGGATGTAGATTATATTCCTTCCTTTCTTAAAAACTTCTTGTGCTCTATCACCCCACATGATAATGTCATCAATGTATTGCAGGTGTTCTGGAGCTTGTCCCTGTTCCAGTGCAGTCTGGATCAGTCCATGGCAGATGGTAGGGCTGTGATTCCACCCCTGGGGCAGTTGGTTCCAAGTGTACTGGACGACCTCCAAATAAAAGCAAATTGTGGCCTGCACTCTGTTGCCAGAGGAATTGAGAAAAATGCATTGGCAATATCAATCGTGGCATACCACCTGGCTGCCTTTGACTCCAGTTCATACTGAATTTCTAGAATGTTTGGTACAGCAGCACTCAGTGGTGGTGTGACTTCATTAAGACCACGATAATATACACTTATTCTACACTCTCCAATAGACTTTTGCACTGGCCGTATGGAGATATTAAAGGGTGAGCGGGTCCTGCTGATCACTCCTTGACTCCAGTCTAGGGATCAGCTTATGGATGGGAATCAGGGAGTCTTGCTGCGATATTGCCACCGGTGCACTGTTGTGGTCGCGATTGGCACTTGTTATTCTTCGACCTTCAGCAACCCCACAAGAGAAGGATCCTCTGAGACACCAGGCAAGGTGGACAGCTGCTCCATTTCCTCTGTCTCCAAAGCAGCAATACCAAAGTCCCATCGGTATCTTTTTGGGTCTTTGAAGTACCCTCTCCTGAGGTAGTTTATGCCAAGGATGCATGGAGCCTCTGGATCAGTCACAATTGGGTGCTTTTGCCACTTCCTCCCAGTCAGGCTGATTTCAGCCTCCAGTACAGTCAACTCTTGGGATCTTCCTGTCACTCCAGAAATATAAACAGGTTCCACCCCTTGACAGCTAGATGGCACCAGGGTACACTGTGCACCGGTATCTACTAGAGCCTTTTACTTCTTTGGGTCTGATGTACCATCTGATCCACACAGTCCAGGAAATCCGATTGTCCCCTACCTCCACCTGGCTGGAGGCAGGGCCCCTCTAATAGTGATCGCAATATTAGTCACTTATGCCTTGTAAAAAGGGATTAGTCTTCTTTATCACAGGAGCTGGAGTAAAATCAGCTCTTCCGTTCAATCTGGGAACCTGCCCACCAGAGACCGGAGCCGGAGCTTTCATGAGATGATCATTCTTGACCTTTGTTCTCCTCTTCAATTCACGCACCCGTTCCTCCAAAACTGAACTAGGCTTTCCATCCCACTTCCTCATGTCTTCTTGATTCCGCAGATAAAACCTTAGGCTGGCCCGTGGTGCATACCTTCTATATCTTCTATCTCAAACAGTAGGGCACCTTTTGTTAATAGCTAAGACATGGGTTGGTACACATGGGAAGCTGGATATATCGGATAGATCATCTCTCAATTGTTTGAACTCCTGGGACAGTTTTTCCACAGCTGAGATGATGGAAGGCAAAATCTTGGAGTGGATTCTCCTGGAAGTCACGCTGAGGCACATGAAAAACAACAAGGTGGTTGGTGACAGCCAGCATGGCTTCTCTAAGGGGAAATCCTGCCTGACCAATCTGGTGGCCTTCTATGATGGGGCTACGGAACTGATGGACAGGGGTAGAGCAGTTGATGTCATCTACCTGGACTTGTGCAATGCGTTTGACACTGCCCCACATGACAACCTTGTCTCTAAGTTGGAGACACATCAATTTGATAGGTGGACCACTCACTGGATAAAGAACTGGCTGGATGGCCACACGCAAAGAGTTGTGCTCAATGGCCCAATGTCCAGCTGGAGACCAGTAACGAGTGGTGTCCCTCAGGGACCGGTGTTGGTACCGGTCTTGTTCAACATCTTTGTTGGTGACATGGACAGTGGGATTGAGTGCACCCTCAGCAAGTTTGCCGATGACTCCAAGCTGTGTGGTTCGGTTGATACGTTGGAGGGAAGGGATGCCATCCAGAGGGACCTTGACACGCTTGTGAGGTGGGCTGATGCCAACCTCATGAAGTTTAACTATGAAAAGTGCAGGGTCCTACACCTGGGTCACAGCAATCCCAGGCACAGCTACAGGTTGGGCAGAGAAGAGATTCAGAGCAGCCCTGCAGAGAAGGACATGGGGGTGTTGGTGGATGAGAAAATGAACACGAGCCGGCAGTGTGCGCTTGCAGCCCAGAAAGCCAACCATATCCTGGGCTGCATCAAGAGGAGCGTGACCAGCAGTTCGAAGGAAGTGATTTTGGCCCTCTGCTCTCGTGAGACCTCACTTTGAGTATTATGGGCAGTTCTGGTGTCCTCAACATAAAAAGGACATGGAACTGTTAGAACAAGTCCAGAGGAGGGCCATGAGGATGATCAGGGGACTGGAGCACCTCCCCTATGAAGATAGGCTGAGAAAGTTGGGGCTGTTCAGCCTGCAGAAGAGAAGGCTGCATGGAAACCTCATAGCAGCCTTCCAGTATCTAAGGGGGCCTATAGGGATGCTGGGGAGGGACTCTTCATGAGTGACTGTAGTGATAGGACAAGGGGTAACGAGTTCAAACTTAAACAGGGGAAGTTTAGTCTGGATACGAGGAAGAATTTATTTCCTGTAAGGGTGGTGAGGCACTGGAATGGGTTGCCCAGGGAAGTTGTGAATGCTCCATCCCTGGCGGTGTTCAACGCCAGGTTGGACAGTGCCTTGGGTGGCATGGTTTAGTGGGAGGTGCCCCTACCCATGGCAGGGGGGTTGGAACTAGATGATCTTAAGGTCCTTTCCAACCCTAACTATTCTATGATTCTATTCTAAGGGGTGAGATTGGCTTCGAACTCTCAGAGTTTTTGAATCATTTCATCCACTGGTGATGATACTATGTCATTCCAGGTTACTGTTGCCAATGAATGGGCATATGATGATGGTTCATTCCGTGAAAATTTTCCGCCACATGGGTCGTGTACATTTGACTTCACGTGGACCTATGGGTATATCTCTGTTATTCGGTTTAATATTATAGATCATCTCTATAATGGCTGATTCCCTCAGAGACTGGATGCCTTTTTCGAGAGTAGTCCACTTGCCCGAATGTCATGGGTTCAGCAGTAGCAGTCATTTTTCTCCTGCTTAGGAGCTGGTGTAGTGCTAGGTTTTTGACTTTCGACTTGGGAACAGCGCTGATAACACCAATGTTTTTAGTTATGGCTTAGAATGTTTAGGCTGCCCAAGGACAAAGCAATGGGGGTTACACGATGATGTAGGATGGTGAAGAGAACCGAACGACTCATAACACTGGCCTTGTATGGAAACCTTTCTTTCATAGCTGCCAAGAGCCGTTTCCAAAGGCTGAGGGACTTTTTCTCTCTTGCAATTGCTTTGTCAATTCCCCCTTCCCTGGCAAGTGATCCCAGCTGTTTGGCTTCACTACCTTCTAGTTCATGACCGTCAGCCCATTTGTCCCAGCACTGGAGCAACCAGATGATGATGTGCTCCCCTGGCTGGCTGGTAAAGTCTTTTCACATATTCCGTAGCTCGGTTGAGGTCCGAGATCTGGAAGTCACCTCTTCTTCTTCTTCTTCTTCTTCTTCTTCGTCATGTGATGATGACTCCTGGTCAGATGCTGTCCCAGGTGGTGAGTACGTTGTTTCTTCATCTTGCTTTATCTTTCTTGCCTCTTTTTTGCTTTTCCTCTTGTGTACAGGGGCAACCGGTATTGGTATGAGTTGGTCCGCTGGTTTAGCTGCAGTGATTATCACTGTGGTTTGGGTAGCCGCCGTACTTGTCACTGGGGTTTGAGTAGTGGCTGTACCTGTCGCTGGTGGTGGTGTAGCTGCTGTACATGGAGCTGGAGTAGCTGCGCTGTCCATTACGGTTGAAATTTATGTAACTGCTGTACTTGTCCCTGGGGGTGGTGTAGCTGCTGTGCTTGAAGATGAAGCAGCTGTGCCATCTGCTGCTCTTCCTTCAGATCCAGGGACATTTTTTTCCTTTTGAAGGTGCTGGACGGTGTTGAACAGGGCTCTGTAGAGCATAGGCCAAGCCCCAGCACGTTGCCATGATTTGTCCATCTCTGGTATAACCAGGATGACAACACACCTCATTTCAGTGCTTTACTAATTTTTCTGGGATTTTGTACTTGTTCATTGGTGAAGTTCCAAAGCACTGGAGGGGCCAACTGGCCTAGATACTGGCCTATATTGTCCCACACACCCTGCCACTAAAGACTATCCAGCCTCGGGGAAAATCTCTTGTCCTCCTATATCATCGTCTAACCCTAGACAAGGCCCAAACCGAATGTTCAGGTTCTTAAGATGGTCTTGAACCAGATCCTCTCCTACAGTGGGCCTAGGGTCTTCATTCTCACAGTCCCTGCGTCTGCCTTCCAAGACTCGGGTGGTGTGGTCAGAGCATTTGCCAGTGAAGACTCAGACAAAGAAGTCATTAAGAACCTCAGCCTTCTCCAAATCCAGGGTAGCCAGTTCTCCTGACAGCTTCTGGAGGGGGTCCACGTTGTCCCTAGTCTGTCTTTTATTCCCTATGTACCTATCGAATCCCTTCCTGTTATCTTTCACATCCCTAGCCAAGTTGAATTCTAAGTGGGCCTTAGCTTTCCAAACCTGGTCCCTAGCTTCCCAGACAACATCCCTGTATTCTTCCCAGGCTGCCTGTCCTTGCTTCCAGCTTTTATAAGCCTTGTTTTTCCTTCGAATTTTCCTCAGCAGCTCCTTATCCATCCAAGGAGGTCTCCTGGCCCTCCTGCTGCACTTCCTCCTAGTTGGGATGCAACACTCCTGAGCTTGCAGCAGGTGATCCTTGAATATCAACCAACAGTCTTGGGCCCCCCTTCCCTCTAGGGCTATATCCCATGGAACCTTACACTAAGCAGGTCCCTGAAGAGGCCAAAGTCTGCTCTCTTTAAGTCCAGGGCAGTGAGCTTGCTGCATGCTCTTCTCACTGTCCTGAGGATCTCGAATTCGACCATCTCATGATCGCTGCAACCAAGGCTTCCCTGGAGCATCATATTCCCAACCAGCCCTTCTCTGTTGGTGAGGATGAGGTCAAGCATGGCACCTCTCCTTGTTGGCTCCTCTATTACTTGCAGAAGGAAGTTGTCTTCCACACAGTCGAGGAAGCTCCTGGATTGCTTGTGCCAGGCCGTACCATCCCTCCAAAAGATATCAGGGTGGTTGAAGTCCCCCATGAGGACAAGGGCCTGCAAGCGTGAGGCTGTTCCTATCTGTCTATAGAGTGCTTCATCCACAGAGTCCTCTTGATCAGGTGGTCTGTAACAGATCCCCACAATAATGTCTCCCATCGCTGTTCTCCCTTTTACCCTGACCCACAAACTCTCTGTTGACTGCTCACCTGTCCCCAGACACAGTTCCATACTCTCCAGCCTATCCCTAACATAAATAGCAACTCCCCCTCCCCGCCTACCAGGCCCGTTTTTCCTAAAGAGCTTGTAACCTACCATTCCAACACATCAGTCATAGGAGCCATCCCACCATGTTTCTGTGATGCCTATGATATCATACCCCTGTACACATGCACACGTCTCTAATTCCTCTTGTTTGTTCCCCATGCTACGGGCATTTGTATAGAGGCATCTGAGCTGAGCTCCAATTGAAGCCGTCTCATTGGCTGGAGCAGCTGGAATATCTCTACATTGCTCTGAACGTTTACTACAGGTGCTGCCAACTGACTGGGTGTGTTGGGATGGAATGATATCCTCCTCCCCCAACACATCTAGTTTAAAGCATCCTTGACCAGTCTGGCAAGCCTCCTCCCAAATCCACTCCTCCCTTTCTTTCTCAGACCAGCTCCACCAGCCCCCAGTAGACCTGGCCGTCTAAATTGAGTCCCATGTTCAAGGTACCCAAACCCCTGACTATGGCACCACCCTTCTAACCATTTATCAACCTGGCTAATCCTCCTAGCCTTTTTAAGGTCCTCCCCTGTATCCTGGAGAATTGACAAAAAACAATCTGAGCTCCAGAGCCCCTAACCACCTCTCCCAGAGCTCTGTAGTCCTTCTGTATGTTCTCTGGGCTACTGCTATCTATATCAGTAGCACCCACATGGATCACTAGAAGTGGGTAACAGTCAGTGGGACTGACTAGTGCAGGCAGCCTCTCTGCAACATCCCTGATCTGAGCCCCCGGTTGGCAACACACCCCCCTTAAGACTGAGTTAGGCCGACAGATGGGTGCCTCTGTTCCTTTCAGAGTAGAGTCCCTTACTATTACAACCCGCTGCTTTTTCCTGGCAGCACCAGTAGTGATCTTCTTTACCAGTGCATCAGCCGGTTGTTCCTGGTGGGAGTGTGTTTCCTCATCAGCCCCCTGCAGGACAGCAAAGTGGTTCTGGGTGGGGACAACAGATTTAGGAGGAAGCCACTTACTTTTAATTGTCCTCTTCCTCCTTTTTTTGTTGTTTTTTTCTGTTACTGTTTCCCAGCTTCCTGGGTTAGCGGCCTCCTTTCTATGCTGTTTTATTTGAGGCTACAGATGAAAGAAGCCCAAACCAGCAGTTTTATACAGTACCTTATGCATACCAGAACTGTCACACACACATGCTTAGGCTGGTATCAGTATATTACAGGTTGTTGTTACTATGAATTTATTTACCAGCTTTTACTGGCACACAGAAGCAACAAAGCAACTATCTGTCCTGGGTTCAGCAGCAGCAGTCATTTTTCTCCTTCTCAGTAAAATGCTGCATTTTTGACTTTCAGCCTGGGAACAATGCTGATAACACTGATGCTTTTAGTTGTTGCTAAGTAATGTTTACTCTGACCAAGGACTTTCTGAGGCTCATGCTCTGCCAGGGAGGAGGGGAAGTCAGGAGGAAGCACAGACAGCACACGTGACCAAAACTAACCAAAGGGGTATTCCATACCACAGCACGTCATGCCCAGTATATAAACTGGGGGCAGTTACCCAGAAGGGCTAGATCGCTGCTTGGGTCGGGCTGGGTATCGGTTGGCAGGTGGTGAGCAGTTGTATTCTCTTCCTTTGTTATTTCCCTTATTATTATGGCTGGTAGCAGTGGTGGTTTTGTGTTATACCTTAGTTACTGGACTGTTCTTATCTCAACCCGTGGGAGGTACATTCTTTCGATTCTTTTCCAGGAGTAGGGGGATTAAGGGCGGGGAGGGAGTGAACAAGCGGCTGCTGGGTTCTGAGTTACCGGCTCGGTTTAAACCACTGCAGCTCTTTGTGGCACTCAACCTGGGGCTTGAAGTTTGATATTTTGAATTTTTATAGTTTGAATTTTGCTTGATAATGACAGATCTGACCAGAGTGTGTCTAATCGTATATGTGATAAGCATTCATGGTTTCGGATTAATAGTCACTTGTCACAATGATGATTTACTGGCTTTTAAAGTTGTTGACCTTGTTCTCAGAGTTTCAGCATGTCTTACCTTACTTGACTATGACCACACCACCCTGAAAACGCCTGGTCTCACCTGATCTTAGAAGCTAAGCAGTGTCGGACACTTTTAGTATTTGGATGGGAGACCCCCTGGGAATCCTGGGTGCTGTAGGCTTTTTCCCAGCTCCCCCTACCAGACTATTTACGGCATCATTTGAGTTCTGAAGGTTCTGAATGGCTTTTGGATACCCTTGAGACCTGCCTGCTGATTGTGATGGGGATCAGCATGTTGGCACACATACTGAGTATGTTTTATTCATGACCATTTCGTCTGGTCCCGAGAGTTATGCAGAGTCAGGTTTGGGCCTTGTCTAGGGTTAAACAATGATATAGGAAGTCCAAGAGATTTTCCCAGAGGCTGGACAGTCATGACTAGCAGGGTGTGTGGGATAGTATGGGCAAGTATATAGGCCAGTGGGCCCTCCAGGGCTTTGGAACTTTACCACTGAACAAGTCCAAATCCAGAAAAATTAGTAAAACACTGAAATGAGGTGTGTTGTCATCCTAGTCATACCAGAGAGGGACAAATGATGTCAACATACTGGGGCTTGGCCTATGCCTACAGAGCCCTGTTCAACACTATCCAGGACCTTCAAAGGGAAAAAATGTCCCTGGATCTGATGGCAAAGCAACAGACAGTGCAGCTACTCTAACTCCAAATACAGCAGCTACACCACTCCCAGGGACATGTACAGCAGCTACTAAAACTCTGACTACAAGAGAATACACAGCTAATCCAATTCCAAGCAGAGCAAGTACACCAACATCAACGAGAAGTGCAGCCACTACCAAAACCCCAAGAGCAGCAGACAGCACAGCTGCTGGTGCTACTCAAACCCCAAGCACAGCGGCTGCACCAACCCCAAGAAAAGATACTGCAGCCACTCCAAACACAGTGATAACCAATGCAGCTTAACCAGAGAACCAATTCGTGCCAATATCGGTTGCCCCTGTATGCAAGGGGAAAAGCAAACAAGAGGCACAAGAAGCAACCAGTACAGTGAAGAAAGATGAAGAACCAATGCACTTACTACCCAGGACAGCATCTGAAAAAGAGTTATGATTATGTGAATCAGAGGAAGAAGAAGTGATTTCTTGACCCCAGACCCCAACCAAGCTATAGAATATGCGAAAAGCTTTTACCCCTCATAAAGAGGAGCACATCATCACCTGCTTGCTCCCATGCTAAGACAATGGGGCCGATGTTCACAAACTAGAAGGTACGGAAGATAAGCAGCTGGGATCACTTGCTAAGGAAGAGGGAATTAACAAAGAAATTGGAAAAAAGAAATGGTCCCTCAGGCTTTGGAAGCAGCTCTTGGAAGCTGTGAAAGAAAGGTTTCCATACAAGGACAATGTTATAAGTCATTCGGCCAAGTAGACCACGCTAGAGAAAGGCATCCAGACTCTGAGGGAATCAGCCATTGTAGAGACGATCTATCACAGGCCGGATGCTGGGAATGCAACCACAGATCTAGATGAAATAGAGTGTACTCGACCTTTGTGGCGGAAATTTACACGGAGCGCACCATCATCATATACCCACTCATAGGCACCAATAACATGGAATGACATAGTACAGCCATCAGTGGATGAAATGATAAGTCAACTCCGAGAGTTCGAAGACAATCTCACCCCTACCATCATCTCAGCTGTGGAAAAACTGTCCCAGGAGTTCAAACAATTGAGAGATGATCTATCCAGCTCCCCACGTGTACCAACCCATTTCTCAGCTATTAACAAAAGGTGCCCTACTGTTTGAGATAGAAGATATAGAAGGTATGCACCACGGATCAGCCTAAGGTTTTATCTGCGGAATCATGGAGAAGACATGAGGAAGTGGGATGGAAAGCCTAGTTCAGTTTTGGAGGAACGGGTGCGTGAATTGAAGAGGAGAACAAAGGTCAAGAATGATCATCTCATGAAAGCTCCGGCTCCGGTCTCTGGTGGGCAGGTTCCCAGATTGAACGGAAGAGCTGATTTTACTCCAGCTCCTGTGATAAAGAAGACTAATCCCTTTTTACAAGGCATAAGTGACTAATATTGCGATCACTATTAGAGGGGCCCTGCCTCCAGCCAGGTGGAGGTAGGGAACAATCGAATTTCCTGGACTGTGTGGATCAGATGGTACATCAGACCCAAAGAAGTAAAAGGCTCTAGTAGATACCCGTGCACAGTGTACCCTGGTGCCATCTAGCTGTCAAGGGGTGGAACCTGTTTATACTTCTGGAGTGACAGGAAGATCCCAAGAGTTGACTGTACTGGAAGCTGAAATCAGCCTGACTGGGAGGAAGTGGCAAAAGCACCCAATTGTGACTGATCCAGAGGCTCCATGCATCCTTGGCATAAACTACCTCAGGAGAGGGTACTTCAAAGACCCAAAAAGATACCGATGGGACTTTGGTATTGCTGCTTTGGAGACAGAGGAAATGGAGCAGCTGTCCACCTTGCCTGGTGTCTCAGAGGATCCTTCTCTTGTGGGGTTGCTGAAGGTCGAAGAATAACAAGTGCCAATCGCGACCACAACAGTGCACCGGTGGCAATATCGCAGCAAGACTCCCTGATTCCCATCCATAAGCTGATCCCTAGACTGGAGTCAAGGAGTGATCAGCAGGACCCGCTCACCCTTTAATATCTCCATACGGCCAGTGCAAAAGTCTATTGGAGAGTGTAGAATAAGTGTATATTATCGTGGTCTTAATGAAGTCACACCACCACTGAGTGCTGCTGTACCAAACATTCTAGAAATTCAGTATGAACTGGAGTCAAAGGCAGCCAGGTGGTATGCCACGATTGATATTGCCAATGCATTTTTCTCAATTCCTCTGGCAACAGAGTGCAGGCCACAATTTGCTTTTATTTGGAGGTCGTCCAGTACACTTGGAACCAACTGCCCCAGGGGTGGAATCACAGCCCTACCATCTGCCATGGACTGATCCAGACTGCACTGGAACAGGGACAAGCTCCAGAACACCTGCAATACATTGATGACATTATCATGTGGGGTGATAGAGCACAAGAAGTTTTTAAGAAAGGAAGGAATATAATCCACATCCTGCTGAAAGCCGGTTTTGCCATAAAACGGAGGAAGGTCAAGTGACCTGCACAGGAGAAGATCCTATTTCTGGGAAGAAAATGGTAAGATGGCGCCCTGGGTTCAGCAGCAGCAGTCATTTTTCTCCTTCTTAGTAGCTGGAGCAGTGCTGATAACACCAGTGTTTTCAGTTACTGTTTGGTAATGTTATGGTCTGACCAAGGACTTTCTGAGTCTCATGCTCTGCCGAGGAGGGGGGGGGGGGGGGGGGGGGGGGGGGGGCGGGAGGAAGCTGAGACAGGACACCTGACCCAAACTGACAAAGGAGCTATTCCATGTCACAGCACGTCATGCCCAGTATGTAAAATACTGGGGGCAGGAACCCGGAAGTCTCTCTCTCTCTCAGCTTGATCGGGTGGTGAGCGGTTGTATCCTCTTCCCTTGTATTTGCCTTGTCATTCTTATTATGGGTGGTAGCAGTAGTGATTTGCATTATACCTCAGTTACTGGACTGTTCTTATCTCAACCCATGGGAGTTACATTCTTTCGATTCTTCTACCCATCCCCCCCCCCATCAGAGTGTGGGGGGAAGAGAGAGGAAGAAGTGAGTTAAAAGGCTGCGTGAGATTTACAGCTTAAACCACGACAGATGGACTTCGCCAGATCCCCACAGATGTGATCAACAAGATAACAGCAATGTCCTCACCAACTAATAAGAAAGAAACACAAGCTTTTTTCGGTGTTGTGGGGTTCTGGACGATGTATATCCCAAATTACAGTTTGATTGTAAGCCCTCTCTATCATGTGACCCGGAAGAAGAATGAATTTAAATGGGGCCCTGGGCAACAACAAGCCTTTGAGCAAATTAAATGCGAGAGAGTTCATGCAGTAGCCCTCGGACCAGTCCGGACTGGGCCAGATGTTAAAAATGTACTGTGCACCGCGGCCGGGGAGAATGGTCCTACCTGGAGCCTCTGGCAGAAAGCTCCAGGAGAAACTCGAGGTCGACCCCTCGGCTTTTGGAGTCGGGGATACAAAGGATCTGAGGCCAGCTACACCCCAACTGAAAAAGAGATATTGGCAGCCTATGAAGGGGTTTGAGCTGCTTCGGAAGTGATTGGCACTGAAGCACAGCTCCTCCTGGCACCCCGGTTGCCCGTCCTGGGCTGGATGTTCAAAGGCAGGGTCTCCTCTACACATCATGCAACTGATGCTACATGGAGTAAGTGGGCCGCATTAATTACACAACGAGCTAGAGTAGGAAATCCCAGTCGTCCGGGAATTCTAGAAGTCATCATGGACTGGCCAGAGGGCAAAGATTCTGGAAGGTCACCAGAGGAGGAGTAGGTGATGCATGCTGAAGAGGCCCCACCATATAATGAACTGTCAGAAAGTGCAAAGCAATATGCCTTATTTACTGATGGGTCTTGTCGCGTTATGGGAAAGCACCGTAGATGGAAGGCAGCAGTATGGAGTCCTCAACGACAAGTTGCAGAAACTGCTGAAGGGGAGGGTGAATCGAGTCAGTTTGCTGAGGTGAAAGCCATCCAGCTGGCCTTGGACATTGCTGAAAGAGAAAAGTGGCCAGTACTTTATCTCTGTACTGACTCATGGATGGTGGCGAATGCCCTGTGGGGGTGGTTGCAGCAAAGGAAGCAGAGCAACTGGCAACGCAGAGGTAAACCCATCTGGGCTGCTGCACTGTGGCAAGATATCGCTGCCTGAGTGCAAAACCTGGTGGTCAAGGTACGCCACGTAGATGCTCATGTACCCAAGAGTCGGGCTACGGAGGAACACCAGAACAACCAACAAGTGGATCAAGCTGCTAAGATTGAAGTGGCTCAGATGGACTTAGATTGGCAACATAAGGGTGAATTATTTTTGGCCCGGTGGGCCTGTGACACTTCAGGCCATCAGGGCAGAGATGCAACATACAGATGGGCTCGTGATCGAGGGGTGGACTTAACAATGGACACTATTGCCCAGGTTATTAATGACTGTGAAACATGTGCTGCAATTAAGCAGGCTAAGCGGTTAAAGTCTCTTTGGTATGGAGGACGATGGCTGAAGTACAAATATGGGGAGGCTTGGCAGATTGATTATATCACACTCCCACCAACCCGCCAAGGCAAGCGTCATGTGCTTACCATGGTGGAAGCAACCACCACACAGCTGCAAACATACAGTATGCCCCACGCCACTGCCCGAAACACTATCCTGGGTCTTGAGAGACAGTTTTTGTGGTGACACGGCACCCCAGAGAGAATTGAGTCAGACAATGGGACCCATTTCCGGAACAGCCTGATAGATACTTGGGCCAAAGAGCATGGCATTGAATGGGTATATCACATCCCCTACCATGCACCAGACTCTGGGAAAATCGAACGGTACAATGGGCTATTAAAAACTACACTGAGAGCAATGGGTGGTGGGACTTTCAAACATTGGGATACACATTTACCAAAGGCCACCTGGTTGGTCAACACCAGAGGATCTGCCAACAGAGCTGGTCCAGCCCATCATGGACTGGCCAGAGGGCAAAGATTTTGTAATGTCACCAGAGGAGGAGTAGGTGATGCCTGCTGAAGAGGCCCCACCATATAATGAACTGTCAGAAAGTGCAAAGCAATATGCCTTATTTACTGATGGGTCCTGTCATATCGTGGGAAAGCATCAGAGATGGAAGGCAGCTGTTTAGAGTCCATGATGACAATTAGCAGAAACTTCTGAAGGGGAGGGTGAATCGAGTCAGTTTGCTGAGGTGAAAGCCATCCAGCTGGCCTTGGACATGGCTGAAAGAGAGAAATGGACAGTACTTTATCTCTATACTGACTCATGGATGGTGGCAAATGCCCTGATGGTGTGGTTGCAGCAATGGAAGCAGAGCAACTGGCAACGCAGAGGTAAACCCATCTGGGCTGCTGCACTGTGGCAAGATATCGCTGCCTGTGTGCAGAACCTGGTGGTGAAGGTACGCCATGTAGATGTTCATATACCCAAATGCTTGGCCACTGAGGAGCACCAGAACAACCAACAGGTGGATCAACCTGTTAAGATTGAAGTGGCTCAGATGGACTTAGATTGGCAACATAAGGGTGAATTATTTTTGGCCCGGTGGGCCCATGACACCTCAGGTCATCATGATGCAATATATAGATGGGCTCGTGATCCGAGTGGTGGTCCTAACAACAGGCACTATCGCCTAGGTTACTCATGAATGTGAAACGTGCTGCAATTAAGCAAGCCAAGCAGTTAAAGCCTCTTTGGTATGGAGGACGATGGCTGAAGCACAAATATAGGGAGGCCTGGCATATTGACTATATTATACTCCCAGCAACCCACCAGGACAAGCGCCATGTGCTTACCATAGTGGAAGCAACCACCACACAGCTGCAAACATACGCTATGCCCCATGCCACTGCCCAGAGCACTATCCTGGTCCAGCCCAGTCAGAACTTTTACATACTGTAGAGGGGGAGAAAGTTCCTGTGGTGCACATAAAGAATTTGCTGGGGAAGACAGTCTGGGTTATTCCTGCTTCAGGTAAAGGCAAACCCACTTGTGGGATTGCTTTTGCTTAGGGACCCAGATATACTTGGTGCGTAATGCGGGAAGATGGAGAAGTCCAATGTGTACCTCAAGTGGATTTGATTTTAGGGGAAAACAGCCAATGAACACAATTGTATGTTGTTGCCTTCAGTGTAGCACTTTCATAGCCCACCAACTAGATGTCTTCAGGTCACCAGTGACTGGCCCTGATTTTCCTCTGACCATCATCCCAACAAAGAATAAGCTTTGACGAAATCAAATGAGCTCAGCAATGAACAGATGACTTCCACAGTGTCATCAGCAGGCATCAATCCACCATTGCACACAGCCTCTCCTGCTCTGAAAGACTGTTACAAGAGATGGAGCCCAACATCATGGACCAGAGGAACTCAGCAGGTTTATAGGGATTGGTCCATGTACTAAGGAATGATATCTCTGTGTGTGTGGATGCATATACATATATGCATAAGAAGAGTGATGGTATATTGAAAAATGCGGGATCTGAGCATGACATGAATGGTATGGAATAAGTGGTGGATACTGTCCTGGGTTCAGCAGTAGCAGTCATTTTTCTCCTTCTTGGTAGCTGGTGCAGCGCTGTGGTTTTGACTTTCAATATGGGAACAATGCTGATAACACCAATGTTTTTAGTAGTTGCTAAGTCATGTTTACTCCGACCAAGGACTTCCTGAGGCTCATGCTCTGCCAAGGAGGAGGGGAAGCCGGGAGGAAGCAGAGACAGGACACCTGACCCAAACTAACCAAAGGGGTATTCCATACCACAGCACATCATGCCCAGTATATAAACCTGGGGCAGGTGTCCAGAAGGGCTAGATCGCTGCTCAGGCCAGGTTGAGTATTGGTCAGCAAGTTTTGAACAATTATATTCTCTTCCCTTGTTATTTCCCTTATCATTATTATTAGTGGTGGTAGCAGTAGTGGTTTTGTGTTATACCTTAGTTACTGGACTGTTCTTATCTCAACCCATGGGAGTTACATTCTTTCCATTCTCCTCCCCATTCCTCCGGGAGTGGGGGGAGGGGGGGGAAGTGAAGGAGCGGCTGCGTTGTTCTGAGATGCAGGCTGGGCTTAAGCCATGACACTATCCTACCACTACTTACAGCACTGGCAATGCTCCTTCTTCTAGGTAGTTTTTGTACTACACCAACATCAGATGGAAGTAGGCAGAACCACTTCAAAAATATTTACATATGAAGTATCAGATGCTCTATAAAGAAGTTTTAAATATTGTCACAATTCATACGTAACTTCAATTCCACTTTCTTCTTCAATGTCTTACAAAGTGGAACAGCTCTAAAGGAGATAAAAGGCAGAGTTCAGTTCACAGCCTGCTCTTGATGTAAATAACTACAAATAGAAACTGAAACAGAAATAGCATCATGCTAGTATCAGTCTGTAGCAGGACTGATATGTAAAATGGGTATTTGTCTCAACCATTGTTCTCCCTGAACTATGAAGCGGCTGTGGCAAGACTGCCTACCCCTCAGAAAGACTTTATCGCTCTATGAAACAATTTGTGAATTCAGCTCTGTTGACTCAGCTGCACGTAATTGCCAAGGAGGCATTAAGAAGGAAGCCGGGATATTTCAGTTCTGATAAGCAGACTGGAGCATCCTTGCACAAGGGGGAAGCTAGAAAGTCTCACTTCTGACAAGCAGACGGGAACATCCTTGCAAGAAGCAGAAGGTGAATGGGAACGTCCTTGCAAGAAACAGGAAGTGGACTGGAACATCCTTGCAGGAAACAAACTGTATGGTCGACAGATTAAAAAAAAAAAACAAACTGCTGGAACACACAGTTCACAGATTCAACCCATGACTGATTACATGATGCTGGGGTAATAGCTATCTGATCAACATCCAGATACAATATGGTATAAAGGACTGCACAACCACCAGCTAGTTAGAAGACTTCTCCCACCCATCTGGATGACAGATGCTGTACATCTGTGGTGGTAACTTTGCAACTATTTGACTCCCTCTCTCTCTCTGCAAATCTATCAATATACTTTCCTTTCCTACTCTTCCTTCCCCTCCCTTCTCTTTTCCTTCTTTTGTAGGTTATAATAATTTTAGGTAATAAGTTGCATTATCCAAGCATTTGATCTTGTTTGTGTCTTAATTTCACCCCATGCGATACAAGACCTGTCCATACCGTAAATCTGGGACGTGACACAGCCCCTATTACACAGGAATCATTATGGAATGGTCTTGGACATTTAACTTACTTGTGGAGTATTAGACCAATCCCCAAACATTTTTCATAAATCTTTCATATCTTTCAGATTCTACAGCCATTAAAACAAGTTTGCAAGTCCACATTCAAGGTGATCTTCGCCATTTGTCTTTCTCCTTGTCATGGTTTAAGCTCAGCCAGTAACTCCTGCATCTTATAATCATGAACCTTTCTTCCACTGAACCTAATTTGTCTGCCCCTATGTTTTCTGAGGCATTTATAGTGCTGGAGCTGTGACTGAAAAGCAATTTCAGTAAAGTGTGATGATAGTACCCCATTTATCTGTTTTGAAGTAGGAGGTAAAAATAAGTTCATTTTCAAATCTAGAATTATCATGCAAAGTCTTCCCTACAGATGTGAACTAGATACTTGTTTTAGTTCATATTTTCACTCAAAGACTAAAGAAAAATGCAACAACAGAAAAGACAGTCAGGTTTTCACTTGAAGTAGAGAAGTTACTTAGCACAGACACAAACACCCTTATACCAGCCTAACAGGACTTACTACCTTGAGTGATATTCTGTAAAGGGGGCAGAAAAGAGTTACAGAATTTACTTCAAGAGCTACAACAAAGTATCTAAAACTGAGTTAGAGCAGTAAGAAACAGCTACTAGATTTACAGAAACCCATTTTCTCATAACAAATGGGCAAATACCAATGCTTTAATATTGCTCACTGCTGCTCCTGTAAAATTTGCCTGAAAAAACAAGTTCAAATCTGCAGGTTGAAAAGATGTACCTTGCACGCTAATTTTTTTTTTATTTTTTTTTATTTTTAGTAAATCCTGCTATGCAAGATCTTGGATCCAAGACTCCACACAGCAATATACTGAGAAGGAACACCACTATACTGATACAGGTCTGGTTCATCACTGGTATAGCAAAACTGAAGTTGCACTTTTGTGAAGGCAATCACAGAACTTTTAGGGTTGGAAGGGGGATCTCTGGAGATCATAGAGTCCAAACCTAGAGCAAGTCACCTAGAGTAGGTTACATAGGAACATACCCAAGCAGGTTTGGAATATCTCCAGAAGGGGAAACTCAAAGACACCACCACCACCCCCCGGACAGCCTGTTCCAGTACTCTGCTACCCTCAATGTAAAGAAGTTCTTCTCCATGTTGAGGTGAAACATTCTTGTGCTTCAGTTTATGGCCACTGCTCCTTGTCCTGTTGCTGGGCACCACTGAAAACAATCTGGCACCATCCTCTTGGCAACTGCCTTTGAGATATAACCATTAATGAGATCATCTCTCAGTCTTCTCTTCTCTAGACTAACCAGGCCCAGCTCCCACGATCTCTCCTCATAAGAGAGATGCTCCATACCCCTGATCATTTTTGTGGTCCTCCACTGGAAACTCTCAAGTAGCTCCTTGTCCCTCTTGTACTTAGGAGCCCAGAACTGGACACAGTACTCCAGATGTGGCCTCACCAGGGTTGAGTAGAGGGGGAGAATAACCTTCCTCAACCTGCTGGCCACACTCCTCCCGATGCACCCCAGGATACTATTGGCCTTCCTGGCTGCAAATGCACACTGCTGGCTCAGTCAGCTTATCTACCAATACTCCCAGGTCCTTGTCAGCTGAACTGCTCTCTAGTAAGTCAGCCCCCAACCTGCACTGGTAATTGGGGTTCTTCCTCCCCAAGTGCAGTACCCTATACTTGCCCTTCTTGAACCTCATTAGGTTTCTCTCTGCCCAGTTCTCCAGCCTGTCAAGGTCCTGCTGAATGGCAGCACAGCTTCAGGTGTATCAGCCACTCCCCCCAGCTTCATATCATCAGCAAACTTGCTGAGGGTACACTCTAGCCCTTCATCCAGGTAATTGATAAACAAGTTCAATAAGACTGTAACCAGCATTGATCCCTGAGGAACACCACTGACTACAGGCCTCCAACTGGATTCTACTCCACTGATCACAGCCCTCCGAACTCTGCCATTCATCCAGTTTTTGATCTACCTCACTGTCCATTCACCTAACCCACATTTCCTAAGCTTACCTATGAGGATGTTATGGGAGACAGTGCCAAAGCCTTGCTGAATCAAGGCAGATAACATCCACTGCTCTCCCCTCTTCGACTCATCTTGCCATATCATCATAGAAGACTATTAGATTGGTCAAGCAAGATTTACCCCTGGTGAACCCATGCTGACTACTCCTGATTAGCTTTTTTTTCCTCTACATGCTTGGTGATGACCTCCAGAATGACCTGTTCCATCACCTTTCCAGGGATGGAGGTGAGGTTGACTGGCCAGTAATTTCCTGGGTCCTCCTTGGCGGACTTTTTGAAGATGGAAGCAACATTGGCCTTCCTTCAGTCATCGGGAACTTCTCCTGTTTTCCATGATTTTTCAAAGATGATGGAGAGCGGCAGAGCAGCAACATCTGCCAGCTCCCCCAGCACCCATGGGTGTATCCCATCAGGGCCCATGGATTTATGGGTGTTAAGTCCATCTAGCCTATCCCTAACCTAACTCTCTACCACCAGGGGAAGTCTTCCTTTCTCTGGACTTCTCTTCCAAGGTCTGGGACTCATGAGGAGAGCTGTCCTCAGCAGTAAAGACTGAGGCAAAGCGGCAGTCAGTAATCCCACCTTCTCCATGTCTTCTGTTACCAGGATCCCCATCTGATTCAGCAGCAGCCCCACATTTTCCCTTATCTTCCTTTTGCTGCTGAAATACTTGTAGCAGCTCTTCTTGCTGTCCTTTGCCAGACTCAATTCTAAATGGGCCTTGTCCTTCCTTGTCACATCCCTGCATACCCTGGTAATGCTCTAATGAACTGATCATAGCTTTGAGAAAAGGATCAATTAGTTGATGGATGACAGATGAAAGAACAGAATCCTTCCTCTCATACCAGTTATCTTCTTCCTTATGCAACTGAGGTTGAAGAACAGCTGGGAGGGAGATATACCAAACCTTTGGTACTAGCTCAGAGAGGGTTTTGAAGACAACAGTAATAGGAAAAACTGATTTGAAAGGCTTAGGTGTAATATAAACAAAACAAAAACCAGCAGTTTAAGAAGTTCATTAGCTCACATACAGTATTGTATTCAGCACAGGTGACAGTTTGTACAAAATCTGTCTGATAATGGTTTCATTAATTCTGGGTTTCAAATGAAAGCATGTATAGCTGCTTTTATATTCTGACTTGACAGTCCTTTCCATATACTACAAAGGTAAAAATACAGATATAAGGTTGGCCTCTTCAAAGCACTTTATCCTCCTCCGTTCTCCCAAATCCTGACATGCTAACCCAGGGCTGTCAAACAAAATAAAGCAGCCAACAACAGTGTTACCTTTATTCTTCCCTTGATGCTAGGAGATGCTGGAAGGATAGCACCTCAATGTGCAAGAGCAATTTATCCTGGATGACATGGGAACCAAACAGAAATAATATTTTTCCTTTTTTGTCCATATTGTCTGTTCAGATGCAGATCCTATCAAGGAGTCTTTATTCTCTGTTTTTATTCAAAGTCAGGTGGAGAGCAGCCTGCAAACCCTGTAAGCTTCTAAGGGGTAAGGGCAAGCAGCACAGAGATGGTGTTCAGGACTGCAAAATAAAAGGCACGCAGTACAGCTTGGCCTTGCTCGAGAGTCAGCAGGGAGCTGGCCACAAGTCTTATGCTCAGAGACTTAAGACAGGGAGCATGCAAAAGTAGCCTATGAAAATCATGAGCTAACAGCTTTGCTGGGAAACTTGCCCTACAATTCCCTACTCTCAACATAACACCACAGCTTTCAGCAGCTGCAATTTGTATCTCACAAACTTTGAAGCAGTCTTAATGGAGAGATGAAGAACCACCACAACACAAATTTACTCCCCCAATCACACACACACACAAAAAAAAAACCCACACAAAAACAAACAAAACAAACAAAACAAAAAAAAACCAACAAAAACAAACAAAACAAAACAAAAAAAAATCAAACCCAGTGACTTCTATATGCCATGCATCTACTGAGGGTGACGAGCATACAACAGTATTCGCAATGGCAGCTCCCCAGAGACTAGCCAGGTGGTAGTGGGGGAAACCCCAACCAACCAAAGAGGAAAAAAAAAAATAAAATCATCATGTGGACCCATGAGCTCTGAGGATGTGGATGTTTGTATTTAAGATGGCATTAATGAAATGATAACTTTGAATTCCTACACTGCTTTCATTTGTTAATTATATCCAATAACGTTTGTCTGATTGCTGTATTATTTTGCAGTTTCTCACAGTATCTTTAGAAACGTAAACACAACATTTCAACAAGGACAGAAGTTTGCAAGTTTGAAATTACCACAATTGAAAGTACCATGTTCATTACATATCATCGACATTAGTTCACTCAGACAAGCTATATTTCATGAGAACACCATGCCAGAAAATGTCTTTGGACTTTCTGACAAAAGCTTTCCAGAAAAGACAAGACCACCACCTCCTGAAATAAAGGATCAAAACTCTATTATCAGAATAAAGGAAGTATAACCAGAAACACACACTCCAAAAACATCCATTTAGGAAAAGAATCAGAGTTCCCTGTAGCTAGTGAGATGTTGCACCACATCATGTAGCAGGCAGCAATGAAGCAATTATGTTCAGCAACTCAGTCTAGCTGAGAAATCACCATGTCCTCCACACTCATTATACTGTGCCTATGAAAGCAGCTGATTAAGTAATTCCTTACTGATGTTTAAATTGCCACTGAAATGTTTCAACTAGATACACAGATGACTAGCAGTCTTCCAGACCAGGAGCAATACTTTTACTTACAAGTTACATCAGGAAGGAAGAACCTAACAGATTCATCTCAATTTTGATCATACCACATGTGGTGCCCTTTTTTCTGTTTTGTACTAGTAAGCAATACCATGCAGTGGGTTAAGATGACATTCCAATGCAGTTTCACAGATTAACACTCTATCATCCTTAACAGACCTCAGCAGAATAACAAGTATCAAAGGACAAAGTATTTTTTATAGGAAGACATATCCATCACAATACTGGCTGATCTATCCACAACAAATTGGTTTATTAAAAGCAGATAGCAGTCTCTTTCAAAAGACAGCTTGGCATACACATCTCAGGACAATCACCAGAAAAATGTTAAGAAAAAAAAAAAAGTGATATTTATCTCAAGTTCTGTAACCACTATTAGTCATAGTAGGTGCAGTGAGTGCTCTTCCCACAAGCTAACAAGTACAGCTAAGTAAAAAAAAATTTTTCTCAAGCAGTCTGTCATCTTCCAAGTGGGTGAATGGCTGATGCTATGGCATGAGTGGACTGTTTTGCAACTGATAGCTGAAAAAAGCACGTGACATTTTGATTAGCTATCTCAAACTATTGGGTATTTGGGGTAGTGAGGGGGAGAGATTAGCTCTGCAAGACATTTATCTTGTCCATGTTAATTGAAAAAAATGCTTACTTGTCAAAAAGATTACTCTCAGAAAAACAGTTACAGGATCTTTTAACACACTGTTTCAAACTGAAACTTCCTCTGGACAGCTTCCCCTATGAACCATACACCCGTCTCAAGAATCCCAGTAAGACAGGTGAACACAGGGTATATAAAGTGCTCAATGCAGGGAAGCCTCCACATCCAGAATGACCCCTCTGTTGCAGCCCAAGCCATGCATACCCAGCAGAAAAATTGGCAAAACAGACAATACATTGAACTTGATCCATATCCCAAACAAGAGACTATCTCTAAAGATAAGGGATATGAAAATTAAAAGAAACATCAACTGTTATACAACTAAGGCATGCAATGTTTCCTATATTTCAAATGAAGTTGGAGAAAAGGTACTTGTGCCATGCCTGTTATAACACTTTGCTAAATAAATAAATACAAAAATTGAGTCAGTCATTACCATAACTCACAATGTCTACATTTTATGAGAAATAAAGAAAATTCATAACTAGCAAGGAAGCCATAAAAAGGCTTGAAGAGTTTCATTGTTCCGATATAAGAAAGCAGTATTTTACTTTTTAAATTAACTTAGGGGTTCGCAGAGATTGTCTTATGTGCTTAGCAAAGGCAAAATCAAGAAAGCAACTTAATAGCCAAGGTGCCTAACTAAAGGCCTCTGCTCTCATTCAGGCCAAGAATAGAATACAGTACCCCATATTAAATACTACTGACAGAAATATGCAGGGGACACCCTTAGAATAAATATATATATATATATAAAAAAATAAAATTCTTTTTCCTGAGCTTTGCTGTCTAGAGTGAAACAGAAAGGACATGTTAAGATCACAGACAAGTCTTGGATATTCAGCATCTTCCTCATGATCCACACCCATACACACATCTGAAAGCAATGCCCGCAAGCATTCTTGACTCATGCAATTGCTTAACCGTTAAAGCAATTTCCCAGGACATACAACAGCTTCTTTTCTTCACCTAACAGCAGTCAACCCTGATCTACCATCATCTGCCCTCTGCTGAGGTGGCAGTTGCCTTTCTCTCCCTGTCCTATTGCAGCCAAAAAAGGTGAGTTTCAAAAGCTTAAGGCACATGAGCATTAAAGTAAAGAGTTCTGTGGCTTCTCAGTGCAAGGCAAGCTGCTTAAATCCTTCTTGGAACATTTTATTGGTCAAAATGTTGAAGGCTTCCCACATAATGAACGAGCATTCTGACACTGGGCTCCAGTAAAAATGTCTTCCTCTAATAGAACAGACTATCACAGCATTTTTAAAATAGCTGCAACAGGCACAATCACTTTAGTGGGCCTTCTGTTTTCCTATTCATTTAACTGAGACAGAGGACAGCAAAACACTGATTTTTTTGGTTACTAACTGTGCTTAGACAAGGCATTGCTCTGCAAGATAGGTACAAGGGACAAGCAGAACATTAGACACTGAAAATTTAAATACAAAGGAACTAAGAAGGTATTACCAGCTTTGTGGAATTCATTAGAATGGACACACTTGAATTCTTTCCCTGATGTGGCTGTTAAGTTTATATTCAAGTTCCCCTCACTATAAACAGAAGGGAAGATTTATTACAGAGAAACAGTAAAGAACTCTCAATAAGTTCTGGCGATCAGAGACTGCACTACTGTAGGCTTACACAAATATAGTATGTATCCTTGGCATAGATTACCACAGGAGAGGGTACTTCAAAGACTAAAAAAGGTACCGATGGGCTTTCGGTATTGCTGCTTTGGAGACAGAGGAAGTAGAGCAGCTGTCCACCTTGCCTGGTGTCTCAGAGGATCCTTCTGCTGTGGGGCTGCTGAAGGTCGAAGAACAACAAGTGCCAGTCGCGACCGCAACAGTGCACCGGCGGCAATATCGCACCAACCGAGACTCCCTGATTCCCATCCATAAGCTGATCCGTAGATTGGAGAGTCAAGGAGTGATCGGTAGGACCCACTCACCCTTTAATAGCTCCATATGGCCAGTACACAAGTCTAATGGAGAGTGGAGGCTAACAGTAGACTATCGTGGCCTGAACGAAGTGACACCATCCTTGAGTGCTGCCGTACCAGACATGCTAGAGCTTCAGTATGAACTGGAGTCAAAGGCAGCCAAGTGGTATGCCACGATTGATATTGCCAATGCCTTTTTCTCAATTCCTCTGGCAGCAGAGTGCAGGCCACAGTTCGCTTTTCCTTGGAGGGGCGTCCAGTACACTTGGAATCGACTGCCCCAGGGGTGGAAACACAGCCCTACCATCTGCCATGGACTGATCCAGACTGCACTGGAACAGGGGCAAGCTCCAGAACACCTGCAATACATTGATGACATTATCGTATGGGGTGATACAGCAGAAGAAGTCTTTGAGAAAGGGAAGAAAATAATCCAAATCCTGCTGAAAGCCGGTTTTGCCATAAAACGGAGAAAGGTCAAGGGACCTGCACAGGAGATTCAATTTTTGGGAATAAAATGGCAAGATGGACACCGCCAGATCCCCACAGATGTGATCAACAAGATAACAGCAATGTCGCCACCAACTAATAAGAAAGAAACACAAGCTTTCTTGGGTGCTGTGGGGTTCTGGAGGATACACATCCCGAATTACAGTTTGATTGTAAGCCCTCTCTATTATGTGACCCAGAAGAAGAGTGATTTTAAATGGGGCCCTGAGCAACAACAAGCCTTTGAAGAAATTAAACGTGAGATAGTTCGTGCAGTAGCCCTCGGACCAGTCCGGACTGGGCCAGATGTTAAAAATGTACTGTACACCGCAGCTGGGGAGAATGGTCCTACCTGGAGCCTCTGGCAGAAAGCTCCAGGGGAGACTCGAGGTCGACCCCTCGGCTTTTGGAGTCGGGGATACAAAGGATCTGAGGCCAGCTACACCCCAACTGAAAAAGAGATATTGGCAGCCTATGAAGGGGTTCGAGCTGCTTCGGAAGTGATTGGCACTGAAGCACAGCTCCTCCTGGCACCCCGGTTGCCCATGCTGGGCTGGATGTTCAAAGGCAGGGTCTCCTCTACACATCATGCAACCAATGCTACATGGAGTAAACAGGCTGCACTGAGTACACAATGAGCTCGAATAGGAAATCCCAGTCGTCCGGGAATTCTAGAAGTCATCATGGACTGGCCAGAGGGCAAAGATTCTGGAAGGTCACCAGAGGAGGAGTAGGTGATGCATGCTGAAGAGGCCCCACCATATAATGAACTGTCAGAAAGTGCAAAGCAATATGCCTTATTTACTGATGGGTCTTGTCGCGTTATGGGAAAGCACCGTAGATGGAAGGCAGCAGTATGGAGTCCTCAACGACAAGTTGCAGAAACTGCTGAAGGGGAGGGTGAATCGAGTCAGTTTGCTGAGGTGAAAGCCATCCAGCTGGCCTTGGACATTGCTGAAAGAGAAAAGTGGCCAGTACTTTATCTCTGTACTGACTCATGGATGGTGGCGAATGCCCTGTGGGGGTGGTTGCAGCAAAGGAAGCAGAGCAACTGGCAACGCAGAGGTAAACCCATCTGGGCTGCTGCACTGTGGCAAGATATCGCTGCCTGAGTGCAAAACCTGGTGGTCAAGGTACGCCACGTAGATGCTCATGTACCCAAGAGTCGGGCTACGGAGGAACACCAGAACAACCAACAAGTGGATCAAGCTGCTAAGATTGAAGTGGCTCAGATGGACTTAGATTGGCAACATAAGGGTGAATTATTTTTGGCCCGGTGGGCCTGTGACACTTCAGGCCATCAGGGCAGAGATGCAACATACAGATGGGCTCGTGATCGAGGGGTGGACTTAACAATGGACACTATTGCCCAGGTTATTAATGACTGTGAAACATGTGCTGCAATTAAGCAGGCTAAGCGGTTAAAGTCTCTTTGGTATGGAGGACGATGGCTGAAGTACAAATATGGGGAGGCTTGGCAGATTGATTATATCACACTCCCACCAACCCGCCAAGGCAAGCGTCATGTGCTTACCATGGTGGAAGCAACCACCACACAGCTGCAAACATACAGTATGCCCCACGCCACTGCCCGAAACACTATCCTGGGTCTTGAGAGACAGTTTTTGTGGTGACACGGCACACCAGAGAGAATTGAGTCAGACAATGGGACCCATTTCCGGAACAGCCTGATAGATACTTGGGCCAAAGAGCATGGCATTGAATGGGTATATCACATCCCCTACCATGCACCAGACTCTGGGAAAATCGAACGGTACAATGGGCTATTAAAAACTACACTGAGAGCAATGGGTGGTGGGACTTTCAAACATTGGGATACACATTTACCAAAGGCCACCTTGTTGGTCAACACCAGAGGATCTGCCAACAGAGCTGGTCCAGCCCAGTCAGAACTTTTACATACTGTAGAGGGGGACTACATTCCTGTGGTGCACATAAAGAATTTGCTGGGGTAGACAGTCTGGGTTATTCCTGCTTCAGGTAAAGGCAAACCCACTTGTGGGATTGCTTTTGCTCAGGGACCCGCATATACTTGGTGGGTAATGCGGGAAGATGGGGAAGTCTGATGTGTACCTCAAGGAGATTTGATTTTAGGAGAAAACAGCCAATGAACTCAATTGCATGCTGTTGCCTGCTATGTAATATTTTCATAGCCCCTCAACTAGATGTCTTCAAGTCATCCGCGATTGACCCTCAGACCATCATCCCAACAAAGAACGAACTTTGATGAAACCAGACGAGTTCTGCAATAAAGGAACAATCAGCATCAGCAGGCAACGATCCAACACTGCACACAGCCTCCCCTGCTCTGAAAGACTGTTACAAAAGATGGAGCCTGACATCACGGAGTGGATGGACTCAGCAGCTTTATAGGGATTGGTCCATGCACTAAGGGGTTATATCTCTCTATCTGTGTGTGTGTGTGTGGATATATATATATATGTATGTGATGGTATACTGAAAATGTGGGATCTGAGCATGACGTGAATGGTATGGAATAAGGGGTGGATTGTCATGGGTTCAGCAGTAGCAGTCATTTTTCTCCCTCTTGGTAGCTGGTGCAGCATTGTGTTTTTAATTTCGTGCCTGGGAGCAGCGCTGATAACACCAGTGTTTTCAGTTACTGCTTGGCAATGTTTTGGTCTGGCCAAGGACTTTCTGAGTCTCATGCTATGCCGGGAAGGAGGGGGAGCCGGGAGGAAGCGGAGACAGGGCGCCTGACACAAACTGACCAAAGAGCTATTCCATGCCACAGCACGTCATGCCCAGGATGTGAAAATACTGGGGGCAGGAACCCGGAAGGGGCTCTTTCTCTCTCTCTCTCTCTCTCTCTCTCTCTCTCTCTCGGCTCGGTCGGGCAGTGAGTGGTTGTATCCTTTTCCCTTGTATTTGCCTTGTCATTATTATTATTATTAGTGGTAGCAGTAGTGATTTGTATTATATCTCAGTTACTGGACTGTTCTTATCTCAACCCATGGGAGTTACATTCTTTCGGTTCTTCTCCCCATTTCCCCCCCATCGGAGTGGGGGGGGGGGGGGGAAGGGAGGGAGGGAGAAGTGAAATTTACAGCTTAAACCACGACAAAGGCTCATAAGGCACTCTTGGAAAAAACTTAGGTGAAGTTCATGAAATTAACATTTGAGTTATTAAAAAGACTTTTTCAAACAAGCACTCAGGAGTCAAGCACCATTTCAAACATCACTCTCCATGTCACAAAACTGCAACATTCCACATCAGTTGACAACAGCTTTTCTTCATATTCAAAATTTCAGAACTACAGCATGAGTCAAAATTATTTTAAATATCAGAGGAACTTGAAGTCTCCCTCAGAACTAAGAGGAAGCAAGGACCAGTTCTGGGATGCAACTCACCAATTCAACTAAGTTTGAAATTCTGTATTTAAGCAAAACTCAGTTTTCTTCTTTTGCAACAAGCTTTTCTCTAGCTAGTACCTAAGAAAAACCCAAGCATCTGAAGAAATGCTCAGTTTACCTACAATTATAAGCAAAGACCCTGAAAACTTTCAGTTCCTGACTTACTAAAATGTGCCTTCACATTTTGGAATACAAACACAATTTGGGGCATTTTTTTCTGAACAAACATTAAAGTCGTATTAGTGTGCAGTACTTGTTCAAGGGGATTTCCCAAATCTCATTGCTCTTCTGCAAATATTGAAGCATATGCAGCAAGATATGAACTCATTCCAGCTCCCAATTGTTCTCTTGTATACTGCCAGTCTACTTCAAACAATGCAGCATGACAGAAGCCAACAAAAGCTGTTCAATGACGAGACTATGGCATTGTAGACTGTAAATTTTAGAAATTTTCCACAAATCAGCACTGCAACCAAGTCAAAGTGAACAGAAACAAGTAGTAAACAAGACATGGGAGATTATTTAATACTATCTAAATTAATAAAAGTAAAGTAGGGAGCCCATTAACTAGCTATTTGTGTCCAAAGCAGCAGTAGTAAACTGCAGTGCATTGGTTTATCCTACAAGTTCTTCCAAGTCTAACAGCCCAAGCTACACAATTGGGAAGTTTTTCCTGTAAAATTGCTCTGGTTGTGGGAAAAACATTCACGCTAATAAAAACAGCTCTCAGGTGTTTTATTACAGTACCAAGAAAATCAAATCGGATGACTTCTACAAAAGAAGAGGGGAACAATGAGGAGAAGAAGCTTCACCACACTGAATAGCTGGTCTGATATGAAGATGCTAATTACCACAGTAAGCTAGGAAATAGTTTAGCATTGACTTAGGTTGACTAAAGCCCTGACTCCTTTACTGGAGGAAAAATGAGTACTATGAGATAACTTGGGGCTCAATAGTGACAATACAGCACAGTCAAAATTTTTGAGTGACAAACATGCCATCGGAAAGGTAGCATGAAGTGTCAGATACAAGTATTATTCTTCCTCATTACAGCTTTGTACTGGGAACCACCAAGCAGTTTAAGGCACTAAAGTGACTTAATAACAGGTACCTATTTTTCATTTCCTTGAATTCAAGAGCCCCCAGCATCAGTTGTTAACCTAACAATGGCATACAAAAATCAAGCAAGCTTTAACACTTATATGTGGGAGAAGGGATAGAAAAAGTTAGCAAAATGGATTCAGGCGTTATCACTCTGGTCAGGTTTAAGCCCTGGGAACAGTGAAGAAAACACCAGGTGCTATTGCCCTGGTCCAGCCTAAGCCTTGGGAACTGTAAAGACAACAATGAAGGGTAAAGATCAGTTAGCAAAACAAAGCAGAGAGCTTGCAAGATAAAGCAGGATGTGCATCTCAAAGACAGACCAAACAATGTGAATATCGGTAACCCTTAGAAGTTTTGCTAAATCGAGATGATAAGGGAGTGAGAGAGTGGAAAGTTACTGCTTAGCATTTAAGAGACTATAAAAGGGATGTGAGATGTGAAATAAATTATTTCGCTTGTAACCAGAAATGGGATCCCTGCCTTACTCTCTACAAATGGCGCTCCAATGTGGGGCGTTAAAGGCGGATGAAGAGCTCTGGTGGAGAAGCTGACCAAAGGAGTCATGCAGCGGACCAGAGAGCTGCCTTCCCGGGAAAATTGGCACCTATGAAAAAGGTGAGCAGTTGTTGCAGCGTTTCTTGCTGAAAACGGACTGTGAGCAATCCAGACAACTGCTTGACATTTGTAAAGTAGTGAACCAAAGGCTGTGAGGCCCTGCTTGGAAGTTACTAAAGAATGTGTGGAGGTCACTATAGGTCGCGTACATGCAGAAAGCTTTGAGAAAGTTGGCTCGAGGGATGGGGTTGTTAAGAGGGATGCATATGAAGGAACTGATAGCTGTGTCCTTGAAACCATCTGCTGTTGTGGCCGCAGCCTGGGAATCACTTACTATTGTAACAACCAATCATAAAACCGTTGCTAACACTTGGCTAAAGAATGTAACCAATCAGATGTTATTGAATGTTCTAGTCTTCTGAGGCTTTTTCTATAAAAGACGCTGCTTGCCTGTAATAAATTGTCAACGCTTGATCATATTGGTCTGAGTTCATTGTCCTTGATCTCCCGCAAATGGTGCCTGAACAGGGACTGCAGGCAGTCCAGGGGACCCTCAAATCTGCCTCCTGAGAGCTGGTCAAACGGTGAAGATCAGTGCAAATTTGAGGGTGGAAGGTCCGGTCGAAAGAATCCGACAGCAGCGACTGTCGATGACGGAGTGATGCGCGTCTGTAGAACTACGGGTTCTGCAAAAGATCCACTTCTTAAGGCAAGTTGCGGCCGGGGAGGAAAGAGGGCTACTATAGCAGAAGATGAGATAGCAGTCCTGCAGATCCTCCAACACATCCTCTCTAAGAGAGGGATTAAATATGAAGAAGCCACCCTTAAAGGATTGTTGCAATGGAGCAAAGATAAAGGGTTATTAAATGGTGTGGATACGGCTTTCGAACCCTCCACTTGGGAGGCTATAGGAGTTCGATTATGGGACACTGTCAGTAATGGTGGTAAAGCGGGAAAGGAAGCATGTAACTATTCCACGTTATGGAAGCTCATTCGTGAGATTTTGCAAGCGATGAAGTCGGAACAAGCTGCAGTAGTCTATGCTAGTAGTGCTCTTTCCCTGTCTCCGTCAAAAAGTCCTGGCGACCCAGAAGCTGCGTCAGTTGGCGTTTCAAACCCAACAGACCACGTAAAACCACCCCTGCCAGCTTCGGCCGATCATGCGGCGAGTCCAAACCCCGACGAAAGTCATGATGATACAGTCTCTCCGCGAAGGGAAATCGAGAAAAGGGGGGTGGCATGTCAGTCAACAAAAATGAGCTATCCACCTTTACCGGCTACTCCTGGGGAGTCAGGAGATAGTGGAGCCCAGCGCCTCCCCCCCCTCGCCCCCCCACCCCCCAACCTTGCCACTACAGCTGCGAAAACTGATGACAGGAATGAGGGCAATCCTTTTGCCCTGAGCCCTGTTAATCCCGAGAAAGAGCCTACTCTCAGATCACCTGAAACCTGCAGAGAAAAATGTTTTAATTGCACTTGATAATGCTGAAACTCCTGAACACAGACTGCTGTTGCTGCTCCTGAGATTCTGACGCCTGATAATTTTGATGCTGACCAGGATAGTCCTTTTGACCCCGTGCGTGCCTGTTAATCCGGAAAAAGAGCCTGATTTATATCCGTAAAGGGAGAACTGAGATGGGTGGGGGGTGCAGATGTATTGTGTGTTTTTGTAGTGGTGTATGTGCCGGATCAAAACCTACAGTGAGAAGGTCTCTCGTATGCTCTTATCAAAAGATATCAGGCAAACGGTGATATGCAACTCATTTTACATAGTCTCTCTGTGATATTCATATGGTAAATGTTGGCAAATATAAGTATGTTCATGTTTCTACCGACCCTTGCAGAGCTTTATAGATACTGCTGGCCACTTCTTCTGATGCAGACTGGCCATCTGCGTCGGAATGAGTGTGCATTTTGGTCAGTATAAAAGCCCAAGCCTCATGCGATGCGAGGGAGGCAGAGCCTCCGTGGGGACGCCCGCTGAGATTGAACCTGCCACCTTGCACCAAAATGATGACGCTCGCTCGGAGCTGGTTTTTTGATTGTCTTCACAGGGTCATTGCAATGATTATATGCATTTTGTGTGTTAAATATTGTATTTGTATGGAGTGTGTTTGTGGGATCCCATGTGTGTGTGCGTTGAGGGCAGACGATGGTCTGTGTACTTATTTGCTGTCTGGTTTGTGTAAAAGTTTTTAATAGGTATCAGATTACCCTTTTGGGTAAGAAAGGGTTAATACAAAAGTGCTGTTGCCGGCAGGTATTTATGGCTGCTGCTCAGCAGGCAGGCAGCTGTAGCTGCTGTGGAGCAGTCCTGCTTAGTGTGTTTAAGGTAACCTAGGGGTGAATCCAAGATTTGAAACACAAACTGCTAACAGAAAAAGCAAGAGCGATAGCGCAACCACAAGCTTTACCAACCTCCACCCAAACAGCATCAGGGTGGTAGAGAAAACTTCTTGTCGGTTAACATAATGCTGGTTTTAGTGGTAATACGTATGTGATTTGGAAGTATGTGAAAGTACTTCACCATGTCTATCAGAATGATAAGATTTCTTTGTTAGATACCCTTCTTATATCTTGGGGTTTTAATGGTTGGCTCACATCTCTGATAAAAGGTATTGAAATAATTTTAGTAATAGTCTTGACCATAGTTATGATTACACCTTGTATTTTGGAATATATTCATGATATGATTGAAAAATCGGTAAAACAGCTTTGGCTTATTCAAAAAAAAAAAAAAAAAAAGGGGAAAGATGTGGATAATTTCTTGTTAGAGAATGGACATATGCCTGCTCTGAGTGAAAGCAACTATGTGTGGCTGGCCATGTAGCAGGGGTAACTCCTGGTTACCTTTGTGCAGCCGACCCTGGAAAAGAAGTAACTTCTGGATAGCTAATGAATCAAGAATGCAGGCCTAGAAGATAACAAGGAGCTAAGATAAGGAGGTTGCTAAATTGGGCTGTAAATCTTGCTTGCTTATAAAAACCACACTTTAGGTTCTCATGAAATATATTAACCAATAGTATGCCTGTTGCTAAGTTTATGTAACCAATCATAGATAGTGTACGCCATGTAGTTTGCTTCTGAAGCTGCTTCACATTCCTGTTTCATCAGAATGCCTCTGCTTTAAGGAACCATTTTAACCTGACTTACTTCTCAAGAACTGATAACCTGGGGGAGGGGGTATATTTGTGTCCTCCTGTCTACAGGTCTATGGCGGCTACCTGCAAAGTTTGTCAAGCCTTGCCATGAGCTGGACAGACGAGTGGAAAAGCCCAATGCCTCAGCTACAGGAGCTGACCAAAAATATCCTGAGCGGAATGAGATAGAGGAAGAGAGAAATGAATGACTGCAAAACATCACTTGGGAGCAACTGAAAAGTAACAGCTTGAATATGTGTGCTTGTAAAGTAGCTATTATTAGAGGCTGTGATTTTGTGTACAAAACCACCTGTACTTACTAGCCAGTTGCTAATAAGAAACTACACCTTGTATTGTATGGATTTGTCACTTGTAAAACAGATGTTAGAGCATGCAAATTTGCAGCAGCTGCTTCAAAATGCTAAGGCAAAAGATAGAAAGATTCTAATACAATAATAGTGTTATAAAGCAGGCAATGGAACAAATTGAGAGAATGAGAGAACCTCACTGCCTCTGGCATCTTCAACATGCTGCTGCACCCTGTGGTATACAAACTGCTAATGTACATCTGTATGTGCTTTGCCATAGTAGTAACTTGTTACTGGATGAAGCAGGTGAAATTCTGCGTTGACAATGAGATGCAAGGACTGAGGTTGGCCAAATACCTCCTACCACAGTCAAGGGCAAGACTGGGTTGGCCTCTGTGTTTGCCACCAAGAAGAACCTTTAGCTCCGCTGCTGGCTGCAACCCAGCAGGCGCTGAGTGGTGGAGACGCATGCCATGCCAGACCTTGATGTGAGGGAGTCTCCACTGACACCTTTTCAATGGCAATCTGGGCCACAGCACAAACTGGTGAAACTACTAAACATGTATTAAAACACTTATATGGTTGTTTTGCAGCTATGGGAGTCCCTAGATGCATTATAACGGATAATGGTCCTGCCTATATTGCAAAACAATTTACACATAATCAGTGAGGTATCCAACATATTACCGGTATTCCACATTCACCCACCGGTCAAGCTATTGCTCATTCTACCCTAAAATCTCTTCTCTTAAAACAAAAAGGGGGAGAGATGCTCCCACCTGCAGAAAGATTGGCCAAAGTATTGTATATTTTGAACTATTTGCGATTAGCAGGGGACAGAAATGAATCACCTATGGTTACTCACGGACTAGCTTTGCAGTCAGGAGTAACAAATAATAAAACAGAGAAAATCCTAGTTCAGTATAAAGATTTAAATTCAGGACAAATGGAAAGGCCCCGCAGAGGTTAAATTAACAGGTAGAGGATATATGTGTTTACTTACAGATAAAGGACTTCAATGGATACCTGCTCGATGGGTCAAGCCGTGGAAAGAATATGTGGATTCAGCAGAACAACTAACTACCTTGACAATTATTATGTGGACTCTAGCCACTGGGGAATCATGGATTTCAAATCAGCCAAAAACTAATGTATGGGTAACTCTGGCAAACGTTACAGGTCAAGATTCTTTGCGTTTAGCAACATCGTCTCCAGAAGACCCATTCAGCACTTGTTTGGTAGGTGTTCCTATGGATGACTGGCCTATCCCACCGGCACAACAAGGCCCTACACAGAAGACGGGAAGGGTAGATGCCTGGGATGGCTGAATCTCTTATCTTCCAATAAGTACTCTAGAGCCACAGGAACTAGAGTTGTTCGGATCTGTAAAAATGGATTATTGCTTGTATTTTAACCATACTGGGAAAAATCAGTCACAAGCATGGTGGGTTAATGCCACCCTCTCAGTGTATAATAATCACAGCTTTTGGTGTAACTATACTTCTCCTAACATATCTAAAGCTGCTAATAAACCCATTAACTTGCCTAACGGTTACTTCTTAATCTGTGGAGATCGTGCCTGGCCAGGGGTTCCCTCCCACATTAAAGGAGGTCCATGTAGTTTGGGACGACTAACCCTACTAATGCCAAACCACTCACAACTTTTACAGATTAGACGCAGATACAATCACTGCAAAGAGAGAAGCTTGCATGCCTTTACTAAGTCATGCGATGACAATGTTGCATTTTGGAATACAGCAGAACGTGTTTTTTCAAGTATTGTTCCTTCAGTCGGCACTGCTCAAGTACTAACTACTCTAAATAAGCTAGGATGCTGGCTTGAAAAACAAACTAATGCTACTTCTGAAGCTTTAAGTGGTCTTCTACTAGATGTGAATAACGTAAGACACGCTACTCTACAGAATGGAGCAGCGATTGATTTTTTACTATTAGCTCAAGGTCATGGCTGTGGAGACTTTGAAGGAATGTGTTGTATGAATCTTTCTGATCATTCTGAATCTGTACACAAAAGTATTCAAATCTTAAAAGATGGAGTACAGAAATTACAATTAAACTCAGAATGGAATTGGTTTCAGAAATTGCTACAAGGATGGGGAATTAGTGGCTGGTTGGGAACATTAATTAAGCAAGGTCTATCGATTATGATAACATTGGTTGTTATTGTCTTAGTTTTTTGCTGTTTATGGAAGTGTATTGTAAAAATGTTATCTCGTGCTGTAATTCAGGTCTGGATTGCTCAAAAACAAAAAGAGGGAATTGTTGCAGTGTTTCTTGCTGAAAATGGACTGTGAGCAATCCAGACAACTGCTTGACATTTGTAAAGTAGTGAACCAAAGGCTGTGAGGCCCTGCTTGGAAGTTACTAAAGAATGTGTGGAGGTCACTATAGGTCGCGTACGTGCAGAAAGCTTTGAGAAAGTTGGCTCGAGGGATGGGGTTGTTAAGAGGGATGCATATGAAGGAACTGATAGCTGTGTCCTTGAAACCATCTGCTGTTGTGGCCGCAGCCTGGGAATCACTTACTATTGTAACAACCAATCATAAAACCGTTGCTAACACTTGGCTAAAGAATGTAACCAATCAGATGTTATTGAATGTTCTAGTCTTCTGAGGCTTTTTCTATAAAAGACGCTGCTTGCCTGTAATAAATTGTCAACGCTTGATCATATTGGTCAGAGTTCATTGTCCTGGAATCTCCCGCAAGCAGTCAGGACAATGGATTCTCAACTTTCAAAAGAAAACAGTAGTTATTATGTAACTAGCATTAAAGTATCTTTTGGCTACACAAACCTATCACCTGGGAGAGGTGAGGAGGCCTGCATGGGAGCACTGAAGAGGTCCGGACATAACGATCTTCTGGAAAAGGTGAGCAGCCGGGAATGGGACTATGGGGGGAAATATTACTAAGGAAGAAGCCTCTGTTTTACCGATGTTTTCAGTCCTTCTTAAGAAGAAGGGAGCAACCTTTAAAGAAATAGACTCAAAGTTAATGTCAAAATGGTTGAAGATGCATTATCCAGAGACTGATGAGTCCACCGTATTTGAAGTCTCTTTGTGGGATGGTGCAGGAGTTAAAATTGTGGGACGCAGCCACAAAAGGCGATGACACTGTGAAAAATTTGTTAGCCATTTGGAGAACAATTTTAGAAACGCTAAAGTCAAAAAATGAGATAGTGGAGCCCAGTGCCCCCCCCTCCCCCCAAGCCTCCACTGGTCACCGCTGTGGCTGGGAAGACTGAGGATGGGGATGAAGAAGATCCTTTTGCCCCGGGCCCTATTAATCCCGAGAAAGAGCCTACTCTCATATCACCTGAAACCTGCGGGAGGAAATGTTTTAATTGCACTTGATAATGCTGAAACTCCGGAACACATTAATGAGGAGCCTGTGCACGTTCATCAGACTGCTGTTGCTGCTCCTGAGGTTCTGACGCCTGATAATTTTGATGCTGACCTGGATAGTCCTTTTGACCTGAGACTTGTTGATCCGGAAAAGGAGCCTGATTTATATCCCCCAGATCATCATGATAAATGGGCAGCTGTAAAGGGAGAAGTGAGATGGGTGAGTGATGCAGATGTATTGTGTGCTTTCCTGGTGGTGTAAGTGCGGGATCAAGACCCGCAGTGGGAAGGTCTCTCGTATGCTCTTATCAAAGATATCAGGCAAACGGTGATATACAACTCATTTTATACAGTCTGTGATACTTATGTACTAGAGGTTGGCAAATATAAGTATGCCCGTGTTTCTACCGACCGTTGCAGACCTTTATAGATACTGCTGTACACTTCATCTGATGCAGGCTGACCACATGCATCGGAATGAGTGTGCATTTTGGTCAGTATAAAGGCCCAAGCCTCATGCAATGAGGGGGAGGCAGAGCCTCCGCAGGGACGCCCGCTAAGGTTGAGCCTGCCACCTCGCACTGCGATGATGCTGCTCGGAGCTGGTTTCCTGATTGTCTTCGCAGGGTCCTTGCGCCACGTTCTGTATGTGGGAATGTGTAGTGGGAGTAATGCTTGTCTGGATTTTGTGTTTCAAATATTGTAGTTGTGTGGAGTGTGATTGTGGAATCCCATGCATGTGTGCATGTGTGTATGTGTGTTGAGGGCAGATGGTATTCTGTGTATTTTTTGTTGTCGGGTTCAAGTAAAAGTTTTTAAGGAGTAGCAGATTAACATTTTGTGCAAGTGTGATAATACAAACTACGATTCATGTTAAAGAGGAAACAGAGAAGTAAACATATAAGGAAGCAATATTAATAAAAGGTCCCCACCCATAGCTTCTTATATAAGGAAAAGCAAGTGTCTGGAAAACATAGGGTTAAAATACTTTTAGCCTAGCTTAGAAAACAATGTTTGTGTTGTAAGTCTGTGGTGTGACAACAGAATTTAGTAGTCTTTCTTTTTATCCCTTAGCTTGGAAACAGTGTCTCCGGAAAATCTGCTAGCTCCAGACACTCCTTATCTACCTGTATTGTGTTGCTTATCTCTTGTAGGAAAGTCACACTGCTCTTGTAGATACTGCTGTTTTGGACTAATTATGATTACTGGGACATCCAATTGTGTCAAAGGTGAAAAGTGCACCCTGAGGAAGACTGCTTACTTCATCTTGAAGACCCCTGCCCAAGACTATCAGAGGGCAGTGCCCAAGCGCCAAAAGGGAGGAGACTTCTGGTAACGAGTACCTAAAACTAATTGTAATATCCCCCTGCTCTCTTGGGAATCTAATGAATATGCATGTTTCTGTTATAAATATCTGCTTGTTTAACCTCTTGGTGTGTGACTTGGGCGGAGTGATGACTCCCTGCCCAACCAGCCCTGGTTGCTTATCTCTCATCAACGAGCACAATAAACGAATTGGCTACTAATGTTGGTGCTAGTCGTTGTTTTTTTTGTGGCCGAATTGGCGGTTTATAACACGAGAAAGGGTTAATACAAAAGTGCTGTTGCTGGCAGGTATTTATGGCAGCTGCTGCTGCAGCTGCTGCTGTGGAGGCAGGCATTTATAGCTGCTGCCGAGCAGGCAGGCATTTGTAGCCGACAAAGCAAGGTGAGCGACTTTGGGGGGGGGAAAAAAAAAAAAGTTATTTGCTAGAGCTCGGCGACCATCTTCAAAAGAAGCTGCCCTCTGATTCAGCTCCCAGTGCTCCACCAGTGAAATGGCCAGGACGGACACAGGAGCTGTGGAGTTTAAAAAAAAAAAAAAAAAAAAAAAAGACCAACAGAAAAAACCCCTCTCGATCTATTGAAGTATCGGGGCAGTTTGTAGAGACATCACAAACAAAGCCTTAAGAGGCCTGCAACACACTGGGCACAGGGGAGGAGTCCTGCTTAGTGTGTTTAAGGTAACCTGGGGGTGAATACAAGACTTGGAGGAACAGATAGATCGGTTGAAACAAGAACTGCTAACAGAAAAAGCGAGAGGGGTAGTGCAACCAGAAGCTTTACCAGCCTCCACCCAAGCAGCATCAGGGCGGCAGAGAAAGAAGAAAAAAAAAAATGGGTAATGACACAGCAAACTCCTTGTCTGGTAACACTGTGCAGTTTACTTCTGCAGCTGCTTCACATTCCTTTTTCATCAGAATGCCTCTGCTTTAAGGAATCACTTTAACCTGACTTACTTCTCAAGAACTGATAACCTGGGGGAGGGGGTATATTTGTGTCCTCCTATCTACAGGTCCATGTCAGCTGCCTGCAAACTTTGTCAAGCCTTGCCATGAGCTGGACAGATGAGTAGAGGTATCCGATGCTTCAGCTACAGGAGCTGACCGTGAATACCCTGAGCAGAATGAGACAGAGGAAGAGAAAAATGAATGATTGCAAAACATCACTTGGGGGCAACTGAAAAGAAACAGCTTGAATATGTGTGCTTGTAAAGTAGCTATTATTAGAGGCTGTGATTTTGTGTATAAAACCACCTGTAGTTACTAGCCAGTTGCTAATAAGAAACTACACCTTGTATTGTATGGATTTGTCACTTGTAAAACAGATGTTAGAGCTGAAAGGAGGACGCACAAAAGCACAAAATGTAATCAGTTCTAAATAAGGTTATGGCTTTGTAATGGGGGTGCTTGAGGGTGGTTTTAGGTCCATAGGACCTTAGTACAAAAAGTGTAAGAAAAATAAAATAGAAAAACAGGACCTGGGGATGGGCACAGTTAAACTGGCTGCTGGGTGGAGGGACAGGGTGATTGCTAAGCCAATGAACCCATTAAGTTGGTGTAAACATCTACTGGGAAGTATCCTGGACCAGCAGATGTCCGGGACTATCTGCTCAATAAAAGGACAGGATGATTGCTAAGTCTAATGTTAACTAAGCTGGAGCCCCAAAGACTGCCAGGGGGTATGAATACTGTAAACAACTCTCAAAGACCACCATCACCTTTTGTGTACCTATGGGAAACCTGTGTAACCTCATGAATATAGATGTATGCCCAGTGACTGTAAAAGGATGGCCTGTGTGGCAATACGGTGAGACACACTTGGAGGAGCTAAACCCCGGGTCTCCCGGAGCCCCAATAAAGGCGTACAATAAAGTTGACAAGTACCTGCTTGTCAACTTGAAACTTTGTTGGCGAGTTCCTGGAGTTTTTTCCGAATCAGAGCATGCAAATTTGCAGCAGCTGCTAGAAAATGCTAAGGCAAAAGCTAGAAAGATTCTGATACAATGGTAGTGTTATAGAGCAGGCAATGGAACAAATTAAGACGGTGAGAGAACTCCACTGGAAGGAAATTTCTTTGGCTGGTCCCTCACTGCCACTAGCATCTTCAACATGCTGCTGCACCCTGTAGTATACATACTGCTAATGTAAATATGCATGTGCTTTGCCATAGTAGCTACTTGTTACTGGATGAAGTAGGTGAAACTCTGCATTGGACAACGAGGTGCAAGGACTGAGGTTGGGGATGAGGATATGCTTGTGTCTCTATAGAACAAGGACTTTGATGGATCCCCGCACGATGTACCCGTCCGTCTATACAAGCGACGGCTGCCAATGAAGACTGATGCTGATTCGTCGCTGAAGTTAACCCGTGGGAACTGTACAAAGTTAACCGGTCTCTTTTTGGAGAACCAGTCAACGGAGAGCGTATCCGTGCGGGACCATCTCTCAGCTGGACTTTCCGGCCGCTAGTAATAGACTGGGAACATTTAAGCCCGGAAAGGGTACCACTGGACAACAGGGTTGCTTTTAGACGTTGATTCTGTGAGGCATGCCTCACTACAGAACGACTGTTGATTTTTATTGTTAGCTCAAGGCCATGGGTGTGAAGATTTTGATGGTATGTGCTGCACGAACTTATCAGATCATCCATAAAAGCATTCCGGACTTAATAACAAGGACAGCAGGCCTTCAGGAAGATGATGGACTGAACTGGTTGAACAAAGTGTTTTCTGGCTTGGGCTTCACAGGATGGCTTTACTTTATCTTAATCATTTTGTCAGTCTTTTTAGGTGTTCTAATCTGTGTGCCTTGTTTGCTACAATAGCTAATAGAGAATATAGAAACTTTGGCGGAAGTAGATCATAAATCTATAAAAGCTGTCTTTTAGTAAAACAAAGAGGGGGAGATGTGGGTGAAGTGATAGAAATAGTTAACAAAATGGATTCAGGCATTATCGCCCTGGTCTGGCTTAAGCCTTGGGAACAGTGAAGAAAACACCAGGTGCTATTGCCCTGGTCCAGCCTAAGCCTTGGGAACTGTAAAGACAACAATGAAGGGTAAAGATTGGTTAGCAAAACAAAGCAGAGAGCTTGCAAGATAAAGCAGGATGTGCATCTCAAAGACAGACCAAACAATGTGAATATATGTAACCCTTAGTAGTTTTGCTAAATCCGGATGATAAGGGAATGAGAAAGTGGAAAGTTACTGCTTAGCACTTAGGAGACTATAAAAGGGATGTGAGATGTGAAATGTGAAATAAACAATTTCATTTGTGACCAGAAACAGGGTCTGTGCCTTACTCTCCACACTTATTTCTTATTCTTTCTCTTCCTGCTTCTTACCATTAAGGCAATCCTAATGAGGAGCAACAGTAACTTGAAAATAAAGAACTCTCACAAATTCCAACAACTCATCACCCCCAAATTTGCTTCTCATACCGCTGATACTCCAATGGGAACAATGCCTGAAACTTACACTCCCATACCAAATAATACAGCTTATACCAGCGAGTTGAAGAGGTGGCATTACCACACACCTTACAAGGAATTCATCTCAATTTATAGAATGAAAAATGATAGGAAATTAAAAACTTATACGGTTACATGGGGAAAAACAAAGCCAAAGCCAGAATCCACATCCCCTGAGCCTTTACCCAGTGCTCCACTTAGTATACAATACTGTCCCCTAAATTCAACAGGTTTTCCTCCTTACTTAAGAGGCAAGATCCTTGGAACTACACAGCATTTTGCTATTGGCTAAGTATCCTGTGCATTTATGGTTTTGCATTGTCATGGGTTCAGCAGTAGCTGAAAAAAAAAAAAAAGAAAAAAAGAACTGTTGTGGTTTAAGCCCCTCAATAACTCATGCAGTCTCTCTCTCAGTCACTCCCCCTCTTTCTTCCCCCAGTCCCAGGGGGATGGGGAGGATAATCAAAAGAATGCAACTCCCACAGGTTGAGATAAGAACAGTTTAGTAACTAAGGTATAACACAAATAACTACTGCTACCATCAATAATAATAATACAAGAGAAATACAAGGAAAAAGAATAGAACTGCTCACCAAGCCCGACCCAGCCAGTGCACCCCCCAGCAGCGAACCCCCCAGTTCACCACCACCCTTTCCCGTCTCTGCTCCCCGTTTTCACATCCTGGACATGACGTGCTGTGGTATGGAATAACCTCTTTGGTCAGTTTGGGTCAGGTGTCCTGTTTCTGCTTCCTCCCAGCTTCCCCTCCTCCCTGGCAGAGCATGAGGCTCAATGTCCTTGGTCAGACCAAAACATTACCAAGCAGTAACTGAAAACACTGGTGTTATCAGTGCTGTTCCCAGGCCCAAAAATCAAAAACACAGCATTGCACCAGCTACCAAGAAGGAGAAAAATGACTGCTGCTGCTGAACCCATGACATGCATGTTGAATGTAGAGACAACAATCAAGTCCCAGCACAATTACAGGACTGAGAAGAGCAAGGGCAGCTTGATTCTCCTGCTACACCTTTCCCGCAAACACATCCAAATTCTGCACAGAACCAGCTATCACAAAGAGGAATAGTTAATTTCAAAACTAATCTTAGCCAATACTCCCCAAAGTCTCAGCCACTTTTTGCTGTACTTTCAGGAAAGATCTCTCTGCATCTGATCTAAAACAGTATTGTTATTGAAATTCAAAAAAGAAAAAAGCGGGGGGGGGGGGGCTCTGCTTTATCCTCAATAATCCTGTCATGAGAAAAAGGAGTCATCTTAACAACAACTTAATAGCACACTCTTCCCATAATCTCAGCGGTAAAAACGGTGCTCTGATGTATTCTGAGGTACTGTCTTAAATACCTATACTTATTTTAGAAAGCTTAATATGTTCCACTAGTCTTCAAACAATCCCAGGAACAGCTACAGGTTGGGTGAAGAAGAGATTCAGAGCAGACCTGCAGAGAAGGACTTGGGGGTGTTGGTAGAATAGAAACTTAACATGAGCCAGCAGTGTACACTCAGCCCAGTGTCATGGGTTCAGCAGCAGCTTAAAACAACCTGTGCGAGTTGAATTCTTTTGATTCTCCTCCCCATCCCCCCGGGACTGGGGGAAGAAAGAGGGGGAGGGAGTGACTGAGTAAAACTGCGTGGGTGGGGGGCTTAAACCACGACAGTTCTTTTTGGCCCCCAATGTGGGGCAAGAAGTGTTGAGATAAGACAGGATTAACAGCTACTCCTCCCAATGCTGATTTATTGGCTCTCAAAGTTGTTGCCCTGGTTCTCACAGGTTGAGCATATGATACTTTACTTACAGCTGGTATTTCTTATCTTAACATTTTTCACATCTGGGTTTTGGGTTAAGGTTCATGTTACATTGTACTCTATTGAAATGGCTTGTAATACGGGCGAGCTCCAGAAGGGAGGAGGGGTAAGCCGAGGCGGCGTGGCCCCGGGAGCCGCCGGCGGCCGAAACGGCCCGGGAGAACGGCCCGGGGGATCAAGAGGCCGGGAATGGGGCGGCAGAGGAGCTGAGCCCCCCCACCGAGCCAAGCCCGGCGACTGCCGAGCCGCGGGAGGAGGCGGCTACCGACCGGCCGAAGACGGCAGAGAAGCCGAGCCCCGAGCCCGAGCCGAGCCACGCGGCTACCGAGCTGGGGGGGGGCAGGCGGCCGCCGAGCAGCGGTAGGGGAAGCCAAGCCCCGAGGCCGAGCCGAGACCCGCCCCGCGGCCCGCCCCGCGGCTACCGAACGGGGGGGAGGGGGGGCAGGCGGCGGCCGAGCACGGCCCCGCAGCGACCGATAGCATTCCCCAGCAGCCGACCGCAGAGCCCCGCGAGCCGGAGCCCCAGGAGGATGCAGGAGACCACGCAACACTTCCCAGCAAGGCAGAGGAGGAAGATCTGGGCTCAGACAAAGAGCAGCTGGTGGTGAGAGAGCCGGCAAGCACAGCAGCTACACCCGCCCCAGTGACAAGTACAGCAGCCTCATTTGAGAGTTCTGATGGTTTTGAATGGCCTTTGGGTGCCCTTGGGACCTGCCTGCTGATTGTGATGGGGATCACAGTGTTGGTATGCATACACAGTGTGTTTTACCCACAACCATTTTGTCTGGTCCCCAGAGTTAAGCAGAGTGGGGTGTGGGCCATGACTGGGGTTGGACTGCAATGTAGGATGACCAAGAGATTTTCCCCAAGGTTGAACACTCATGAGTGGCAGTGTGTGGGACAGTGTGGGCGAGTGCGAGTACCTAGTCCACTGGACCCCTCCTGTGCTTTGGAAGCATCGGAGATGGAAGGCAGCTGCATGGAGTCCACAATGACAAGCGGCTAAATGGAAATGGCTCAGATGGACTTAGATTGGCAACATAAGAGTGAATTATTTTGAGCCTGGTTGGCCTATGACATCTTAGGCCATCAGGGCAGAGATGCATCATACAGATGGACTCATGATCAAGGGGTGGACTTAAGATCGAGGGGTGGACTTAGCAATGGACACTACTGCCCAGGTTATTCATGAGTGTGAGCAGTGCACACCACCTCCCCTGCTCTGAAAGACTGTTACAAAAGATGGAGCCCGATATCATGGACTGGATGGACTCAGCAGCTTTGTAGGGATTGGTCCATGCACTAAGGGATGATCTCCCTCCCTCTGTGTGTGTGTGGATGTATATATATATATATACACATGTGATGGTATATTGAAAATGCAGGATCCTTAAAATGACGTGAATGGTATGGAATAAGGGGTGGATTGTCATGGGTTCAGCAGCAGCAGTCATTTTTCTCCTTCTTGGTAGCTGGTGCAGCACTGTGTTTCTAATTTCGTGCCTGGGAGCAGCGCTGACACCAGTGTTTTCAGTTTCTGCTTGACAATGTTTTGGTCTGGCCAAGGACTTTGAGTCTCATGCTATGCCAGGGAGGAGGAGAAGCCCCAGGAGGAAGCAGAGACAGGACACCTGACACAAACTGACCAAAGAGGTTATTCCATACCACAGCACGTCAGGTCCAGGATGTGAAGACGGAGGGCAGAGACCCGGAAGGGTGTGGTGGTGGACTGGGGGTGCACGGCATGGTCAGGTTTTTGGCAGTGGGGGCTTCGCTGCTGGGGGGTGCACTGGCTGGGTCAGGCTTGGTGAGCAGTTGTATTCTCTTCCTTTGTATTTCTCTTGTATTATTACTAGTGGTAGCAGCAGTGATTTGTGTTATACCTTAGTTACTAAACTTTCCTTATCTCAACCTGTGGGAGTTGCATTCTTTTGATTCTCCTCCCCATCCCCCCAGGACTGGGGGAAGAAAGAGGGGAGTGAGTGAGTAAAACTGCGTGGGTGGGGGGCTTAAACCACAACACCTAGAAAGCCAACTGCATCCTGGGCTGCATCAAATGGACCGTGACCAGCAGGTCAAAGGAGGTGATCCTGCCCCTCTACTCTGCTCTAGTGAGACATCACTGGGAGTACTGCGTGCAGTTCTCACATCCTCAACATAAAGAGGACGTGGAGCAGTTAGAGCAAGTCCAGAGGAAGGCCACAAGGATGATCAGGGGACTGGAGCACCTCCTGTATGAAGACAAGATGAGAAGGTTGGGGCTGTTCAGCCTGGAGAAGAAAAGGCTGCGTGGAGACCTCATAGCAGCCTTCCAGTATCTGAAGGGGGCTACAAGGAAGCTTGGGAGGGACTCCTCATTAGGGACTGTAATGATAGGACAAGGGGTAATGGGTTCTAACTTAAGCAGAGGAAGCTTAGATTACATGTAAGAAAGAAGTTCTTTACTGTGAGAGTGGTGAGGCACTGGAATGGGTTGCCCAGGGAAGTTGTGAATGCTCCATTGCTGGAGGTGTTCAAGGCCAGGTTGGGCAGAGCCTTTGGTGACATGGTTTAGTGTGAGGTGTCCCTGCCTATGGCAGGGAGGTTGGAACTAGATGATCTTAAGGTCCTTTCCAACCCTAAGTATTCTATGATTCTACGATTTATAGAACTCTCATGGGTTCAACAGTAGCAGTCATTTTTCTTCTTCTTAGTAGCTGGTGCAGTGCTGTGTTTTTGACTTTTGGCCTGGGAACAGCGCCGATAACACCAATGTTTTTAGTTACTGCTCAAATGTTTAGTCTTGCCAAGGACTTTCTGAGTCTCATGCTCTGCCAGGGAGGAAGGGAAGCCGGGAGGAAGCAGAGACAGAGCACCTGACCCAAACTGACCAAAGGGGTATTCCATACCACAGTACGTCATGCCCAGGATGTAAAAACTGGGGTCAGGGACCCAGAAGAGTTGGTTCACTGCTCCATCAAGGCTTCATATCGGTCGGCGGGTGATGAGCGGTTGTATTCTCTTCCCTTGTTGTTTCCCTTGTCATTATTATTATTGGTGGTAGCAGTAGTGGTTTGTGTTATACCTTAGTTACTGGACTGTTCTTATCTCAACCCACGGGAGTTACATTCTTTCGATTCTCCTCCCATCCCTCTGGAAGTGGGGGAAGGAAGGGGGGGGAGCTAACGAACTACGTGGCCGATTTACAGCTTGGCTTAAACCACAACAAGAACCAATTTGCATCTAAGTGAATGCATCCAGACTGAAACATGATATATAGTTTGAGAACATGCTTTATAGATAACCATAGCTCACAAGCTGAGAGCTGTTAAGAATCAATGTCCATCTCCAACTTTACTACTGAATTATCCCAGCTCTGCTACAAACTAACAGTTCTAAGTTTTGTTTCCAGGAAAACAGACTTCACCTCTGTCTGGATCACAATGCTATTTTAGGATTCACTGTGCCAATCCAACTGCCTGCTGTTGTCCTCTTGGCTAACTCATTCATAGATTAGCAGCAGATGGGAACTCTCTTAAAACAGTTTCCAGAGGAACCTTATCCCTCCCCCCCACTGTAATTGTTTAAATTGCTCATCTCCTACAGCTGTAATGCAAGAAGGAAAAAAGGAATTTCTGTATTGCTGCCCTCTGAAGTCACCTATTTGGGGTAAAGTTCTTAAAACTTGAAAACAATCTATTCCAGAAGCTACATTAGCATAATAACTCTGCTCTATGGGTGATCAAAAACATCCTTAACACTTAACACTGCAGCTATGTGATCAATTTCCTGACAAGTATTTCCAAAGAATTAAAAAAAAAAAACCCACAAAAAATCCCACAGTAAAAAAAACACACACACCCCCCAAAAACAAAAACCACACAACAAAACCAAAAAAAAACAACAAAAAAAAAAAACACCCACATGTTAACTTTTAGCACAGATTATATTAAAGAAAAACTGTGGCTTTACACCTAAATCAGAAATGACTTTTTACTCAGTTGCGTGAAAAGACATCAAAATGTCAGAATTTGTTTCCTCTCAAACAGCAGTTCCAAGCCAGTTGTCCCATTTTTAAATAGGTCTAGTGTTTGCCCAGTTTACTTCTGCTGTTAACTCCTTTATAGACACTTTGATCAGCACTAATAAGTTACATGTATGGAGGCTTGTATTAACTTATAGAGAGCCAGATTTCAGAAAAAAAATTTAACACGTGCTGCGAGCTATGCCTAGGTTGTTCATCTTATCCAGTGATAACTCAGTGCAGGAATGAAGGAAGAGCTGCAGGACAAGTGAAGGAATATCACTACCATAACAGAGAAATTCAGTTTCTTTAGAGATTTTTTACCACAACAAATGGTTTGGTCTTCACGCATTTACTGAACTTTCACAAGATTCTGCAGTTTTAAGTATCTGAATCCTTGTAGAATACATTAGAAATACAATGAAATTAAGATGTACTGGATTTATTTCCTTGACACTGTAAACAAGTATAAGAAGTGTCAATAGCATTAGTCACTTGAACATCAAAAGCAGTCTTTTAGACTGTCACATGGACAAGGAACTCCTGGATATGTAGGCTTTGCTTTACAAAACCAAACAACAAAAAAAAAAAAAAAAAAAAAAAAAAACACAAAAAAAACCCCCACACCCCAAAAACTTAATAGACTTCAGAAGCAGTAAGTATGTACTATATTTTTACTTTAAGGAAAAAAAAGTTAAAAAGGTATTCTGAACGCAACGCTTAAATACCACCACCACCACACTATTTCCCCAGGAGAATCACGGTATAATTGGTTCCACAATAGCAGTTTAAAAATCTACCAACCTTCGCTACCAAAGTGTAAGATACACAAGAGGTATGGCTTTAAAACATCACTACTTCTTCTTAAAATGCTGAAGCACTAGTGTTAGTGAAGTTATTAAGTAGCTCCTAATTTCAATACCAACCACTTCACTTGCAGCTGTCTGCTTTGCATTCCCAACCTCCCTCTCAAGCTTCCATATTCCCCGAACCATCAACCCATTGCAGTTTCTTTTTTGCCTCTGGATGGTACAAAATTTTAGAATTTATCTCATGTGAAGCAGAAGCAAGGTGCTTTTGAAGTCTAATTGTTGACTGTAAATTCCCCAGATCAGCTACATTCTTAAAAAAACCAAAAAAAAACCTTAAAAAAAAAAATAATCCACAACCAACCACAAAGAAGACAACAATTAAAAAAAAAAAAAAAACCCACACAAAAAACCCAACCAAAACAAACCAAACAGCCAACCCAAAACATCAGGATTTGAGCCCCTCTCACTTAAAGTCAGAATTAGGAGGCTGCAGAAAGAAAAAAACCAAGCTTCTGAAAACCAGGGAACACAGCACAGGGATGCTACCCCTCATGTTAAGCAAGAGAGACAGAGGGCACATTTTCTACATACACATTGAATTGTTAAGCAAGAAAAACATTATTTTCAGAGAAAACTTTCTAAAAACTCTAATGGCACAGCAGGCTGGGAAGCAAGGGCTTGCAGGAGTATTTGCCTGCTCTCTGTGCTGAAAGTAGCTGCTGCATTTTGCCTAAGACTCTAAAGCACTTGCATGGTACTAGCACCACAGCAAAGCATCACTGAATTGGGATTTAAAGAAGTCAGTCTTAAAACCTTACTCCAGCCAATAATCTGCCAGATCACTTTTCATAACATTCAACATCGCTTTGCTTTTGCACTGTTTCCTCTAATATAATGCAGTAATAAAATTTACCTTCTCCACAGAAACTCAGAACCTCCCTATTAAAGCTAAGATTCAAGTGTTAATCGTGGTTCCAGATACAGTATCAAAAGCAAGTTTTTGTAGTAATTAACTACTACAATTAATGCCAACAAAGAAATTCATCTGCTCAAGAAGAAAGTTTGTGAAGTTGTCTGATGCTGTATCAAACCCTTCCACAGCACTGAAATGAGCACACAAACATCTGGAAAACAAAAATAGAGGTACACCGTCATAGATACATCTTTTTGCTGACCCCTTCCTCCCAACTAGAAATAGCCTTTGTCAGGGCACACAGAAAAGCTATATTCACTATGCAAAGCTAAAACAAATGAAAGCTAAAAATGCTGAGACTGATAGGAGGAACCTCTCTCTTCTTTATCCTCACACATATACTGGAAGAAAAAAAAAAAGTCAATACATCACGCAGACATGTCAGCTGAAGAACAGGGAAACTGCCAGCAAGATGATGAGGCACAGCAGTACTCTATGGTTCAACAACAGGTAAGCAAAAGCACAGTGCAAGATGGAATCTTCTGGGGAAAAGTGAACAGGTTACAACATGTAACAAACAAGGACTACAGCTGTACGCTGGGGGTACTCCATACAGGCAGGTCATCTCCATGACTGTGCATACTTCATATAAGATAAAGCCCTAATACAGCTGTCACATTACCCAAATGTTGGCATGGAAGTAGAATTCAATGTGAGATACAGATGTACCCATTTACAGCTCAGTAATGACACAGTTCTACATTAGTTTTCAGATATCACAGAAGTTTGGGTTGGAAGGGACACCTTCCACTAGACCAGATTGCTCCAAGCCCTCACCACCCTCATCGTAAAGAGCTTCCTAAAACAGAATCTAAATCTCCCCTCTGTCAGGGGTCTCCCTTAACCCTTCTCCAGGCAAAACAAGCCCAACTCTCTCAGCCTCTCTTCATAAAGATCCTCCAGCCCTCCAGAGCATACACCACAAAGGAGTCCAAGCTCAATGCTTCTTCTAGGTTGTTTTTTTGTTTGTTTTGTTTTTTCTTTGGGGGGGGGAAGAAGGGGTTTGTCACTTTTTGTAGGTTTTGTCATTGTTAGGCTTGGGTTTTTTGTTGGGTTTTCTTTGTCTGGTTTCAGGGGGCTGGTGGGTGGTATGTGTTTTTGTCAGGGTTTTTTTTTTTATTATAATTATTATTCTGTTTTGGTTTTGTTGGGTTTTTTGTTTGGAGGAGCGTTTGGCTTTTTTTTTGGGGGGGGGGTTAAGTTTAAAAAAAAAATAAAATATATAGGAGCTACAACAACCTATGTTGTAGTTTAATGTTACCACAAACCTGCCCCAACTAGACACCTTTATTAGTTGTACCTTATCAGGCATTTTACAAAAGCAACACAAAGCCAAATAAAACACTCCCCAAGCAGAACAATATTTGGAAAGTTAGCCCAGCTGTCACATCAGAACTGCATCTCAGCACCTCAAACTTCCTGCCAACTAGGAATAAGAAAAATATGTTTTAAATTCAGCTTTTTTAATATTTATCCCTGCTGATCTGCAGATCTTTAAGACATTCATTAAAGCAGGTCTCAAGCAGCAGTTTCATTATCTTACTAAATCCAAGTACAACAATCTCCAGAAGTAAATTACAGTAGTGAGTTGATATTTGTTCTTTCTTGGGAACCCAGACTACTGTTGTCAAAGTGAAATAATATCAACAGCCCAAGAGCCAACTACAATACTCAAGAATTCTGTATAGTGCTGCTGACAACCCTGATATCACCTCACCCCTTAATACCAAAGCCATTTCTTAGTTTAAAATTAAACCAAGATCACTTGAAGAGCTAACTACCGGCTTACTCCTAAGGCAATCAAGGAAAGTAAAGCCTAGATCCAGTCCTTTTTACAGCTGACTGGAGAACAGATGAGAAAATCACAGCCCAGGAAGAACTGCTGGTCACAACACAGAGGCTATTCAGAGTATAACAGAGCACTGCATTCTGTTTTAAAGACTTACTATATCTACTTTAACACAAAGGGTCATGGCAAGCAGAATGACATACTCAGAGTAGACTAGAAAAACATTAGCATACTGTTTCTATCTTCTAACATCATCTTCAAAATTAGACAACTATTACTCTGAAGTAGCAGTATTTACTGCCCCGTTACCCCTACAGTAGAGCTCTATAAAGTTTCAAGAGCTCGAAAAGAGCTCTAGAAGTTAGATACACATTTATATCAAGTGAACCTCCATATGACATATTTAGCTTCTGTCATATGAAGTACCTTCCAATTAGGCATTTTGCCTTTGCCACAATAAATATTTGCTAAATACAGAGTCATCTCAAGTCAAGAAATATATATCCTACAGGTTGCAATCTTAAATCCACTGATATACACTAAGACAAGAAAGCTCCAATATTTTATTTCTGATCATTTTCTTGGCAAAGGAAGAAAGCAGAAGGGAAACTCAGGGAATTTTGGAACTGCTCTAGGGCAGAAAATACAAGCAGAGGGCAGTATTAGAAACAAAAGGTGAACAGAAAAAGAGAAAGAACAGAATTAGTTCACAGCATACTCATGATGTTCCCAGAAAGCTGCATCAAATCTAAGAGAATGATAAAAACATTATCAGATAACAGCTATAACATTTGATATAGAAACATTATCAACACCAGTCAAATCTAGCTTGCGCTATGACTGATACAAAGTTTAATAGTAGCTGGGATGAATGCGCCAATACAGAAATTGAGGTCATAAACCAGAGGCAGTTTCTCCCCCCTAGAAATTATTTTAAGGGTCAAGGGGCCAGAATATTCCTGTGCCACCAGATCCTCCTCTTCATATAAAAGCACACCCGTGAAGCAATTTGATACTTGTTGCACATAATGTACTTACACAGGCACCTTAGTAGGATTTCTGTAAACAAATTGAGAGCAGACTGCATTATACTTACAAACATAACCCTTGCCTCTCACACAGCAGTTGCTATAAGTTGAGAAAGTCAAAGGGGTAGAAAGCAAGTCGATCACCTAAATCTATATACATATCAGGAACAGAAGAGCAGTTCCAGAAATACTCCAAGTTATTAAAAAAAAAAAAAAAAAAGCACTTTCATTAACCAATAACAAATAATAATTACAGTAAGTAAACTGGTCTACAGACAATCTGCCTCCAAAGATAAAATTCTCCTTCAAAAGAGAGAATGGATGCAGCTTGTACAATTTAAAAGAAACTACCAGATAAAACTGAAAATAATTAGATGACTGAAGTGTTGAGCAAGGAAAAAACTTAGTCTTCTACTTTAAAGAAAAAAAAGTAGGTTCCATTATGCCACTCTAATTATAGACAGTTATTAAATAAAAGCATAAGGCAGTGCTATAAACTAAGAGCTATGCTAGGCACCACCAGAGCATGTACAAATTGGAATCTACATAGTAACAAAAATTGAAACATAAAGACATTATTAGAAATTGCGACCTTACAAAGCATGCAATTGTTGTAAGCAAGCACTATATAAAACCAAAATAGGTTTTAAGGAATTTTTTAAGGAATCAAAAGCATGCAGCTGATTTTTTTTTTTAGTCATTAGTTCACAGGGTAGCCTAAACATCCATTTAGTAATTTCTTAAGTAGTTATAACTATTTCAAATACAACAGCACTTACCTTGGTATTGTCACACAATTTGTATTGCAATTCTGAGTTGTAATTGCCTTCTCAAGCTCATCCAGCTGTCCCGTTTTCTTTAATTTCTTGACCAAGCTTTTCACTGCTTTTTCACACCACTTTTCCTCTTGACCATTCTGCTCACCACCACCAGCCCCTCCAGAGCCACCAGCAGTTTTTTTCCACCCCAGAAGTCTTTTCACAACTGGTGGAGTGAATGGCAATATGGATGACATGACTTTTACTAGACAGAACTCTCGGCAAGAAATAAATTGGAGATTCCTGTCTGATCCCTAAAAACACAAACCAAAACAAACACATTAGCACTAAGGTTTCACATGAAACAAATACTTTGCTTAGGACCTTTCATTACTAAATGCCATAGGACACTACATCCAAAAAAAAGTCAGATAATAGTTCATAATTAGCCTGCATCATGGTCAGGTACCTCATTAATAAAGTTCAAATGCAAGTTTCCTGCAGACTCTTCAACAGTGCAGACTAAGGTTACTGTTGGATGAGACACTTTTCCTCAAGCCCTTCCTGGCTAAAGTCAATTCCAGAAAATACAGAAGTTAATTAGAGGCCAGCTTTGAACCTAGGCTGGCTGGTTTTAGGCACTTAATGAATTGCTCCACAAGTGCTTGACAAATTGCATACACACATACATATACATGTAAGTTCTGCCCATCTCCAAATTAATTTAACAAGCAAAACTGTATTTGGAATGTCATATAGTCATTACAGCTTGACGGAAGTCTTCCAATAGCCAGCCATTTCACAAGCCTTTTCTCATTTTACTTGCCATGTTTTCAATAACTACCAATTTTCGTTCCACAGTGGACACATTTGAAATTCACTCAAACTTGGCAACAAGCCAAACTCCTTCAATCTAGAGTTCAGTAGCCTACAGATAATAAATCTTTTCAACTTGCAGTACTTAAACTCATCAAGTCTTCCAATATTCATTAAAGGATATTTAAAATCTTAGTTTGCATGCACCCAAGCAGTAAAACTGTCTGCTTTCAATTCTGCTAGCCTTTCATTCGGTATCAACAACCCAATCAGGATGTTTATGTAAAATGAAAGATCAGGAGGGATGCTGAAACTTGGGCTATGTTTGGCATTCACTGCAATTTCCACTTCAAATCAGTTTAAAGAGAGATGCACTTTTCTCTAAATAGCTATCACCTTAGGTTTCTTGCAGCTTCTATTAGACTAGTTTTAGGTATTAAAACATAAATCCCAAATCAACCATTATTTCAGGCAGACAGCTATTCAAAATTGCTCGAGAACATAACAGTTCTATGGATAGGAGGAGTATGGCACTCAAGTCAAAACCAATCTTATTCCCAAGCAGCAAATGGGTATACGAACTCCAGAAACTTACCTTATTTTCAAGCTCCTTAAGTTAGTTCACTCACCTGAAAATACCTGGGTTTAGCTAAGAACCAACAAATCAACAAACTCTACATTATATATGGCAGATAACTTTAATCATAACTTTTCAACTTCCACAGAATAGAATGTTCAAGAGGAATGACATCTCAGTTTCAACTAAATTATACCTCCCACAAAGCAGCTTCTGAGAGCACCTAAAAATACAACTGAAGAACTGTAGTTGGGGTGTGTGTGTCACAGACAGGGGTTCCAATTAACAGGGACTCAAGAAGAGTTACATTCAAAATAACCTATCCTAAATCAGAGAACCATAGAAGGGTTTGGGTTGGAAGAGACGTTTAAAAATCACCTAGTTCCAACCCCAGCCATGGGCAGGGACACCTTCCACTAGGCCAGGTTTCTCAAACCCCCATCCAACCAGACTTTCAACACTTCCAGTGACAGGGCATCCACTTCTCTAGGCGGCCTGTTCCAGTGCCTCACCACCCTCATCATAAAAAAAAAAATTCTTCCTTACATCCAGTCTAAACCTACTCTCTTTTAAATTAAAAACTGTTGCTCCCTGTCCTGTCAGTAGAGGCTTTGGTAAAAAGTCAAAACATTCACTTTCACACAAGACAACAAACAACAAACTTCTATTCTTTCAATAATGTTATAGAATATATTTATGACTGACAGTTTTCCAGATCACAAAAGCATTGCACTGGAGCCCCAGCTGCAGCAAACACCAAGAAAATAAATTCAATATCCAACATTTTCAAATTAAACACCGACTAGGACACTCAGGGTACAGTTTCAAAGGAAGCCAAGCCAGTGCAACAGTTTCCCCCCAACAGAAAGCCCAGGTATCCTTCCTTTCTTTCCTGCAGGCACCACCACCACCTCAGCACCAGTGCTAATACATTTCCACAAAGGCTCAAAAAGATAAAGTAAAAACTGAGCATGAACAAGTTCTCCTCTCCCCCCCCCCCCCCCCATTTGGCTCTCTTTCAGGTTAACAAATATATAGCAGCTCACACATGGTACTGTAAGTTACTTGAGCTGATGTCACGAAGAAAATTAACTCTATCCCAGACAAAATCAGGACAGTGAGCACAGGAGTGCAGATGGAAGACTCCAACCCCAGCCTTCAAGAGTGGTGTTAGCGTTGACTGCATCACCGGAAATGCAAGCCAGGTACGTGCTTTAATTTCAATCTTTTATTTTGGTGGCAAAGCCAAATGAAGCTCCCTTTTCCACATGTTCTGCACTGTTTCCAGGCCTGGGAGCGAAACCCATAGTACATCAAGTAGCTCAAGGAATCAAACAGGAGGCTTATGCGGCCTCTGCTGTTTTAAGGTTTCCAAAAGAGGGAATGGCAGTCACTCTGAGCTTTATAAAAAAACTTCAACTTCTGAGCAAGGCCAACATTAGATGCTTCAGAAACATACTCAAAAAATTAAAAAAGACCAAACAAGAAAGCCTCTTCTACTTCAAAGTTAACATTCTAAACACTAAAAGTTGATGCTATAATATCTGAACATTAACTTCAATGCTGACAGATGTAGGCAACCAAGTACTACTATCATTGCTTATCCACACACCAATTCTCCCCTTTATGGAGCCCACTGACACACAACATACGTTATTTCCTGTTCTTTAGCTTCAGAGTTGACATCTTTCAATGACACATAATGCTCCTTTGATTGCCAGCCTTATAAAAAATGCACTTCAGTAGGGTCTCATTTACCATTTCAGTAAATTGCTTATTCTTTCAGGCCTGCTAAACATTCTCAATGCTTTTATCAAAATGTTCAGCTTTACAGTAGTCCTTGTGATGAGGCATCCGATTCTGCAATATTCTCTCCCTTAAGACATAACCCTGATCTATATAAAGTCTTCTGTATTCTCTGGTGCCTTCTTTTTTCTTTTTTAAGCCAAGAGGCTTAAACTAACCTCTTCCGTCTAGCTATTGTTCTGCCACATCAGGGATTTACCAGAAGTATCAATAAGAATTTCACCATGTTATTCTAGTAGCAGCCCCATATCTTTTAAAGGGCAATCAGAGATTGCAACACAAGTAGGACAGGAATTCATGCAGCTTAATACTTCAGCCAATTGTGATGAGTCCTCACAACTGCACTCAGCAAATCCACCTGTATGTGCAAAGCAGTGACCTTCTTCCACTTAGTATTATGCACCTTGCAGCACTGCAGTGATAGGACAAGGGGTAACGGGTTCAAACTTAAACAGGGGAAGTTTAGACTGGATACGAGGAAGAAATTCTTTCCTGTAAGGGTGGTGAGGCACTGGAATGGGTTGCCCAGGGAAGTTGTGAATGCTCCGTCCCTGGCGGTGTTCAAGGCCGGGTTGGACAGAGCATTGGGCGGCATGGTTTAGTGGGAGGTGTCCCTGCCCATGGCACAGGGGGTTGGAACTAGATGATCTTAAGGTCCTTTCCAACCCTAACCATTCTATGATTGCTTCTTAAAACTAAAAAGACCTTTTCATCCCCACAAAAGCAGTGAATAAGCACTCCAAACCACAGCAGTTTAAGCCCTTCTCACCTCATTTGCTTTGACTAAATTTTCTATGTATAGCAGGCAAATATTGGTTTCATTGTTTTAGAAAATAAATTCTCCTGGGCTAAATTTGACAAGAATATCCACAGAACTGATTATCAAGTATGTAGGTGTCCATTTCAGTTTTTATCCATATAGCTTGACAGCTTCTCCACTTTGTTAAAACCACAAACAATTGCATTTAACAATTAGCTAATACAAATTAACTCTCAATACAGGCCTAATGTTCTTCAAACAGGCCAGCCCCACAGCCCCTTGTAAAGGGAAATTCACTCTGCACCAGAGTGGCTTAAATAAGGCTCCTATTACTCCAGTGTAATTAAATCTAGCTTGAGCCCCAGACGAAACTCATAAGAGAGCCAGGAACTGCTTTCTCAGTCATAGTCTCTTCTTGGTCTTACTTCAAACTATGGCCATCAAACACAAATTGTAATAAAATGTCATCTGGAATGTAGCCCATTTCTAACCCCTTTTTTAGCCATTTCTGGCTATTTCTAAACCATTTTTGGCCATATCTAGTCCAGTCGTGCCCATTTCCAACCTCTTTTAAGTCATTTTTGGCTATTTCTCAAAAATTTCTTGCCATTTCTAACCCACTTTTGATCATTTCTAACCCTTTTTTAATCCATTTTGACTATTCTAAAATATTTACGCATTTCTACCCATTCTGCCCACTTCTAACCCACTTGAAGCCATGTTTCTAGATATTTCTAACATTTTTCACTATTTCTATCCATTTTTTGCCCATTTCTCGCATTTTTATGCATTGTCGGCCATATCTGTCCCACATTTGCACATTTCTAATGCTAGCAAACTTTTTGGCAATTACTGAACAATGTAGCCATTCTCTCCTCCCCACTTTTGCTATTTCTAACTGTTTTGAAGGATATTTTTGCCCGTTTCTAACCCATTTGCCTAGTTCTACCATTCTTGTTCACTTCTAACCACCTGAAGCCATGTTCAATTCCACTCATTTTTGTGCTATTTTGCGAGGTGAAAATAGCTCTTGGACTGAGATGGCACATAAGCGGAATTATTGTTGGCCCGGTGAGCCCACGACACTCAGCCATCCGGGCAGAGATGCAACAGACAGATGCGCTCGTGATCGAGGGTGGACTTAACAATGGATACTATGCCAGGGTATCATGACTGTGAACATTGGTATACACATTTACGAAAGGCCACTGGCTGGTCAACACCAGAGGATCTGCAACAGGGTGGTCCAGCCCATCAGAACTTCTACATACTGTAGCGTGACAACGTTCCGTGGTACACACTAAAGAATTTGATGGGGAAGACAGTCTGGTATTCCGGCTTCAGGGAAAGGCAAACCCACTCGTGGGATTGCTTTTGCTCCGGGGCCCGATATACTGGTGGTGTAATGCGGGAAGATTGGAAGTCCAATGTGTATCTCAAGGAGAGATTGATTAAGGAGGAAAACAGCCATGACTCAATGCATGCTGTGCTATCCTGCTATGTAATATATATAGCCCATCAAACTAGAGTCTTCAAGTCATCGCGACTGACCCTCAGACCATATCCCACAAGACAAACTGTGATGAAACCAGATGAGTTTCTGCAGTAAAGGACAATCAGCATCAGCAGGCAAGGATCCAACACTGCCCACAGCATCCCCTGCTCTGAAACGACTGTACAAGAGTGGGAGCCGACATCACGGACTGATGGACTCAGCAGCTTATAGGGTTGGTCCATGCACTAACGGGATGAGATCTTTCACATCTGTGTGCGTGTGTGTGGACGTTATTATATATATATGCGATGGTAAATGAAAGAGGGCTCTGACATATGACGTGAATGGATATGGAATAAGGGTGGATGTCATGGGTTTTGTTTTTATCTAGTCTCATTGCTATGCGGGAAGGAGGAGAGAGACAGGGCACCTGACACCGGGCTGACATGAGGTTAGTACCATGCCACAGCACGTCATGCCAGGATGTGAATACGAGGAATCGGAAGTGCGTTGGAGGGCGGGCTCTCTCTCGGCTCGGTCGGCGGCGAACGCGTTGTATCCTCTCCTTTGTTATTTACTGTCATTATTATGTGTTATGGTGGTGGCAGTAGTGATTGTATGCATCTTGGTCCTGACAGTTCTCTATCTCAACCACTGGGAGTGTTACATTTTTCGGTTCTTCATTTCATCAGAGTGTGGAAAGGAGGGAAAAGTGAAATTTACGGCTAACCACGCACACTCAGCTCCTCCAGAATCCCCCCTTGTTGGCAGAGGAAGAGACTCAGAAAACCTTTGTCAGACAAAACATTGCCAACCAGAAAATGAAAAACACTGGTGTTATCAGCGCTGCTTCCCAGGCCGAAATTCAAAACATCAGCACTGCACCAGCTACCAAGAGGAGAAAAAATGAATGCTACTGCTGAACCCATGACAGATCCACCCTTATTCCATACCATTCAACGTCATGCTCAGATCCACATTTTAATATACCATCACATGATATCTGATGCATCCACACACACACACACAGAGGAGAGATAAAATCCTCAGCGCATGGACCAATCCCTATAAAGCTGCGGAGTCCATCCAGTCCGTGATGCCAGGCTCCATCTCTTGCAACAGTCTTCACGAGCAGGGGAGGCCGTGTGCAGTGTTGGATCGTTGCTGATGATGCTGATGTTCCTTACTGCAGAACTCGTCTGGTTTCACATTAAGTTCGTTCTTGTTGGGATGATGGTCAGAGGGTCAGTCGCGGATGACTGAAGACATCTAGTTGATGGGCTATGAAAATATTACACAGCAGGCAACAGCAAGCCAATGAGTTCATTGGCTGTTTTCTCCTAAAATCAATCTCCTTGAGGTGCACATCGAGACTCCCATCTTCCGCATACCCACCAAGTATAGCGGCCCGAGCAAAAGCAATCCCACGAGTGGGTTTGCCTACCTGAAGAGGAATAACCAGACTGTCTACCCAGCAAATTCTTATGTGCACCACAGGAATGTAGTCCCCTCTACAGTATGTAAAAGTCTGACTGGGCTGGACCAGCTCTGTTGGCAGAACTCTGGTGTTGACCAACAAAGGTGGCCTTTGGCAAATGTGTATCCCAGAGTTGAAAGTCCACCACCCATGCTCTCAGTGTAGTTTTAAATAGCCCATTGTACGTTCGATTTCCAGAGGCTGGGCATGGTAGGGATGTGATATACCCATTCAGTGCCATGCTCTTTGGCCACGTATCTATCAGGCTGTTCCGGAAATGGGTCCCATGTCTGACTCAATCACTCTGAGTGCCGAGTCACACAAAACTGTTCTCAAGGCCAGGATAGTGTTCTGGGCAGTGGCGTGGGGCACAGCGTATGTTTCCACATCGAGTGGTTGCTTCCACCATGGTAAGCACATGCGCTTGCCTTGGCGGTTGGTGGGAGTGTGATATAATCAATCAGCCAGGCCACCCCATATTGTACTTCAGCCATCGTCCTCCATACCAAAGAGCTTTAACCGTTAGCCTGCTTAATTGCAGCACATATTCACAGTCATGTATAACCTGGGCAATAGTATCCATTGTTAGTCCACCTCGATCACGAGCCCATCTGTCTGTTGCAACTCTGCCAGATGGCATGAAGTGTCGTGGCCCACCGGGCCAAAAATAATTCGCCCTTATGTTGCCAATCTCAGTCCATCTGAGCCACTTCAATTTAGCAGCTTGATCCACTTGTTGGTTGTTTGGTGTTCATCAGAGCACGACTCTTGGGTACATGAGCATCTACGTGGCATACCTTGACCACCAGATTTGCACTCGGGCAGCGATGTCTTGCCACAGTGCAGCAGCCCAGATGGGTTTGCCTTGCGTTGCCAGGTGCTCTGCTTCCATTGCCGCAACCACACCCACAGGGAACTGCACCATCCATGAGTCAGTATAGAGATAAAGTCTGGCCACTTTCTCGTTTCAGCAATGTCCAAGGCCAGCTGGATGGCTTTCACTCGGCAAATGACTCGATTCACCCTCCCTCAGCAGTTTCTGCAACTTGCGTGAGGACTCCATACTGCTGCTTCCATCTACGGTGCTTTCCACAATGCGACAGGACCCATCAGTAAATAAGCATATTGCTTTCACTTCTGACAGTTCATTATATGGTGGGGCCTCTTCAGCAGCATCACTCCTCCTCCTCTGGTGACCTTCCAGAATCTTTGCCTCTGGCCAGTCCATGATGACTTCTAGAATTCCCGGACGCTGGGATTTCCTATTGAGCTCGTTGTGTAATAATGCAGCCCACTTACTCCATGTAGCATCAGTTGCATGATGTGTAGAGGAGACCTGCCTTTGAACATCCAGCCCAGCAGGGCAACCGGGGTGCCAGGAGGAGCTGTGCTTCAGTGCAATCACTTCCGAAGCAGCTCGAAACCCTTCATAGGCTGCCAATATCTCTTTTCAGTTGGGGTATAGCTGGCCTCAGATCCTTTGTATCCCCGACTCCAAAAGCCGAGGGGTCGACCTCGAGTCTCCTGGAGCTTTCTGCCAGAGGCTCCAGGTAGGAACGTCTCCCCAGCTGCGGTGTACAGTACATTTTTAACATCTGGCCCAGTCTGGACTGGTCGAGGGCTACTGCACGAACTCTCATCAGTTTAATTTGCTCAAAGGCTGTTGTTGCTCAGGGCCCCATTAAAATAATTTTCTCCGGGTCACATTATAGAGAGGGCTTACAATCAAACTGCAATTCGGGATGCGCATCCTCCAGAACCCCAGAGCACCCAAGAAGCTTGTGTTTCTTTCTTATCAGTTGGTGGCGACATGCTGTTATCTTGTTGATCACATCTGTGGGGATCTGGCGGCGTCCATCTTGCCATTTATTCCCAAAAATTGAATCTCCTGTGCAGGTCCCTTGACCTTACTCACTTTTATGGCAAAACCGGCTGTCAGCAGGATTTGGATTATTTTCCTCCCTTTCTCAAGGACTTCTTCTGCTGTATCACCCACACAATGATGTCATCACTGTACTGCAGTGTTCTGGAGCTTGCCCCTGTTCCAGTGCTGTCTGGATCAGTCCATGGCAGATGGTAGGGCTGTGTTTCCACCCCTGGGGCAGTCGGTTCCAAGTGTACTGGACGCCCCTCCAAGTAAAAGAGAACTGTGGCCTGCACTCTGCTGCCAGAGGAATTGAGAAAAAAGCATTGGCAATATCAGTCGTGGCATACCACTTGGATGCCTTTGACTCCAGTTCATACTGACGCTCTAGCATGTCTGGTACGGCAGCACTCAAGGATGGGGTAACTTCGTTCAGGCCACGATAGTCTACTGTTAGTCTCCATTCTCCATTAGACTTTCGCACTGGCCATATGGGGCTATTAAAGGGTGAGTGGGTTCCTACTGATCACTCCTTGACTCTCCAATCTACGGATCAGTTTATGGATGGGAATCAGGGAGTCTCGGTTGGTGCGATAATGCCGCCGGTGCACTGTTGTGGTCGCGACTGGCACTTGTTGTTCTTTGACCTTCAGCAACCCCACAGCAGAAGGATCCTCTGGGAGACCAGCAAGGTGGACAGCTGCTCCACTTCCTCTCTCTCCAAAGCAGCAATACCGAAAGCCATCGGTACCCTTTTGGGTGTTTGAAGTACCCTCTTCTGAGGTAATGTATGCCAAGGATGCATGGAGCCTCTGGACCAGTCACCATGGGGTGTTTTTGCCATTCCCTCCCAGTCAGGCTGATTTCAGCCTCCAGTACAGTCAACTCTTGGCATCCTCCTGTCACTCCAGAAATAGAAATAGGTTCCACCCCTTGAGACAGCTTGATGGCATCAGAAGTACACTGTGCACCGGTATCTACTAGAGCCTTATACTTCTGTGGGACTGATGTGCCACGCCAGCTGATCTATACAGTCCAATAAGTTCGATTGTCCCCTACCTCCACCTGGCTGGAGGTCGGGGCCCCCTCTAGCAGTCATCACATTGGTCACTCACGTCTAGTAGTGATGACTATTCCTCTTTATCACAGGAGCTGGAGTAAAATCGGCTCTTCCACTCCATCTGGGAACCTACTCACCAGAGCCTGAAGCCGCAGCCTTCATGGGGAGATCAGACTTGACCTTTGCTCTCCTTTTCAGTTCTCACACCCGTTCCTCCAAAACTGAAGTAGACTTTCCATCCCACTCCATCATATCTTCTCCATGATCCCGCAGGTAGAACCATAGGGTGGCCCGTGGTGTATAAGTTCTATATTTTCTCTCTCGAGCAGTGGGACGCCTTCTGTTAATAGCTGAGACGTGTGTTGGTACAACGTGAGGAGCTGGATAGATCGTCTCTCAATTGTTGGAGGTTCTGGGACAGTTTTTCCACAGCTGAGATGATGGAAGGGGTGAGATTATCTTCAAACTCTCGGAGTTTATAAATCATTTCATCCACTGTTGGTGGTCTTATGTCACTCCAGGATATTGTTGCCAATGAATGGGCCTATGATTGGGGTGCATTTCATGTAAATTTCCGCCACATGGGTCGTGTACATTTGACTTCATCTGGGTCTATGGGTATATCCCCAACATTCGGCTTGGTAATATAGATCATCTCTACAATGGCTGATTCCCTCAGAGACTGGATGCCTTTCTCTAGAGTAGTCCACTTGGCCGAACGACTCATAACATCATCCTTGTATGGAAGCCTATTTTCACAGCTGCCAAGTGCCGCTTCCAAAGGCTGAGGGAGTGTTTCTCTCTTGCAATTGCTTTGTCAATTCCCCCTTTCCTAGAAAGTGATCCCAGCTGTTTGGCTTCACTACCTTCTAGTTCATGACCGTCAGCCCCATTGTCCCAGCATTGGAGCATCAAGGTGATGATGTGCTCCCCTGCCTGACGGGTAAAGTCTTTTTGCATATTCAGTAGCTCGATTGAGGTCAGAGATCGAGAAGTCACCTCTTCCTTTTCTTCTTCTTCTTCATCATGTGGTAATGACTCCTGGTCAGATGCTGTCCCAGGTGGTGACATTTCTTTGTCTTGTTTCATCTTTCCCGCCTCTTTTTTGTTTTTCCTCTTGCATCCAGGGGCAACCGATATTGGTGTGAGTTGGTCCTCTGGTTTAGCTGCAGTGATTATTACTGTGGTTTGGGTAGCCACCGTACTTGTCACTGGGGTTTGAGTCGTGGCTGTACCTGTCGCTGGTGGTGTTGTAGCTGCTGTACTTGGAACTGGTGTAGCTGCACTGTCCATTATTCCGCCCTCAGATCCAGGGACGTTTTTTTCCTTTTGAAGATGCTGGACAGTGTTAAACAGGGCTCTGTAAGCTTAAGCCAAGCCCCAGCACGTTGCCATGATTTGTCCATCTCTGGTGTGACCAGAATGATCACACACCTCCTTTAAATGTTTTACTAATTTTTCTGGATTTTGCATTTGTTCATTGGTGAAGTTCCAAAGCACTGGAGGGGCCCACTGGCCTAGATACTTGCCCATGCTATCCCACACACCCTGCCACTTGTGACTGTCCAGCCCTGGGGAAAATCTCGCGGCCATCCTGGATTGTAGTCTAACCCCAGACATGGCCCACACCCCACTCTGCTTAACTCTCCGGACCACACTAAATAGTTGTGAGTACAACATATTCAGTATGTGTGCCAACACGATAATTCCCGTCACCATCAGCAGGCAGATCTCAAGGGTATCTAAAGGCCATTCAAAACTGTCAGAATTCTCAAATAGTGTTGTAAACGGCCTGGTGGGGGCGCTGGGAGCACAAAAGAATGTCTCCTTCACAGGCTGACCACCCGAGGAGGTGAAAAGAGACGTGTAATTGCTAAGAACTTCCATTATATACCTCCCAAAGTATAGAGTTGGTGGCCACACTGGAAGCACAAACCGGGTCAGTTTCATGATCACTATTGTATTAAAAATCCGTGCTATAAAGTATAATGTAACAAGAACCTTAACCCAAAACCCAGATCTGAAAAACATTAAGATAAGAAACACCAGCTGTAAGTAAAGTATCATACACTGAACCTGTGAGAACCAGAGCAACAACTTTGAGAGCCAATAAATCAGCATTGTGACGAGTGGCTATTTTGTCTTTATCTCAACCCTTAAGTGCCCCACGTTGGGCGCCAAGAACTGTCATGGTTTAAGCCGTAAATTTCACTTCTCCCTCCTTTCCCGCTCCCCCCACCTCGATGGGGGAGGAATGGGGAGAAGAATAGAAAGAATGTAACTCCAGTGGGTTGAGATAAGAACAGTCCAGCAACTAAGATACAATACAAATCACTACTGCCACCACCAATAACAATAATAATGACAAAGTAAATACAAAGGAAGAGGATACAACCGTTTCGCCGCCTGACCGAGCCGAGAGACTGCGCGGGATGAAGCAGCGAGAGCCCGCTCCCAAACCACACACTTCTTGGTTCCTCCCCCCCCATATTCCACGTCCTGGGCATGATGTGCTGTGGCATGGAATAACCTCATTGGTCAGCCCGGATCAGGCACCCTCTCTCTGCCTCCTCCCCTGCATAGCATGAGACTAGGAAAAAAAACCGAACTCATGACACTGTGTCAGGTCACCTGACCCAAACTTGCTGAAGAGGTATTCCGTGCCACAGCATGTCATGCCCAGGATGTAAAAAACTGGCGGCAGGAACCCAGAAGTTTCTCTCTCTCTCGGCTCTCTTAAAATCAGACTAATCTTACTGAAATAATGCCGCCTGGAGTAGTGGCTGGTTATGTTAATTACACAGGTCAAGTAGTGACAGAGTGGACACAGCAAATTTTAAAAAACATGCTAGTAAAACAGAAAGGAGGAATGATAAAAGAGACCCCAAATGCATGAGTCAACAAAGCATTGTTTAAATGTTTTACCATTATCCAGTTTTGATTTACACATGGGCATGAATGTCCCCCCAATGATTAGACGTTTTTCTGCACTAAAAGCAACCTTTGGTATTGGTCGAAGAGAAAATGAACATGAGCCAGCAGTGTGCGCTCACAGCCCAGAAAGCCAACCATCTCCTGGGCTGCATCAAAAAGAGCGTGAACAGCAGGTCGAAGGAGGTGATCCTGCCCCTCTACTCTGCTCTTGTGAGACCTCGCTTGGAGTATTGTGTGCAGTTCTGGTGTCCTCAACGTAAAACGGACATGGAGCTGCTGGAGCAAGTCCAGAGGAGGGCCACGAGGATGATCAGGGGACTGGAGCACCTCCCGCATGAAGACAGGCTGAGAAAGTTGGGGCTGTTCAGCCTGGAGAAGAGAAGGCTGCGTGGAGACCTCATAGCAGCCTTCCAATATCTGAATGGGGCCTATAAGGATGCTGGGGAGAGACTCTTCATTAGAGACTGTAGCTATAGGGAAAGGGGTGATGGGTTCAAACTGAAACAGGGGAAGTTTAGATTGGATATAAGGAAGAAGTTCTTTACTGTAAGGGTGGTGAGGCACTGGAATGGGCTGCCCAGGGAAGTTATGAATGCTCCATCCCTGGCGGTGTTCAAGGCCAGGTTGGATGGAGTCTTGGGTGACATGGTCTAGCGTAAGACGACCCTGCCCATGGAAGGGAGGTGGAACTTAAGTGATCTTAAGGTCCTTTCCAACTCTAACTATTCTATGATTTTGCAGTCAAACACTGCCTTGATACATATCTGCTTTCTTCACAGTTTCTGAATACTGAGTTGAGTTTGGTTTGTCAGGACAATGAACCTCAGGCAAGTGTTTTCTATTTGTTTCTGTTCTGTTCCCATTCCAACAGTGCTTAAACTTGTGTCATGGGTTCAGCAATAGCAGTCATTTTTCTCCTTCTTAGTAGCTGGTGCAGCACTGTGTTTTTGATTTTTGGGCCTTGGAGCTGTGCTGATAACACCAGTGTTTTCAGTTACTGCTTGGTAATGTTTTGGTCTGGCCAAGGACTTTCTGAGTCTCATGCTATGCCAGGGAGGAGGGGAAGCCGGGAGGAGGCAGAGACAGGACACCTGACCCAAACGGACCAAAGAGGTTCTTCCATACCACAGCACGTCATGTCCAGGATGTGAAACGGAGAGCAGAGACCCGGAAGGGTGTGGTGGTGGTGCAGTGGGGGGTTCGCTGCTGGGGGGTGCACTGGCTGGGTCGGGCTTGGTGAGCAGCTGTATTCTCATTCTTTGTATTTCTCTTGTATTATTACTGGTGGTAGCAGTAGTGATTTGTGTTATACCTTAGTTACTAAAATGTTCTTATCTCAACCTCTGAGAGTTGAATTCTTTTGATTCTCCTCCCCATCCCCCCCTGGACTTCGTGAGTTTTAAAGACTTAAACCATTACAACTTGCCAGCCAGTCTGATGAACATTTGATGAAGAGATATTAACTGATGTGAAAATAATTGATTGAATAGCAGAGAGATCCTAACGCTGGCATTCATTGAGGGAGAAGCTGTAGTGAGGTGCTCTCTGCTGAGCAGAAACCCGAGACACCCACAGGAGCTCAGTCTCTAGACATAGCCCTAGGGAAAGCCAAGCTTTGCCTGTTCATCCTGTAGGCATTTTACATCTTTATTTTTGTTTCGATAAGCTTGAGTGGAAGAAATTATTCAGGCTTTTATGTGCCTCACAATTGTACAGAACTGTTGTTTAACTCTTTATTCAAGAGTTAAATAAGATATTACAATAGTTTATACAAGGCTTTCTGATTCTTGCAGTCGACTTCACTAGGAGACAGGTTCAGCCCTGCAGGAAAAATTAAAACAAGAACTATATGCAAAAGGAAGAAGTTCTTTACTGTAAGGGTGGTGAGGCACTGGAATGGGTTGCCCAGGGAAGTTGTGAATGCTCCATCCCTGGCAGTGTTCAAGGCCGGGTTGGACAGAGCCTTGGGTGGCAGGGTTTAGTGGGAGGTGTCCCTGCCCCTGGCAGGGGGGTTGGAACTAGATGATCTTAAGGTCCTTTCCAACCCTAACTATTCTATGATTCTATGTCGTGTGGGACAGTGTCGAACGCTTTGCACAAGTCCAGGTAGATGACACCAACTGCTCTACCCCTGTCCATCAGTTCTGTATCCCCATCATAGAAGGCCACCAAATTGGTCAGGCAGGATTTCCCCTTAGTGAAGCCATGCTGGCTGTCACCAACCACCTCGTTGTTTTTCATGTGCCTCAGCATGCCTTCCAGGAGAATCTGCTCCAAGATGAAATGCGGGTTTATTTCCCTTTTTCCAGTCATCGGGAACTTCACCTGACTGCCATGATTTTTCAAATATGATGAACAGTGGCTTAGCAACTTCATTCGCCAGCTCCTTCAGGACCCGCAGATGGATTTCATCCAGTTCCATGGACTTGTGCATGTTCAGGTTCTTAAGATGATCTAGAACCAGATCCTCTCCTACAGTGGGCCTAAGTTCTTCATTCTTCTTCATGTCATCTACTTCAGCCTGGTTTAGGCATTAAGTCTAGGTACAGGTCACAGTTGCAAAAATTAGAATCGTTAATTTGCTGCTTACTCAGAGAAGATGGAGGTATACACAGAAAGGCAGTTCAGAACACTTAAACTTGAGGCCCAAGGCAGCATAACATGATGAAGGAGCAGTCTGACTCCCTACCCTAGGTCTTTTCACCTCCTGCAGTGTTTATACTGGAGTGCTGCATACTCTCAGAAATAAATGCTAGATTGAAAAGCTGACATTACATTACAGGTTTATAATCAGCTTACAGTCAGTGTTAGATAGTTGCATAAGCCTGGACCAAGAGTACACAAATTCATTTTCTTCTCACCATTACAAGCACTTCAAATCTTTTAAGAATATTTTTACCATGCCATTTCATTTTATTTTTAACCACAATTATAGTCATACTCTACAAAACCATACTCCACTCTGAGAAGCAAATGATGAGCTCCCAAAACAACATTTAAGCAGTTTAGAAATTAAAATGTATTTAAAAATCATGGCATTTAGAATACTTTTGAGGTGCTGTTCTCATTTCATACTACTTCAGCATCATGGCTTGGCTAAAAGATCTAGCCAGTTCAGTAGAAATCATTATAATGATTCTAATATTAAGAAAAAGCAAATGAACAACAGGGAATATGATTTAGAGATAGCACATGTGTCATGGTTTAAGCCTCACCCAGGCTAAATTTTAAAATACTGTCTTTTGACTTACATGCATTCCTGCTCTGTGTGTGAGAAAGAGCTGCTTTAATGTATTTCTATATCAGTTTGAAGTATCTACCAATACAGCTACAAGATAATGAGCCTGAGTGTGCTCTGGCTGCTGTATCCCAGATAGAATATCATTCTGCTCATCATGGACTTGCTGGAGAATCCTCAGCTCTCAGAGGACAAAGAGAAAAGCAGTCACAGCAAATAGCTTTACCTATAGGCCCAGAGCTAAGGCTGTAGTATATTAATGGTTGCCACAGAAAATATGAAACCGATTATTTGCCATGAAATGAGAGAGCTGTACACACTTCTGGCAGTGCAAAGAAGCTGCCTCTTGCCTTTGCTCTCTGATCATGAGGCAAATCTGACTTAGCTCTCTCTCCATCCTCTTCTTCACAACCATGTCTGAGGTAGGGTATATGATCAAAGGAAAAAATGTATGAACAGATTTATCCCCTGGCTGACCTTGGCCATACTATCAGATTCAGATAGTAATATGACTGCACAAACAAGGGAGTACCGTGCTTGCTTCTTCAATTAGCAGATCACTTCTAGCACTTACAGTCCAACTAGCACTGCTGGCAGGTGAACTTTTGTCTAGAGCAACTTTAAAATATACTCACAATGACACAGAACTGACTAAGCCAATAAGGTCTTATAAGAATTACTTGATAATATCCTAATTTTAGTTGCTGCAATGGGAAATGTTCACTTCTTGGAACTATCCTCTTGCATTATACAATAGGAATACAAGGGTTTTTTTAAATTCCCCTCGGCTTTTCCATAGGATTTGGAATACTGTAACTGAGTCAAAAACATTGCCATCCATGTCAAACTTAACACTGTACCACACCATTTCTCACTTGTTAGTACTTTTAATGAATATGACCCCAGGACAATATGTTTGTCAGTATATGACATTTGGTCCAGTGTATACAGCACCACTGAGATTCTGACACATGTTGCAAATTAAAGATGCCACACAAATGCACAAGTAGTTAGTGATGACAAAACAGACACAAGGGGGAAAAATATGTGCTACATGCAGCTTTTAAAAACTTTCTTGCCTACATTCAAAAGCATTGCCTGAACAACCTTCATTCAACACTTCTCTCCAAATTGTATGCTAACAAAGGGACTCAGATCATCTGCAGTTTTTAATCATAAGTTTGGAAATGCAGAAAGCATAGCAAAAACCAGCTATGCCCTGCCTTGTTATGAGGAATGAGGGGTTGGAACTAGATGATCTTAAGGTCCTTTCCAACCCTAACCATTCTATGATTCTATGATTCTATACAGACAACTTTCATTAAGCATAACACTTGGAGTTTATCAGAGACAAGTAATATTAAATAGTCAAACATTAGACTCTGGTTGGTTTGTTTGTAAGTGTTCATAAAGGGCAAAGGAAGAAAAAATAGCAGTTTAATATAATTCTGCCATTGGTTATATGGATGCAAAACTGAAGTAGCTCAAGTGAAGTCAGCAGAGATCTCCAGATACTGCCATGGCTGACAACAGCATTTGTCTCAGCTGCTTACAAAGCTCAGCAGCAGCTATCATCCTTACTCAGTCACACCAGCACAGCAAGTAGTACTTTACAAAGAAGATAACTCCTTAGTGGCACATCTGTTGGGTATAGATGGCATTCACTGGAATAGCTTTGCCAATGGATGACATGCCAAGTCCTTTATACTAAAAGGCTTGTGCTTTGTTCACTCTCTGCCAGTTAACATGTTTATCCTTCTAGGAAATACTTTGATCTATACTGGCACTTGAAATATCGTAACCATTGTTACTAGACTGGAAATGAACAAACAAGATCCTGTGCGAATTGCTAAATGGCACAGCAAAATGCAGGATGCATGTTACAAAGTGCTGCTAAGCAACTAGAAAAGGCCATGCGCTCTATTTGACTATTTTGGTTTGAAATCGAAAATAAATGGCCTTGTAGTTATTTGAAATACATGGAGAGCTAGAACATAATACTTCTCTGGAGATATCTATTTGAGGAGTGCATGTCATGTGAGACAGAGAGACTCTGAACTGGACATTCAATAGGTATGTGAAGAAGAAACTGACTTTCAGATATTTTGCCTTAAAATGTAAATGTAACAGTAGTTTAAGCTCAGTGCATGAATTCTATTCAACCAGGATTTAAAACAATTGTTTATTTTTACCTTTCATCTTCAAATGTTAAGAGATTTAGGGTTTTTTGCAAAGAAGGCTATTAGCTTATCCTCCATTTGCATGCAAAGAAATGGAAGTTTAGAGCAGTTGGCAATTTACCCATGCAAGTTGTCAAACTGCGAATAGATCACAGGCATCCTGAATCTAAGCAATCTAAAGAAACCTTCTGCACAACATGGCCTCCTTCCTCCCTCTTTCACAGCTGGCAGCTGGTCTTTAATACACAGATATAAATAATTGCCTAGCAATACTTCATATTCATACAGGCAAAATAAAGCTCTCTGAAAACTCTAATTAAGTCTCCCATACCTCAAAGAAGTTACTGTCTTTATTTTCAAATATGAGAAACTGAGGCAGGGATTAAAATTATTCTTGAAAAATCACATGGGAAGTCCACTGAAGCTTGAGAGCAGCGGAATAAGGACATCTGACACCAGTATTCTTAGTATACAGGCATTTAAAACAGTCCTTGTATCCCCCAGCTATTGCTTGGCCAATAAAATTCACTTGCAAACACCACCTCTGCTTTTGCTCTCACCCCAGACAATCACGGCACTGAAGCCTATACACCAGCTCTCAGTACATGTGCAGGATCCCTGCCTAACATGGTGGTTGTTGAGTGAGAAGAGCTCCGGCCCCGGTAGGGCTCAGACCTTTGCAGAAGCATGGAACAGCAGGGTGAGCTGAGCACAAAGGGGAAACTGCTGTCAGGAGGTGTCAGGTCCTTAATGTATGTCACGTTGTGTAAGGCTTCAGCCAACAGCCTTCTTCTACACAATACCGCATGTGTCTGCTGAAAATGGTGTTTCCCATAATTGCATTGTTTGCTTAGAAGGGACCTAAGATCTGGATCAAGTTCAATAAGATCTGTGTCATTCTAGTTAGTGCTGTTTTTCAAACGCACCAGTGAACAGAAAGCCCTCTGAATCCATAACCAGGCTTTCAGGGCCAGATAATTGACTGTTTCAGTTTCTTTCAAGTTGTATCGCACTAGACACACACAGTATCCTGGATACTGGACAGATTTAAAAGTGGGAAGAAAAGGTTCCGGCACATTGGCTTTAAAAGAGAGAACAAAGTAAGTGATGATCAGAGGGAGGAAGGCAATCACTATTGTAACCCTGGAACTGGAACAGATTTTGTAACTAGGTAATTAGTTATAACTGTGAAGATTTGTTACCTATGCTGCTTTGTTACCATTGTATAGTCCCTTCCCAAGAGGCCAATAGGGTCTCAGGAAAATGTTTAAACAATTAAAGAATAGGTATTCTTTTAAGATGAATGATTGTAATTAACTTGATAAGAAAATTAGAATGTAGGTGAAGGGTAATTCTGGCAGGGGGAGATTGCGAACTCCGACTCAATAGCCCCCTACTCAAATTACACCCCAGACTCAATTTAAAACAATAGAAAAAGTTTTGTGTGCATGTATAAAAATTAGCATATGGTGTGTGTTTGTTGTGACCAATCAAAACTAGAATATAGAATGGAATGTATGAATATGTAACAATCTTATGGATAAATATCTGAGCGTTTTGAACCCTGGTTATGCACGCTTGGAGGAAAGATCTCCCATGCATCCAGCGCTGTAATAAAGAATGCCTCCCTTTTAACACTAAATTGGTGTTATGAGGTTTTTCTCGACCGAGGTTTGTCGGCAACAGTTTTGGCACCCCAGATGGGACACCGCCTGTGAGCTTTTGCGAATCCATGGGATCACGGGACCTCCAGCCGGCACCGAGGGATTCTCGGGAAGAACCTCTGATCCTCGGACCAACGAGCTCCAAGCAAGACCCCTGGGATAAGGTAAAAAAGAGGCATTCTTTTTGATATGAGAAATAGGGGTTCAAGCCCCCTATTGGGCCCTTGGGTGTGGGTTCGAGTCCCACAGTGCCTGCCTATAAGAAGAGAAAGCATCACGTGGTTGGGCCATATAGGTACCTAGGAGGGGTTTGAGTCCTCGCAGGTTTCTGCCTGTAAGGCACGGCGAAAGCTACACAGGGAAGAGTTTTGGGTGATCGCAAAAAGGTTTATTGGGATATTAAATAAGTGCCTGTGATAGTGCACGATCACACACACTTATGGGGCAGTTTCTGGGAAAGCATCCGATACCAGCAAAGACACCTTTAGAATGCATTTTGAAGCATTGGAAGGATCTGGGTGTAGATCTCTTAACTCGGAAACAATTAATAGAATATTGTAATCATTGGTGGCTGATGTATATTTTGGAAAGTGGGGGAAAATGGACAGAAAATGGAACTTTACAATATAATACCATATTGCAATTAATGTTATTCTGTAAAAGGGAAGGAAAATGGTATGAGATGGGATATGTGGATTTGTTTTTCACTCTCCAAAACCATCCAGAGTGGCAAAAACAGTGTGGGTTATCTTCCCAACCCCAATCACTTCAAATTATGGCTTTAGAAGTGGGAAAAAAGGGCAAAAATAGGGACAAAAATAGAACCTGCCACCAAAAGGCATGGGAATCAGAGGAAGAATATAACATCGAACTAATGGTGGCCCCTCATAGGAGACCCCAAGCAAGGGGAGCAGTAGGAGGAGAATCAGGACCATCAGCTCCTCTTCATGAAAGTAGTGAAGAGGAAGAATTATTCCAGTGGCTAAAAGAACTAGAGGGAAGAAAGAGGAGGGTGCAGCTTTTCAAGCACCTCTCTGAGAAGCAGTAGGGAACGACGGTCCAGTAATTGTTAAAGTACCATTTTCAATCACCAATTTAAGATCATGGAAGGATTTTGCAGGAGTATATAGAGAAGATCCTGAAAAGGTAGCTAAAGCAGTAGCAACTATAATTAGAACTCAGGATCCTGATTGGAGTGATTTACAAGTAATTCTAGACACATTATTAGATGATACTGAGAAGAAAATGGTGCTAAGCACTGCTAAAAAACAAGTAGAAGGGGCTCATGCAAATGGAGATCTACAAGGATCGGTAGAACAAAATTTCCCTTCTACCAATCCTGAATGGGATCCAAATTTACCAGGCCCTAGGGGAATGTTAACCACATATCAACGTCGGATTTTATTTGGGATAAGGCATGGGATGCCAAAAGCTTTAAATTGGTCCAAAATTTATGAAATAAGACAAGAACCAAATGAATCCCCCTTGGCTTTTATGGAAAGACTTAAAGTGACAGCTAGAAAATATACTAATTTGGATCCAGAAAAACCAGAGGAGGCAGCACAACTTGCTTTTTTATTTATAGGGCAATCAGCCTCATATATCAGAAAGAAACTTCAGAAATTGGAGGGACCTGAATCTAGGGACCTAGGTAAAATGCTGGAAATAGCATGGACTGTGTATAATGACAGAGAAAACGAAAAAGAATCGAGACAGGCAAGAAGAGAAAGCAAGTTACTAGCTGTTCTAACCCAAAATGACAGAAGAGAAAGGGGGAGAGGAAAGGAACGAGGAATAAACAGTGATAGAGGGAGATCAAACACTTGCCTGGCAAAAGATCAGTGTGCTATCTGTAAAGAAAGAGGACACTGGAAAAGAGAATGTCCAAAGAAAGGAAAATTGGATCCAACCCTCCAGGCAATCAAATTAATGACTTTAGATGAAGAATCCTGGAGGGGACTGGGGGAATCAACCCTAGATGAACCCCTGGTTACATTAAGGCTAGGGAACAAGGAAATAGAATTTTTAGTGGACACAGGGGCAACATACTTGGTTTTAAATATTTGTAAAGGGGGGTATGGAAATAAAACAATAAACATTGTTGGTGTGACAGGGCAAGCAGAAAATAGGCCTTTTTTGAAACCCCTGAAATTAAAATTGAGAAAACAATGGGTAACTAACTCATCAATTTTTATATATGCCAGAGTGTCCGATACCTTTATTAGGACGGGATTTGTTGAGCAAATTAGATGATCAAATAACTTTTAAGGACGGAGAAATTAAATTGTTAATACCAGAATCAAAGGCCATAGAGGCCAGGATCTTTATGTTCCAGGAAACCCCAAAGGAGGAACAAGTTCCAGAGGAGGTGGAAAATGCTGCAGTCCCTTTGGTCTGGGCCAGTGGAATTCCAGGACGATATAAATTGGCAGAATCAGTAAAAGTGACTCTGAAATCTGGAGCCAAAGCGGTAAGACAAAAACAATATCCTATTAAATGGGAAGCTCAGAAAGGATTAGAGGAATTAATAACAAAATTTTTGGAATATGGGCTTTTGGTAGAATGCGAATCAGAGTACAATACTCCTATTTTGCCAGTAAAGAAATCTAAGAGTAAAGAGTATCGATTGGTTCAAGATCTAAGGGCTATAAATCAGATAGTTCAGGACATACATCCAGTGGTGGCTAATCCGTATACTCTGGTAACCTCTCTAAAAGAGAAGCATAAATGTTTTACAGTGCTGGACTTGAAGGATGCCTTCTTTTGCATACCTCTGGATAAATTAAGTCAATGCATATTTGCATTTGAGTGGGAAAGTCCCACCACAGGGTGAAAAGTACAACTAACCTAGACTGTTCTCCCCCAAGCTTTTAAAAATAGCCCCACGATATTTGGAAACCAATTAGCCGAAGAATTGGAGATTTGGAAGAAACAAGAGGAAGGAAATACTACTGTGTTGCAATATGTGGATGACATCTTAATTGCTGCGGAAAACAGACAAGAATGTCTTAAAACCACCATCAGTTTGTTGAACTTTTTGGGTCAAAGAGAATACCGAGTCTCCTGAAACAAGGCCCAGATTGGAAAAGGAACAGTGATTTACTTGGGATTTCAAATATCCCAAGAACAGAGGCAACTTGGAAATGAAAGAAAGGAAGCAATTTGCCAAATTCCTGAACAAAGCAACCCCAAGGACTTGAGGGCCTTCTTAGGAATGATTGGGTGGTGTAGACTTTGGATCATGAATTATGGACTATATGTAAAACCATTATACGAAGCTTTGAAAGAATCCAAAGACCGGTACTCTAGTCTGGACACCTCAATGTCACGCTGCATTTAAAGAACTCAAAAGGGTATTGATGATGGCCCCTGCACTAGGCCTGCCTGACTTAACTAAGCTCTTTGAACTTTTTGTGCACGAAAGGCAACAACTAGCTCTTGGAGTGCTGGCACAGTGATTGGGATCCTGGAAGAGACCAGTGGGATACTTTTCCAAACAACTCCACTGAAGTTAACATAATATTTTGTGTGATGCAACACATTGAGTTAACTTCTCAACATTACTTCATAGCATTAATGTCACCTTTATATTTATGTTAATATATCAGATATCGAATAGCACGGAAACAAGTCCGGGAACTCACTGCTTAGCTCTCTGTCCCACAGTTCAGTTTCCTCTTCTCTTGTTGCAGTTCACTGATGTCAGAAACATAACAGACGGTTGCTGCTGCTTTGCAGAGCTTCTGTTTCCAGGTGGCCCAGGATGCCATGTATCACCATGCTGTCGTGGTTTAAGCTGTAAATCTCACTTCTCCCTCTCTCTTCCCCCCCCCATTCTGATGGGGGGGGGGGGGATGGGGAGAAGAACCGAAAGAATGTAACTCCCATGGGTTGAGATAAGAACAGTCCAGTAACTGAGGTATAATACAAATCACTACTGCTACCACCAATAATAATAATGACAAGGCAAATACAAGGGAAGAGGATACAACCGCTCACCACCCTACCGAGCCGAGAGAGAGAGAGACTTCCGGGTTCCTGCCCCCAGTATTTTACATCCTGGGCATGACATGCTGTGGCATGGAATAGCTCTTTGGTCAGTTTGGGTCAGGTGTCCTGTCTCTGCTTCCTCCCGGCTTCCCCTCCTCCCCGGCAGTGCATGAGACTCAGAAAGTCCCTGGTCAGACCAAAACATTGCCAAGCAGTAACTGAAAACACTGGTGTTATCAGTGCTGCTCCAGCTACCAAGGACAAAAAATGACTGCTGCTGCTGAACCCAGGACACATGCTCTAAGGGTGCTTTAAGGTGCCCTGAGGTTTGAGGTACTTTGAGGCATGAACAAACAGTCTGAAGTACTGATGCACTGTCTGAAAAAAATAAACAGAACTAGTTACACAAGTACAAGGCACATTCTTGCTGCATCTTCAACAGGTTGTTTTACCTTGTGGGACTGTTTGATGAAGTTACATTAAAAGGTATGAAAAGTAAAAATAAAATAAATGCTGTATGTATGCCAAACACCTTCTGGGTATTTAATTTATCCCAAGAATTTCCAGTTTATAGTTGTCCTGGGTTCAGCAGCAGCAGTCATTTTTCTCCTTCTTGGTAGCTGGTTGCAAAACTACCTAAAGTCACAGTCACACTTCAAAATCCTGACACCTACATTTAATGATTTCCATTTCCATTCCCACAGTCTCATTCAGTTAACTTCGTCACTGCTGGGCTACTACTGCTCCAGCGTTCATATGGCTACATTTTATCAGTGTTCCATGACTTTCAAGAGAGTAACTGCATGGTCACACAAATTACTGTTATGCAACTGCCATCTTCATTATACTAAAAGCACTTTACTCCTTCAGTAGCAGTAGAAGCAAAGAAGACATTGATTGCATATGAAGTTATAGCAAAAAAAAAGTACATGCAATTACAGAAACAAAAGACATTGTTTCTTAGAGACTATAATGAGTTTTAAGACAGACTACGGAGCTAGAAAACAAGATAATGCCTTAGTCATAAGAGCAGATCATTGTCTAGACAGCAGAAAGGAATTATTTCATTTTCTTGTGAAAATATACCTAAACAAACCTTACTCTATGGAAACAGAGCTGTAACCATACTCCACTAGGAAAATGAATCCTCACGCCATTCAGATGAAGTGGTTCACATACCATACTTTGAGATACTTAGATATATGGCAAAATAGGAAATGGAAATGGAAAATATGGAAATGTAGAACAGGTGGGTACAGAGCAGAACCAGATGTACAGAAGAATCAAATTAAGTTTGCACATGAATTGCACATGAATCTCCTGATATCACAAGTTCAGAAATATTTTTAACACAAAAAGTGTGTGTGTGCATGGAAGATCATGAAATTATAGAAGGTTGTAAAGTCCTAATTAGCTTGGGCTAGTCTCATAGGTGACCCAAAAGAGAAAACTAACGTACAAAAAAACCCAGCTAAAGCAAGGAGTGTGAAGCCTTTGTCTCCACTTGAAAGTTCCCATCAAAAGTGTACAGTGAAGCCTTTCTTATCTCAAGAAGTACCTCAAAGGGGCCACAGGTAGGAAAACATGGAGGAGCCTAAAGAGCAAGGAGGAGACACAAGTGACACCAGCTGAAGAGAGAAAAAAGATGACATATTAAATTCTCAATATACTTTAGTAGGCCTGCCTTTTCACAAAAATGGCATTTCTTCACAGTGTGAGGTTTAATGTATTCTTTCAGAAATTCCACATGGTCCTAAGGAGACTGCTCCCTTTAAAGCTCCCAAAGGCTGGCTATTTTTCATTTCCCTTCAGCTATTTCCATTTTTATCATTCTGACTTCTGGTTAGAAACATGTACTTGGCAGGATTTGTCAGTTATTACAAACACTGAATCTGGGGACTACCTTGTCCTATACTATGGACAGGTTTACCAAGAGCCACTGAACATAGACCAGCAGAGGATGGTATGAGACCTAAAATGAAACCTCACATAATTCAAGCTAACTACAAAGACATATATACCACGTACACCACCAGTTAAGGAAGTATTGTTGCCATATGTCCCCCGATGTCCAATGATAACAAAGGATGTGTAAGAGACTTACATATAAATGCTATGATACCTTCACAGCTTTCCCTTTTCTGCCCTAGGGAGACATGATCCTGAAGGCTAAAGGAAGACAGGAGGGAAAATGTTGAGGTGTAGACTCCTAACCAGAAGCTCTGTGCTGGATTCTACCAGGTTGTGTTGCCCTTTGTTTGATACGGAGGTACAAACTCGAGCATCATTCTGGCGATGGAATTCAAACAAGGATATTAAAAAAAAGAAAAGAAAGAAAAAATAAAGGATAAGCTATTTTTTCCCTCCATTCAAATATTCCACATGCCACAGAAAGAGGCTGTTACTTTTATAGTTGTTTTAAAAGGCTGACTTTTCTATTTCCTTAATATGACTTCTTTCACTGATTTGTCCTTTATATTAGCGTTTAACCTAACCCTGCAATGTTCATCCAATCTTACAGCTATCAGACCCAGGTTAGAGATAGAAAAAGTCCTTCTAGTATTGTGTCAGTGACACTAGATAATGGTCCGTGGTGATACACACAAAAATAGAAAAAGTACTGTTTGTCCATGATAGCTCCTCCCCGAAAAGTCCAGCTTTGGCTCCTCCCCAGAAGGTCTTGCTTTAGCTGATCCCCTGAAAAGTCCCGACCCTCGGAGAGCCTTCTAAATATAGCGAGACACTTCTTCCGATGTAGGCTGGCCCCCTACATCAGAATGAGTGTGCATTTTTGCTAGTATAAAAACCCGAGCCTCATGCGATGCAGGGAGGCAGAACCTCATACCACCCAGGTCAACGTTGCCTCCACGGGTTCGCTTGCTAAGGTTGAGCCAGCCACTTGCACTGCAATGATGTTTCTCAGAGCTGGTTTCCTGACCATCATTACATGGTCTTTGGGGTTGGTAAGATAACCAACCATCAGAAATATCCTTTACTGTATCTTTCGCTATCTCTATATTTTCCCTGTATTAATAAACTAGTTGTGATTCTTTATTGTGTTGTGTTTCTGTTAATCTGGAATCCTCAAACTCTGGAACATAATTGGCTGCGAGGATGGGATTCTAGGTCTGAGAGAGCATGAGAGAAATATTTTGTTATAACAAGAATTAGTGGGGCCTGGTAGCAGAGTGCATAGCTACCGGATTGTGCCACGTTTTAGGTGTGATAGGATTGTGAGTGGGGCCATTTAGTGGGGTTGCACAGCTACCGGATAGCGCCACGCTCAAGTGGGGCCATGTAGTGGGGTTGCACAGCTACCGGATTGCGTCATGTTTTAGTGGTGATAGGATTGTGTAACTATGTTCAAGAGGAAGCTGCCCTCCGATTTGGCTCCTCATGCTCCGCCAGTGGAACGGCCAGGACTGACCGCTGAACCGTGGAGTACATTGTGGGATAGGTGGGAAACTCATACTCAGGTGGGGCCAGAGCCATGGAGTGAAAAATGCCCTCTCGATATGTTGAAGTATTGGGGGAAGTTTGTGGAGATACCACAAACAAAGCCCAAAGAGCACCTGCAACGTACTGGGCGCATGGGAGTGTGGAATAATTAGGAAATGTGGGATAATTAGGAATTAAATTTATATTTGAAATGCAGCATTGTCCACACATAAGGGAAAAAAGGGCTTTCAGGGCCTCTCAGGGTGAGATGCAGCCACACCTGGTATGCCAGGAATGTGCACTCCACAGCGGTTCCCGTGGCAACACGGATGAAGGATGGAGCAGGGTGGATATCTTGCGGCTCCTCTCTGTCCTAAAAATGGGAACTAGGTGGTGCAAGAAACTGATAAGCTGCATACTTGCTACCCTGAGCCAGCAGCCTGTCATCTTTTGACAGAATGCCATCCTCTGTGTGAACTTTGCTTCATTAAAATGTCGTTATAATGCATTTACATGCTAAAATACACTCCCATCTCCAATGCGACCCCCCCTCAAAATGAGACCACCCCTCTCTGAGCATGCAGTCTGAATTTTTGGTGTCATATACCTTTAAAGAGAAGCGAGAGAGATTTGCACCAATAATAATAAAGGTACGTATGACTAGAGTCACTCAAGCTCCACCTTGAAGGTGAAAATAGTATAAAATGACCCAAGAGAAAGGGGGATAGATACCATCGTGGATGAGCCAAGAAAGATAACATCAACAGACTCCTGGGACCAGTCGACAGGCTGGACCTCTCTTCCCCCCCCCCCCCATAGGGACGCCTGTGGGTAAGACTTGCGCTGTATCCAGTGCTTCCCTGGGAAATCTTAGAATCTCTATATAGAGTTACTTTTACTGTCACCTGTATATTTTAGAGCTATGCTGTGTCAACTTCATCGAGCGCTTGTATTCATGTAACTATTATTCGCACAGGCTTTGCAGACAGTATTTATCACTGGCAATCCATAAAAACCTGTACCTGTTGCATCAATAAATTACACAATTTCAGTAGCCAATCATAATTTCCTCACTGAATGCGACCTCATCTCTCTCAGTGTGGCTGTGAGGGTTCATGAGCACAACTGAACCAGCATTGTGGTGCATTATCAGTGAATCCAGGATCAGTCCACGCCCGGACTGACAGTTGCAGCTTATTGTGCCCTGTCAGTGAAGCCAGAATCAGATGTACCTGGACTGATAGTTGCATATTGGAGCTGTCCCTGTGGTGCATTATCAGTGAATCCGGAATCAGACACTCCCGGGACTGGTAGTTGCATATTAGGGCTGTTCCTGGCCCCCTCTAATAAATCAAGGGGTTTATTTTTCCCCCTTTAACGCAACAGGGAGGAGCCTTGCTTAGTGTGTTTAAAGTAACATGGGGATGAATCCAAGACTTGGAGGAACAGGTAGATTAGTTGACACAAGAACTGCTAACTGAAAAGCGAGAGGGGTAGTGCAACCACAAGCTTTATTAGCCACCACCCAATCAGCAACAGGGTGGCAGGGAAAAAAAATAGAGAAATTAGCAACATCGTATCCCATGCGGACTCCACAGCTGTGGCAGAGATGCTCAAAGCCTGGTGCAGGGACCACGGGAATGGGCAGTAATAACCCAAACAGATTGGGATCCCGAAACATGGGGTGGAGACATCTGGAGTACATCAGATACTGAGGAGGATGGAAATGAATGGGAGAAAGATGTGGAAAGAGACTCGGGCCATGGCTCCTCCTGTGGAGCGGCCGGGGTGGACGCAGGAACCATGGAGCATACTGTGGGATAAAATAGAGACTTGCACTAATGTAGGACCTGAATTGTGGGGAGCTAAGAACCCCATGGGAGTGTTAAAGTATTGGGGTGATTTTGTAGGTACCCCCCATACCCGCTCAAAGGAGCGACTGAGTCATGCTGGATACATGACAGGCTGCTTGCTGCTTCCCTACAAAGGCATGGTAGATAAGAACACAGAGTGGGAGCAACAAATAGCAGATTTACATTCCAAGATAGAATGGCTTAAAGCAGGAGTGCTATTGCAGAGGCAGGCATTTGTAGCTCCTGCAGAGCAGGGTGAGAGACTTAGAGGACCTTGACTGCTAATATTGTGCAGTTTACTTCTTCAGTTGCTTCACATTCCTTTTTTCATCAGAATGCCTCTGCTTTAAAGAAACACTTAAATCTGTCGTCTTCTCAAGCAAAGCAAATTGTAAGGTCTTGCCCTGTCAGTCAACTGATCTTCAAAGGTTGGTGGTTAGGATGTTTGAGGTGATCCCAGAGAACTTACTGAACACCAAGAATCCTTTGCAAGTTACTTAACGGACAATGTACTGAGTAACACAAGAATTACAATTCAAATGGCCTTACTGGGTCTTTACAAGCCCAAAGTTTGTGTCAAGTATCTATTTGAAAAGGAAATAGGAATGCAAGAGCCAGAAAGCGGCTGTTGCGCATTTGAGCATGGTAGTGCTAAACCAAATTAATCCACATTTCAGGTTACTCTAAAATTTAGAACAGTCGATTTTGAACAGCTTTTATCTTAATTCTTGGTCTATTTAGGGATTTCCTCACCATGACCATTTTATTGATCTGTGGACTCCAAAAACTTGTAACAGAAATGGGGAGCATTTGGCAGACACCTTGAACATACAGTTCAGCAGGCCTTTATTGGCAGTAGCCAGTTTAAAAATACCTGTTCCCATTTGCTCTTTCCTATAGCAGTGTAACCAGTGGGGAAGTTGGATATGCATGAAATGGGGGGGGGAGGAATGTGAATCTTTAGTTTGTTGTAAATTAATGGGTAAAAGCTGATAGGATCATGAAAATCACTTGCATACACAAATAAGTAAAGGAAGATGAAGAAATCTTGGAGATCCTCTGCATAAAAATACTTTGGAGGAACACCATCTTTCTGCCTTCCAAGGTGGGTGAACTATGAGGTGCTATGAGTTTTCTGGCTGTTGCAGCTTATTTTAAGTTTTACTAAATCTCTCTATATTTTGTGTTTGTTTATGAAGCAGTTATCTATAGGAACATCTTGATTCAAGAAATAAGTCTCAGCAGTCCCCCTTTGAGACTTAGCAGGAGTCCAACCTCCCTGTGAGGCTTGGCTAAGTTAGAATCATAGAATCAACTAGGTTGGAAAAGACCATGTTGTGGTTTAAACCCAGCTGGCAACCCAGAACCATGCAGCCGCTCGCTCACTCCCCCTCCACATCCGCCCCCCGCTCCCGGAGGGATGGGGAGGAGAATTGAAAGAATGTAACTCCCATGGGTTGAGATAAGAACAGTCCAGTAACTAAGGAATTGAAAAAAATGCATTGGCAATATCAATTGTGGCATACCACTTGGCTGCCTTTGACTCCAGTTCATAGTGAAGTTCTAGCATGTCCGGCAAGGCAGCACTCAATGGTGGTGTGACTTCATTCAGGCCATGATAGTCCACTGTTAGTCTCCACTCTCTGTTAGACTTTCGCACTGGCCATATGCATCCTGCTTTGTAGTTTCTAAAGTTCTGTTTTTGTAGCAGTAAACTTGTTTTTCTGAAAGCTTGTCATGCTGACAATGCACTTTATGGCTCTAAATAATCCTCTCATGCTAACCAGGCCCCGACATCTCCCCCCTTTCTTTTAATTAAGGAATCTACCATACGTGTTGTGCTGTACATTATGCATCTATATGCTATGCCTATTACTAACAAGATTAGTAACAACGTGCCCAAAATTCGAAGCCCCTCTTTTAATAGTCCCAATAGCCATTGGGGCAAACTTCCAAACAAAGATTGTAGCCATCCATCCATAAACCCATAAACCCAGACTCTTCTTTCAGGTCATGTAACCCATCCTTTAACTGCTTCAATTTTTTATGAATTGACTGCGAATGGTCTGACCAATTCATACAACAGAAGGTGTACTTTCTTATTAGCAACTGGCTAGTAAGTACAGGTGGTTTTATACATAAAATCACAGCCTCTAAGAATAGCTACTTTACAAGCACACATATTCAAGCTGTTACTTTTCAGTTGCTCCTAAGTGATGTTTTGCAGTCATTCATTTCTCTCTTCCTCTATCTCATTCTTCTTGGGATATTTACGGTCAGCTCCTGTAGCTGAGGCATTGGGCTTTTCCACTCGTCTGTCCAGCTCATGGCAAGGCTTGACAAACTTTGCAGGTAGCCACCATAGACCTGTAGACAGGAGGACACAAATATACCCCCTCCCGCAGGTTATCAGTTCTTGAGAAGTAAGTCAGGTTAAAATGTTTCCTTAAAGCAAAGGCATTCTGATGAAACAGGAATGTGAAGCAGCTTCAGAAGCAAACTGCATGGCGTACACTATCTATGATTGGTTACATAGACTTAGCAACAGGCATACTATTGGTTAACATGTTTCATGAGAACCTAAAGTGTGGTTTTTATAAGCAAGCAAGATTTACAGCCCAATTTAGCAACCTCCTTATCTTAGCTCCTTGTTATCTTCTAGGCCTGCATTCTTGATTCATTAGCTATCCAGAAGTTACTTCTTTTCCACAGTTGGCTGCACAAAGGTAACCAGGAGTTACCCCTGCTACATGGCCAGCCACACATAGTTGCTTTCACTCAGAGCAGGCATATGTCCATTCTCTAACAAGAAATTATCCACATCTTTTCCCCTTTTTTTTTTTTTTTTTTTTTTAAAAATGTTGGCTTAAAGCCTTTTGCTTATTTCATGCTACGTCTTTGAGTACCAGGCTGTAGCAGCACTCTCGAATTCCTCAGCCTTTTTACAGCAGAATCTTTTGCTTTGTAAACATTCAATTAACTGTATGTATTTAGTGTCTAGATTGACTAGCAAATTTGGAAGTTTGCAAGCAGTACAGACTCATGCTAGCAGTAAGCAGGGGCAAGTTGTGGGGTGCCCTCAAGACTATTACTAAAATTATTTCAATACCTTTTATCACAGATGTAAGCCAACCATTAAAACCCCAAGATGTAAGAAGGGTATCTAACAAAAATCTAACAAAGAAATCTTATCATTCTGATAGACATGGTGAAGTACTTTCACATACTTCCAAATCACATACGTATTACCACTAAAAACAGCATTGTGTTAACCGACAAGAAGTTTTCTCTGCCACCCTGATGCTGTTTGGGTGGAGGCTGGTAAAGCTTGTGGTTGCGCTATCGCTCTTGCTTTTTCTGTTAGCAGTTTGTGTTTCAAATCTTGGATTCACCCCTAGGTTACCTTAAACACACTAAGCAGGACTGCTCCACAGCAGCTACTGAGCAGCAGCCACAAATACCTGCCGGCAACAGCACTTTTGTATTAACCCTTTCTTATCTATTAAAAACTTTTACATAAACTAGACAACAAATAAGTACACAGACCATCATCTGCCCTCAACGCACACACATGGGATCCCACAAACACACTCCATTCAAATACAATATTTAACACACAAAATGCATATAATCATTACTTCCACTACATGGTCCCACGTACAAAACGTGGCGCAACAACCCTGTGAAGACAATCAAAAAACCAGCTCCGAGCGTCATCATCTCGGTGCAAGGTGGCAGGTTCAATCTCAGCGGGCGTCCCCGCGGAGGCTCTGCCTCCCTCACATCGCATGAGGCTTGGGCTTTTATACTGTCCAAAATGCACACTCATTCCGACGCAGGTGGCCAGTCTGCATCAGAAGAAGTGGCCAGCAGTATCTATAAAGGTCTGCAAGGGTCAGTAGAAACATGAACATACTTATATTTGCCAACATTTACCATATGAATATCACAGAGAGACTATGTAAAATGAGTTGCATATCACCATTTGCCTGATATCTTTGATAAGAGCATACGAGAGACCTTCTTACTGCAGGTTTTGATCCGGCACATATACCACCATGAAAATATGCAATATATCTGCATCCCCCACCCATCTCAGTTCTCCCTTTATGGATATAAATCAGGCTCTTTTTCCGGATTAACAGGCACGGGGTCAAAAGGACTATCCTGGTCAGCATCAAAATTATCAGGCGTCAGAATCTCAGGAGCAGCAACAGCAGTCTCTGTTCAGGAGTTTTCAGCATTATCAAGTGCAATTAAAACATTTTTCTCTGCAGGTTTCAGGTGATCTGAGAGTAGGCTCTTTCTCGGGATTAACAGGGCTCAGGGCAAAAGGATTGCCCTCATTCCTGTCATCAGTTTTCGCAGCTGTAGTGGCAAGGTTGGGGGGTGGGGGGGCGAGGGGGGGGAGGCGCTGGGCTCCACTATCTCCTGACTCCCCAGGAGTAGCCGGTAAAGGTGGATAGCTCATTTTTGTTGACTGACATGCCACCCCCCTTTTCTTGATTTCCCTTCGCGGAGAGACTGTATCATCATGACTTTGGTCGGGGTTTGGACTCGCCGCATGATCGGCCGAAGCTGGCAGGGGTGGTTTTACGTGGTCTGTTGGGTTTGAAACGCCAACTGACGCAGCTTCTGGGTTGCCAGGACTTTTTGACGGAGACAGGGAAAGAGCACTACTAGCATAGACTACTGCAGCTTGTTCCGACTTCATCGCTTGCAAAATCTCACGAATGAGTTTCCATAACGTGGAATAGTTACATGCTTCCTTTCCCGCTTTACCACCATTACTGACAGTGTCCCATAATCGAACTCCTATAGCCTCCCAAGTGGAGGGTTCGAAAGCCGTATCCACACCATTTAATAACCCTTTATCTTTGCTCCATTGCAACAACCCTTTAAGGGTGGCTTCTTCATATTTAATCCCTCTCTTAGAGAGGATGTGTTGGAGGATCTGCAGGACTGCTATCTCACCTTCTGCTATAGTAGCCCTCTTTCCTCCCCGGCCGCAACTTGCCTTAAGAAGTGGATCTTTTGCAGAACCCGTAGTTCTACAGACGCGCATCACTCCGTCATCGACAGTTGCTGCTGTTGGCTTCTTTCGACCGGACCTTCCACCCTCAAATTTGCACTGATCTTCACCGTTTGACCAGCTCTCAGGAGGCAGATTTGAGGGTCCCCTGGACTGCCTGCAGTCCCTGTTCGGGCGCCATTTGCGGGAGATTCCAGGACAATGAACTCTGACCAATATGATCAAGCGTTGACAATTTATTAAAGGCAAGCAGCGTCTTTTATAGAAAAAGCCTCAGAAGACTAGAACATTCAATAACCTCTGATTGGTTACATTCTTTAGCCAAGTGTTAGCAACGGTTTTATGATTGGTTGTTACAATAGTAAGTGATTCCCAGGCTGCGGCCACAACAGCAGATGGTTTCAAGGACACAACTATCAGGTCCTTTGTATGCATCCCTCTTAACAACCGTTCGTGCCAACTTTAATAAACTTTCCACTACTGCTTTTTCCAATGCTGATGGAGCAATTCCCATCCTGCTTTTATTCCTGATTCACCGGTCAGCCGTGCACGAATCCGCCTTTCTTCGGGCGCCCAGCTAACGATCGCTGGCAGCAGGATCCTCGCCGCTCCGCAGCTCTTATCGAATCCTCCCCTCACAAATCACGTCGGGGTCACCAGATGCCGCGGACATTCAGGCGAGCGGGAAAGAACGACTCATCTATAAGATGCAAGTTACAGTCCGATTTTATTGTTAACAGCTCTTGCTTATATACTGTGCTCAAGTTACATAACTTCTAACACACACCAGAGTTGCACTTTTGATTGGTTCCAAGCTGCTGTTCACGCGCCGACTAGGATTAAATGATTGGTTACTTCTTATCTACTGAAGCAAGCAAGCATCCTGCTTTGTAGTTTCTAAAGTTCTGTTTTTGTAGCAGTAAACTTGTTTTTCTGAAAGCTTGTCATGCTGACAATGCACTTTATGGCTCTAAATAATCCTCTCATGCTAACCAGGCCCCGACACCATCTTTCTGCCTTCCAAGGTGGGTGAACTATGAGGTGCTATGAGTTTTCTGGCTGTTGCAGCTTATTTTAAGTTTTACTAAATCTCTCTATATTTTGTGTTTGCTTATGAAGCAGTTATCTATAGGAACATCTTGATTCAAGAAATAAGTCTCAGCAGTCCCCCTTTGAGACTTAGCAGGAGTCCAACCTCCCTGTGAGGCTTGGCTAAGTTAGAATCATAGAATCAACTAGGTTGGAAAAGACCATGTTGTGGTTTAAACCCAGCTGGCAACCCAGAACCATGCAGCCGCTCGCTCACTCCCCCTCCACATCCGCCCCCCGCTCCCGGAGGGATGGGGAGGAGAATTGAAAGAATGTAACTCCCATGGGTTGAGATAAGAACAGTCCAGTAACTAAGGAATTGAAAAAAATGCATTGGCAATATCAATTGTGGCATACCACTTGGCTGCCTTTGACTCCAGTTCATAGTGAAGTTCTAGCATGTCCGGCACGGCAGCACTCAATGGTGGTGTGACTTCATTCAGGCCATGATAGTCCACTGTTAGTCTCCACTCTCTGTTAGACTTTCGCACTGGCCATATGGGGCTATTAAAGGGTGAGCAGGTCCTGCTGATCACTCCTTGACTCTCCAGTCTACAGATCAGCTTATGGATGGGAATCAGGGAGCCTTATACTTCTGTGGGACTGATGTGCCAGGCCATCTGTTCCACACAGTCCAGGAAATGTGATTGTCCCCTACCTCCAGCTGGCTGGAGGCAGGGCCCCTCTAATAGTCATCACAGCATTGGTCACTTATGTCTGGTGGACAGGGATTAGTCTTAATCATAGGAGCTGGAGTAAAATCATCTCTTCCATTCCATCTGGGAACCTGCTCACCAGAGACGGAAGCCACAGCTTTCATGGGATGATCATCCTTGACCTTTCTTCTCCTCTTCAATTCATGCGCCCGTTCTTCCAGATCTGAGGTAGGTTTTCCATCCCACTTCCTCATGTCTTCTCCATGATCCCGCAGGTAAAACCATAGGGTGGCCCGTGGTGTGTACCTCCTATATCTTCTCTCTCGAGCAGTAGAACGCCTTTTCTTAATAGCTGAGACTTGTGTCAGTACATGTGGGGAGCTGGATAGATTGGATAGATCATCTCTTAATTATTTGAAGTCCTGAGACAGTTTTTCCACAGGTGAAATGATGGAAGGGGTGAGATTGTTTTCGAACTCTCAGAGTTTATGAATCATTTCATCCACTGGCACTATGTCATGCCAGGTTATTGCTGCCAATGAGTGGGCATATGATGAGGGTGCACTCCGTGTAAATTTCTGCCATATGGGTCGTGTACATTCGACTTCATCTGGATCTACAGGTGCATTCCCGGCATCCAACCTGCGATAGATCATCTCTACAATGGCTGATTCCCTCAGAGACTGGATGCCTTTCTTTAGAGTAGTCCACTTGGCCGAACAACTCATAACATTGTCCTTGTACGGAAAGGTTTCTTTCACAGCTGCCAAGAGCCGCCTCCAAAGGCTGCGGGACCGTTTCTCTTTTACAATTGCTTTGTCAATTCCCCCTTCCCTGGCAAGTGATCCCAGCTGCTTAGCTTCCCTACCTTCTAGTTTGTGACCCTTGGTCCCATTGTCCCAGCTTTGGGGCAACCAGGTGATGATGTGCTCCCCTCGTTGACGGGTAAAATCTTTTCACATATTCCGTAGCTCGGTTGACATCCGGGGTCGAGAAGTCACCTCTTCTTCTTCTTCCTCTGATTCATGCAATAATAACTCCTGATCAGATGCTGCTCCGGGTAGTAAGTGCATTCTTTCTTCATCTTTCTTGCCTCTTGCGGTGATTATCACTGTGGTTGGAGTGGCTGCAGTATCTGTTGTCAGGGTTGGTGCAGCCGCTGTGCTTGGGGTTTGAGTTGTACCAGCAGCTGCACTGTCTTTTGATGTTGGGGATTGGGTAGCTGCTGTACTTGTTGCTGGGGTTGGTGTAGTTGCTGTGCTTGGAATTGGATTAGCTGCGTTGTCTGTTGTAGTCAGAGTTTGGGTAGCTGCTGTTCTTGTCACTGGGGCTGGTGTAGCTGCTGTACTTGGAGCTGGAGTAGCTGCTCTGTCTGTTGCCATCGGAGTTTGAGTAGCTGCTGTACTAGTCGCTGGGGTTGGTGTAGTTGCTCTACTTGGAGTTAGAGTAGCTGCATTATCTGTTGTAGTCAGTTTGAGTAGCTGCTGTACTTGTCACTGGGGTGGTGTAGCTGCTGTGCATTACACTGTGTTGAAACTTGGAGTTGTTCAGTCTAATTATAACATGCAAAAATAGCAAGACCAGCACATTCATTCCAAGTCAATGAATAGGCATAAATAGGTCTTATGCCTATTTATGAGACTATGTAGGAGCCATGGGGACTGGATATACATCAGCATTGTGTATATTCTACCCATGGAAGCACACAAACGGCCATTCAATATGAAAGTTTTGCTTATATCAGCAAAAGTATCAAAGTAACATTTGACTAACCAGGCACCACGCACATAAAAACAGATGAGATGTTTGTAAAAGACTGCAGTCAGTAGAGGTACTAGAATATAATTTTGTGTTATACATCCCATCTGATGTCACTTTAAAACTGCATTATGAATTAACATTTTAATTAACACCCGGTCAAGTTATATATTCTGTTCAACAGCTAATCAACAAATCAACCTGACATTGCTCTCCATGTGAATAGCTTAACATGGTCTAGAACACCAGAACAGGAACAACAGAAGCAGATCAGCTCTGGTTCTAAGGTTACTGGACTTCTACAGGGAGCCAGAAACAATGAAAAAACAGTGAGATGTTTAAAGGGGATTCAGTGATTATGAATTCTGCCTTCTGCCTTCTCCACAAGCTCCTAAACTGTACCTCAAAAAGTAATCGCCTGTTCAAAATCTCTTGGGCATCTCTTTCATTCCTGCTTTTCAAGGAACTGGACAAAGCAACCCTTGGTGTTTTTTTTAATGTGTTTAGGTAAGAGCACAGTTATTGGGGTCAGCTTTTGCTACATCATACTTAACATTCCCTCACCTCCCGAAACCACAACTAGGCAGAAGCTTTAACTAGAAACTTCTACCTGCACAATAATTAACTAGCAGTGGCAATTTAGAAATTTGCATAATAAAAGGACTCAGAAAATCTGTGATTCCTTTTAAAATAATCACCTAATAAACTTCCAGACTATTTGCGCTGTTCTGAGTCTTCTCAGAAGGGGCACTGTAATACAACAATAGTTGTCCAACGCACATTTGTTTTCTTATCCAAAAGCTGAATTTCTTTTCAGCAAGCAAGCTGTAAGAGTGAGAATTGAAATATTACAATATATAAAATGTAGAATTAATACTTTCACCTGACCATGGTCATTATTATCTTTTTCCAAGGCTATATTCAGAACACAAGTATCCATCTCAGAGGAGCAGAATTTATTTTATTCTATTTTTTTATGCTCATAAGAAATTAAGATGTCAGTGTTTATTGCTGATTATTCATATTTCATGTATCAAGCTTTGCAAAACTGTATCAGAAGCAATACAGCAACAACATAACTCTAACAAGTAGTATGAAAGCAGACTGTTTATAGAATGAAACCATACATTTAACTATTGAAATTATATATGTATTGAAAGCCATCTTTCTGAAGAAAGTGAATGAACTTATAAAATTAAAATCAGGAAAGCAATGATTACTTAAACCACGACACATGAGGAAAACAAAAAAGGGGAGAAGGCCAAGAAAGATCAAGAGAGTACATTACCAAAAATTAAGCTTTTGGGTAGATGAGGTGGATTAAATGAACCTGCAACACCAAGGTTCATTCAGAATAAAAAATTTAAAAGTCATCATTTAAGAAGGGTGGAAGTGACCCAAATGTGCAGAAATTGCAGACACTACCTTATAAAGTAGGATATTGTGACTCATATCTAAATATGTAAACAGAGTCCAAGGTTCTGTTGAACGCTAAGCTCTGACCCTGTTTGTACGGCTCAGGAGGGAGCACAAGGCAGTTGTCAAAGGAGGTGGCTGCTGCAGACCCCAGTTCCTGTCTTCCTGAAAATTAAGTATTTGGAGTTAGAGTAGCTGTGCTGTCTGTTGCTTTGCCATCAGATCCAGAAACATTTTTTTCCCTTTGAAGGTGCTGGATACTGTTGAACAGGGCTCTGTAAGCATAGGCCAAACCCCAGCACGTTGCCATGATTTGTCCCTCTCTGGTGTGACCAGGACGAAAGCACACCTTGTTTAAGTGTCTTACTAGGTTTTCCGGATTTTGCACTTGTTCAGTGGTGAAGTTCCAAAGCATTGGAGGGGCCCACTGGCCTAGATACTTGCCCATACTATCCCACACACCCTGCCACTCATGACTGTCCAGCCTCGGGGAAAATCTCTAGGTGGTCCTCCTATATGGTCGTCTAACCCTAGACCAGACCCAAACCCAATTCTGTTTAACTTTCGAGATCAGACAAAATGCTTGTGGGAAAAACACTCCGTATGTGTGCCAACATGGTGATCCCCATCACAACCAGCAGGCAGGTCTCGAGGGTACCCAAAGGCCATTCAAAACGTTCAGAACTCTCAAGTGATGCTGTAAATAGTCTGGTGGGGGGGCTGGGAACATAGGGGAATGTCTCCTTCATAGGTTGACCACCCGAGGAGGGGAAAAAAGATGTGCAATTGCTAAACACTTCTATTATATACCTCCCAAAGTATAGCCGTAGTGACCACACTGGGAAAGCAGCCAGATCAGTTTCATGATCAATGATTCTATTGTATTACAAGTCATTACCATAAAGTACAATGAAACAAGAACCTTAGCCCAAGGCCCCCAGCAACAAACACTAACACAGCAAATACCGGCTGTAAGTAAGGTACAACATGCTGAAACTCCAAGATCAAGAGCAACAACTTTGAGAGCCAATAAATCAGCATTGTGATGAGTGTCTATTAATCCAAACCAATGAATTGCACAAATACAATTGGATGCACTCTGGTCATATCTGTCGCTATCTCAACCCTTCGGGGTTGTAGAGAGTTGTAGAGTAGTTGTAGAGAGGCATAAGGTCCCCCCTGATTGTATTGTGAAATTTTTTAGCAATTACACATCTTTTTTTTTCTCCTTGGGTGGTCAACCTGTGAAGGAGACATTCCCTTACACCCCCTGCTCCCCACCAGACTATTTACAGCAGCATTTGAGAGTTCTAAAGGTTTTGGATGGCCTTTGAATACCCTTGAGACCTGCCTGCTGATTGTGATGGGGATCACCATGTTGGCACACATACGGAGTGTGTTTTACCCACACCCATACCACCCTGGGAATGACTCATTTCATCTGATCTCGAAAGTTAAGCAGGTTGGGGTTTGGGTCTGGTCTAGGGTTAGACGACCGTATAGGAGGACCACCTAGAGATTTTCCCCGAGGCTGGACAGTCATGAGTGGCAGGGTGTGTGGGATAGTATGGGCAAGTATCTAGGCCAGTGGGCCCCTCCAATGCTTTGGAACTTCACCACTGAACAAGTGCAAAATCCGGAAAACCTAGTAAGACACTTAAACAAGGTGTGCTTTCGTCCTGGTCACACCAGAGAGGGACAAATCACGGCAACGTGCTGGGGCTTGGCCTAAGCCTACAGAGCCCTGTTGTCATGGTTTAAGCCAGTTCGCTCACTCACTCACCTTCCTCTCTTTCTTCCCCCAGTCCCGGGGGGATGGGGAGGACAATCGAAAGAATGCAATGCGCACAGGTTGAGATAAGAACAGTTTAGTAACTACGGTATAACACAAATCACTACTGCTACCACCAGTAATAATACAAGAGAAATACAAGGAAAGAGAATACAACTGCTCACCATCCCGACCCAGCCAGTGCACCCCCCAGGCGCGACCCCCCCAAAGCACCACCACCACGCCCTTCCGGGTCTCTGCTCTCCGGTTTCACATCCTGGGCATGACGTGCTGTGGTATGGAATAACCTCTTTGGTCAGTTTGGGTCAGGTGTCCTGTCTCTGCTTCCTCCCGGCTCCCCCCCTCCCTGGCAGAGCATGAGGCTCAGAAAGTCCTTGGTCAAACCAAAACATTACCAAGCAGTAACTGAAAACACTGGTGTTATCAGCGCTGCTCCCAGGCCCAAATTCAAAAACACACCGCTGCACCAGCTACCAAGAAGGAGAAAAATGACTGCTACTGCTGAACCCATGGTATTGTGACAAGCAATGTAACTACTGGACCTCTATAGAGAAGAGAGAATTTATCTTCTGGAGTTAAAAGATCAATAGCTCTCCAAGTTCCTACCATATCGCAGACTTGGAGGGCTATGATTGGAGTCCCGCCTATCATGTAGGGTGGCTGTCTGAAGGCACAGCTCATCTAGCATTCTTTTACTGCCTGCGGGGTGCTCACAACATCCTTGGTTTTATCTTTTATCTTTTTTCCTCACCATTACAGATATAGGTCTTGCTTATTCTTTTCCTGTTTGTTAATATTTTGATCCTTCTACTAAAGCTGTGACTTTACGGCTAACGTAAAATTGGAAGGAAGGGGGGTTTTTTCTTACTTTCCTTCAGATTTTTTTACTTAGCAAGCTTTCTGCAAAGTAGTAGTTTCAAAAATCCCACAATAGCATGGACTTTTAAACTTGCACATATAGAATATTGTGGTGCCTGAATACCAAAATTATTTTAGGTACTTTGTCCAGAGTACCTTGGATAACCTATCCACATGGATAATACATGATGTGTGAAACTGGTAGAATACAACTACTGCTAGCAATTCTCCAAATGCTACCTGGCCAGTCTCCACACACAAAGATGAACAAAATCGATCAAATGGAATCATTGTGAAACATTACTGAAGGACAAAGGGGTCCAGGAAGGCTGGACACTCAAGAATGAAATCCTTAAGGTGCAGGAGCAGGCAGTCCCTGTGTGCCAAAAATCAAACTGTCGGGGAAGAGACCAATCTGGCTGAATAGGGAGATACGGCTGGAACACAGGGAAAAAAGAGAGTTTATCACCTGTGGAAGAAGGGGCAGTTACGCCATGAAAAGTACAAGATTGTGATTTGGAGAAAACTCCAGGAACAAACTCGCCAACACAGTTTTAAGTTGACAAGCAGGTATTCTTTACTGCGCCGCCGGGAGACACGGGGGATAGCTCCTCCTAATGTGTGTCCAGGTATTGCCACACAGGCCATCCTTATACAGTCACTGGGCATACATACATATTCATGAGGCTACACATGAATTGCATCATTTTCCAGAAAGTCTCCCCCATACATGCAAAAATGTGATGGTGGTCTTTGAGAGTCGTTTACTTCTTCCAACAATCTTCATCACTGCTGGAAGTCCCTGAAGCACCAGCTTAATTAACATTACAAACATAGCAATCATCCTGTCCTTCTACTGAGCATCTAGTTTCACTGCTAGTCCCTGGATGCTCCCCATCCCCAGATCCTGCTTTTCTACATTTTTGTACTAAGGTCCTAAGGACCTAAAACTACCTCAACTACCTTCAAGCATATCAGTTATTTTCCATTACAAAGCCACCAGACTTCACATTACTTAGAACTGATTACATTTGGTGCCTCCTTGTCTCAATTGTTGTTGGGTTATGTAGAGAGAAATGCCTGATTACCTTCTTTATGAAGAATTTTTTCCTAATATCCGATCTAAACCTCCCCTGGCACAGCCTGAGGCCATTACCTCTTGTCCTATCACTTCTTACCTGGGAGAAGAGACCAACCCCCACCTCACTACAACCTCCTTTCAGGTAGTTGTAGAAAGTGATAAGGTCCCCCCTGAGGCTTCTCTTCTCCAGAGTAAACAACACCACTTCCCTCAGCCGTTCCTCATAAGACTTATTCTCCAGACCCTTCACCAGCTTTGTTGACCTTTTCGGGACCCACTCCAGCACCTCAATATCTCTTGTAGTGAGGGGCCCAGAAGTGAACACAGTATTTGAGGTGTGGCCTCACCAGTGCTGAATACAGGGGAATGATCACTTCCCTGGCCCTGCTGGCTACGCTATTTCTGATACAGGCCAGGATGCCGTTGGCCGTCTTGGCAGCCTGGCACAAGCTGGCTCATGTTCAGCTCTGTCAATCAGCACTCCCAGGTCCTTTTCCGCCAAGCAGCTTTCCAGCCACTCTTCCCCAAGCCTGTAGCGTTTTATGGGGTTGTCGTGGCCCAAATGCAGGACCGGACACTTTGCCTTGTTGAACCTCATACCGCTGGCCACAGCCCATTGATCCAGCCTGTCCAGATCCCTCTGCAGAGCCTTCCTACCCTTCAGCAGATCAACACTCCCAGCCAACTTGTTTTCGTCTGCAAATTTACTAAGGGTGCACTCAGTCCCCTCATCCAGATCATCAATGAAGATATTAAACAACACTGGCCCTAACAACGATCCCTGACGGACACCACTGTTGACTGGTAGCCAACTAGACATGATACCATTTACCACCACTCTTTGAGCTCGGCCATCCAGCCAGTTTCCAACCCAGCTAAGAATCCTCCTTTCCAGGCCATGAGCAGCCGATTTCTTTTGTAAAGCACTTGTAAAGGGTAATTAAGCAAACAGCTTCAGTCATTGGTGCCACAGGGTGGACAGGAACCTGGCCTTTCTTTCAACCTTTAAATTTAAAAATTGGCAAACAGATATTGACCCATCAATTCCTTTACATGCCTGAGTGCCCCGTGCTGTTATTGGATAGAGATCTACTGAGTAAATTACATGCATAAATTAGGTTTAAAGAAAGAAAATTCAGATACATGTTCCTGATGAAAAGCCTGTGGAGGCCCAAGTTTTTATGTTACAGAAACCAGCCACAAAACCGGATATACCAGAGGAAGTAGAGAATATGCCCCGCAAGTATGGGCTGCTGGACGATCATGAAATGCAGAACCAGTAGCTATTCATCTGAAACCAAACATCAGACCAGTAAGACAAAAACAATATCCTATAAAACTGGAAGCAAGAAAAGGAGTAGAGCCTCTAATAGAAAATTTTATTGAATACTTTGGGAAAAAAATGGACTGTGTACTTCACATGGTAGCAACCATCCTGGAACAGAAAAGCAGTCACTGTCTTTCCCCAAGCAGGCTGTTAAAATATCAGGCTGTGCTTTTAGAACAAGAGGACGTAGAATTGAAAGTAGCTAAGCTTTTGAACCCAGTAGTGGTAACCAAACACGAAATAACAGAGGCTATAGCCCTTCCCCCCTGCCACCACCACATCAGTACAGAAAGCCAAGCTGATCGCGCTACTGAGAGCTACGGAATTGTCAGAAAGTCAAAATTTGCTTTTGAAATTGTTCATGAAAATGGGGTCATATGGAAAGAAAGGGGTTTGTTAACCTCTCGGGGGTCCCCTATAAAATATAACTGTTAAAATGAGTCCGGCTACCTTGAAAGGTAGCAATAATACACTGCAAGGCATATCAATTTGATAACACTCCAGTGAATACTGGTAATTGCATTGCTGACAAAGCAGCCAAAGAAGCTGTGGGTGGGTGGGTACCTTTTGTTAATATTGCCTCATAAGTATCAGTGCTTGGATAATGAAGTTCCAAGTTATCAAACAGAGGATGAGAAATTACCTAGTCTATTAGGAGCCAAGATGAATGACGAAGGATGGTGGATTACACCAAACAGGCAAGTAATAATTGGCCAGCCTTTATGAGAAGAAAAACACCAGGCAACTCATGGGAGAACAGAATCAATGACTGAGGCTTTAAACCTCCAAGTTCTGAGTATGCAAATTATGGAATTATGAAAGTGTTATAAAGAAGTGTGAACCTTCTTTACGAAATAATTCTTACCATGCTAAGAGACCCCCACCTGGAACAACAAAGGCAATTGTCCAGGAGACTATTGGCAAGTGGACTTTACAGAATTGCCACAGCATAACAGGCTCAGGTATATATATATTGGTTATGATAGATACATTTTCTGTTTGGCCAGAGGCTTTCCCTTGTCTCGTGAAGTAGTGCTGCAAAATAGGGTGACCCTCCATTTATTATTTGCCTCTCAAGGAGGTGTTTGTACAATTATAAATACAAGTTGTTGCACATACATAGAGCAAAGTGGCAGAATGCCCATAGATCTAGCAGAAATCTGGAAGCAAAGAAAGATCTTTGCCATGGGTTCGGCTTTCCCCAAGTCTCATGTTATGCCGGGAAGGAGGGGAGAGCTGGGAGGAGGCAGAGACAGGGCGCCTGACCCGGGCTGACCAATGAGGTTATTCCATACCACAGCACGTCATGCCCAGGAGGTAGAATACGGGGGGGGGGAGGAACCGGGAAGTGGGGGGTTTTTGGCGGGCTCTCGCTGGCTCTGCCCGCGCGGTCTCTCGGCTCATTCGGGCGGCGAAACGGTTGTATCCTCTTCCTTTGTATTTACTTTGTCGTTATTATTGTTATTGGTGGTGGCAGTAGTGATTTGTATTGTATCTTAGTTACTGGACTGTTCTTATCTCAACCCGTGGGAGTTACATTTTCTTCGGTTCTTCTCCCCATTTCCCCCCCATCGGAGGAGGGGGGGGGGGGAAAGGAGGGAGAAGTGAAATTTACGGCTTAAACCACGACGGTTTTTGGCGCCCAACGTGGGGCACTTAAGGGTTGAGATAAAGACAAAATAGCCACTCGTCACAGTGCTGATTTACTGGCTCTCAAAGTTGTTGCTCTGGTTCTCACAGGTTCAGTGTGTGATACTTTACTTACAGCCGGTTCTTTTTATCTTAACTTTTTTCAGATCTGGGTTTTGGGTTAAGATTCTTGTTACATTATAGAGTATTGCACGGATTGTTAATACAATAGACTCAGTGATCATGAAACTGACCCGGTTTGTGTTTCCAGTGTGGCCACCAACTCTATACTTTGGGAGGCATATAATGGAAGTTCTTAGCAATTACACGTCTCTTTTCACCTCCTCGGGTGGTCAGCCTGTGAAGGAGACATTCTTTTGTGCTCCCAGCGCCCCCACCAGGCCGTTTACAACACTATTTGAGAATTCTGAAGGTTTTGAATGGCCTTTAGATACCCTTGAGATCTGCCTGCTGGTGGTGACGGGAATTATCGTGTTGGCACACATACTGAATATGTTGTACTCACAACCATTTTGTCTGGTCTGGAGAGTTAAGCAGAGTGGGGTGTGGGCCATGTCTGGGGTCAGACCACAATCCAGGATGGCCGAGAGATTTTCCCCAAGGCTGGACAGTCACAAGTGGCAGGGTGTGTGGGATAGCATGGGCAAGTATCTAGGCCAGTGGGCCCCTCCAGTGCTTTAGAACTTCACCAATGAACAAATGCAAAATCCAGAAAAATTAGTAAAACATTTAAAGGAGATGTGTGATCATTCTGGTCACACCAGAGATGGACAAATCATGGCAACGTGCTGGGGCTTGGCTTATGCTTACAGAGCCCTGTTTAACACTGTCCAGCACCTTGAAAAGGAAAAAAAAGTCTCTGGATCTGAGGGCGGAGTAATGGACAGCGCAGTTAATCCAGCTCCAAGTACAGCAGCTACAACACCACCAGCGACAAGTACAGCCACGACTCAAACCCCAGTGACAAGTACGGTGGCTACCCAAACCACAGTAATAATCACTGCAGCTAAACCGGAGAACCAACTCATACCAATATCGGTTGCCCCTGTACGCAAGAGGAAAAACAAAAAAGAGGCAAGAAAGATGAACCAAGACAAAGAAATGTCACTACTTGGGACAGCATCTGACCAGGAGTCATTATCACATGATGAAGAAGAAGAAGAAAAGGAAGAGGTGACTTCCCGATCTCGGACCTCAACCGAGCTACAGAATATGCGAAAAGACTTTACCCGTCAGCCAGGGGAGCACATCATCACCTGGCTGCTCCGATGCCAGGACAATGGGGCCGATGGTCATGAACTAGAAGGTAGTGAAGCCAAACAGCTGGGATCACTTTCTAGGAAAGGGGGAATTGACAAAGCAATTGCAAGAGAGAAAAAGTCCCTCAGCCTTTGGAAGCGGCTCTTGGCAGCTATGAAAGATAGGTTTCCATACAAGGATGATGTTATGAGTCGTTCAGCCAAGTGGACTACTCTAGAGAAAGGCATCCAGTCTCTGAGGGAATCAGCCATTGTAGAGATGATCTATATTACCAAGCCGAATGTTGGGGATATACCCATAGATCCAGATGAAGTCGAATGTACACGACCCATGTGGCGGAAATTTACACGAAATGCACCCCAATCATATGCCCATTCATTGGCAACAATAACCTGGAGTGACATAAGACCACCAACAGTGGATGAAATGATTTATAAACTCTGAGAGTTTGAAGACAATCTCACCCCTTCCATCATCTCAGCTGTGGAAAAACTGTCCCAGGACCTCAACCAATTGAGAGACGATCTATCCAGCTCCTCACGTGTACCAACACACGTCTCAGCTATTAACAGAAGGCGTCCCACTGTTCGAGAGAGAAGATATAGAAGTTATACACCACGGGCCACCCTATGGTTTTACCTGCAGGATCACGGAGAAGATATGATGGAGTGGGATGGAAAGCCTACTTCAGTTTTGGAGGAGCGGGTGCGAGAACTGAAAAAGAGAGCAAAGGTCAAGACTGATCACCCCATGAAGGCTGCGGCTTCAGTCTCTGGTGAGCAGGTTCCCAGATGGAGTGGAAGAGCCGATTTTACTCCAGCTCCTGTGATAAAGAGGAATAGTCCATCACTACTAGACGTGAGTGACCAATGTGATGACTGCTAGAGGGGCCCCGCCTCCAGCCAGGTGGAGGTAGGGGACAATCGAACTTATTGGACTGTATAGATCAGCTGGCGTGGCACATCAGTCCCACAGAAGTATAAGGCTCTAGTAGATACCGGTGCACAGTGTACTCTGATGCCATCAAGCTGTCTCAAGGGGTGGAACCTATTTCTATTTCTGGAGTGACAGGAGGATGCCAAGAGTTGACTGTACTGGAGGCTGAAATCAGCCTGACTGGGAGGGAATGGCAAAAACACCCCATGGTGACTGGTCCAGAGGCTCCATGCATCCTTGGCATACATTACCTCAGAAGAGGGTACTTCAAACACCCAAAAGGGTACCGATGGGCTTTCGGTATTGCTGCTTTGGAGAGAGAGGAAGTGGAGCAGCTGTCCACCTTGCCTGGTCTCCCAGAGGATCCTTCTGCTGTGGGGTTGCTGAAGGTCAAAGAACAACAAGTGCCAGTCGCGACCGCAACAGTGCACCGGCGGCATTATCGCACCAACCGAGACTCCCTGATTCCCATCCATAAGCTGATCCGTAGATTGGAGAGTCAAGGAGTGATCAGTAGGACCCACTCACCCTTTAATAGCCCCATATGGCCAGTGCGAAGGTCTAATGGAGAGTGGAGACTAACAGTAGACTATCGTGGCCTGAAGGAAGTTACCCCATCCTTGAGTGCTGCCGTACCAGACATGCTAGAGCGTCAGTATGAACTGGAGTCAAAGGCAGCCAAGTGGTATGCCACGACTGATATTGCCAATGCTTTTTTCTCAATTCCTCTGGCAGCAGAGTGCAGGCCACAGTTCGCTTTTACTTGGAGGGGCGTCCAGTACAGTTGGAACCGACTGCCCCAGGGGTGGAAACACAGCCCTACCATCTGCCATGGACTGATCCAGACAGCACTGGAACAGGGGCAAGCTCCAGAACACCTGCAATACATTGATGACATCATTGTGTGGGGTGATACAGCAGAAGAAGTCTTTGAGAAAGGGAGGAAAATAATCCAAATCCTGCTGACAGCCGGTTTTGCCATAAAACGGAGTAAGGTCAAGGGACCTGCACAGGAGATTCAATTTTTGGGCATAAAATGGCAAGATGGACGTCGCCAGGTCCCCACAGATGTGATCAACAAGATAACAGCAATGTCGCCACCAACTAAGAAGAAAGAAACTCAAGCTTTCTTGGGTGCTCTGGGGTTCTGGAGGATGCACATCCCGAGTTACAGTTTGATTGTAAGCCCTCTCTATAATGTGACCCGGAAGAAAAATTATTTTAAATGGGGCCCTGAGCAACAACAAGCCTTTGAGCAAATTAGACGCGTGATAGTTCGTGCAGTAGCCCTCGGACCAGTCCAGACTGGGCCAGATGTTAAAAATGTACTGTACACCGCAGCTGGGGAGAACGGTCCTACCTGGAGCCTCTGGCAGAAAGCTCCAGGGGAAACTCGAGGTCGACCCTCGGCTTTTGGAGTCGGGGATACAAAGGATCTGAGGCCAGCTATACCCCAACTGAAAAAGAGATATTGGCAGCCTATGAAGGGGTTCGAGCTGCTTCGGAAGTGATTGGCACTGAAGCACAGCTCCTCCTGGCACCCCGGTTGCCCGTGCTGGGCTGGATGTTCAAAGGCAGGGTCTCCTCTACACATCATGCAACTGATGCTACATGGAGTAAGTGGGCTGCATTAATTACACAACAAGCTCAAATAGGAAATCACAGTCATCCAGGAATTCTAGAAGTCATCATGGCCTGGCCAGAGGGCAAAGATTCTGGAAGGTCACCAGAGGAGGAAGGAGTGATGCGTGCTGAAGAGGCCCCACCATATAATGAACTGTCAGAAAGTGAAACGCAATATGCCTTATTTACTGATGGGTCCTGTCGCATTGTGGGAAAGCACCGTAGATGGATGGCAGCAGTATGGAGTCCTCAACGACAAGTTGCAGAAACTGCTGAAGGGGAGGGTGAATCGAGTCAGTTTGCCGAGGTGAAAGCCATCCAGCTGGCCTTGGACATTGCTGAACGAGAAAAGTGGCCAGGACTTTCTCTCTATCCTGACTCATGGATGGTGGCAAATGCCCTGTGGGGGTGGTTGCAGCAATGGAAGCAGAGCACCTGGCAACGCAGAGGGAAACCCATCTGGGCTGCTGCACTGTGGCAAGACATCGCTGCCCGAGTGCAAAACCTGGTGGTCAAGGTAAGTCACGTAGATGCTCATGTACCCAAGAGTCGGGCTACTGAGGAACACCAGAACAACCAACAAGTGGATCAAGCTGCTAAAATTGAAGTGGCTCAGATGGACTTAGATTGGCAACATAAGGGTGAACTATTTTTGGCCCGGTGGGCCCACAACACTTCAGGCCATCAGGGCAGAGATGCAACATACAGATGGGCTCATGATCGAGGGGTGGACTTAACAATGGATACTATTGCCCAGGTTATTCATGACTGTGAAACATGTACTGCAATTAAGCAGGCTAAATAGTTAAAGCCTCTTTGGTATGGAGGACGATGGATGAAGTACAAATATGGGGAGGCCTGACAGATTGATTATATCACACTCCCACCAACCCGCCAAGGCAAGCGTCATGTGCTTACCATGGTGGAAGCAACCACCGGATGGTTGGAAACATACGCTGGGCCCCACGCCACTGCCCAAAACACTATCCTGGGTGCCGCGGGCATTCAGGCGAGCGGGAAAGAACGACACATCTATAAGATGCAAGTTACAGTCCGATTTTATTGTTAACAGCTGTTGCTTATATACTGTGCCCAACTTACATAACTTCTAACACGCGCTGGAGTTATACTTTTGATTGGTTCCAAGCTGCTGTTCACGTGCCGGCTAGGATTAAGTGATTGGCTACTTCTTATCTGCTAAAGCAAGCAAGCATCCTGCTTTGTGGTTTCTAAAGTTCTGTTTTTGCAACGGTAAGCTTGTTTTTTCTACGAGCTTGCTTCCTTGTCATGCTGACAATGCACTTATGGCTCTAAGTAATCCTCTAATGCTGACCAGGCCCCAACACCTCCCCCCTTCTGTTTAACAAGAGAATCAAAGCTTTGCATTATACATCGTTGAATACATTGAAATATACATGGTAAGAATAAAAGTACAAGGCAAACAACCAAAACAATGACCAAGCCCATTTGTACAAGACCCTTCAATCGTCCCGTTATTCCCCATGCATTAAAGTTCAGACCAAAGAAACCATCATCTTGCCTAAGCAGTTGGACATGTTGCTGTAGATCTTGGATCTTTTTTTGAATTGATTCTTTTTGACCCGTTAAATCCATACAGCACATTCCTTCAAAATCTTCACACCCATGGCCATGAGCTAAAAGCAAGAAATCAATAGCTGCTTGATTTCGTAACGTAGCATGTCTTATTGTATCTACATCTGCTGCTAACAAAGATAAGATATCAGAGGTTGCATTTGCCTGTTTCACAACCCAACATTGAAGCTTCTCAAGTTGAAATAATGCATGTCCCGCAGCTAATTGAGGCATAAAAAGAGATGGTACAATTTGCTCTGCTCTATTAAACAGATTTACCTCATCATCACAACCGTTTTGTATTATGCTGCGTTTTCGACGAGAGCTGTGATATGCACTGTCAGTAATATTAGTTCTATACATCTGTAGTCCGGATTGGGTTATTAAAGCAATAGTGAGACGCCCAAAAGTACACGGCCCTCCCACTGGTCTTTGAGGAAGTCCAGTAAATGCTCGATCTCCACACAAGAGAAATATTCCAGGGGGCAGTTTACGAGGGATGGTAGTACCTGGTGCTGGGTTACTGTCATTTCTGCCTAAATGACGGCACCAGTTACTGCTATTCTGCCAATATTTAGTTAGTGGCGACACAGTAGTGGTCATTGTGATGTCCCACCAGGCATGATTGCCTTCATTACAGCCACTAGAATTAATATATAAACATGATTCAGCGTGGAGTGATCCCAAAATTTCCAACTCTTGAGGTTTTGGACCATATGGCAGAGAATCATCCCATACATCATACCACTCCATACAGTTTTTCATAGAGTTGTTACACTTGTTCCTTTTTAACTGCCCTTTCACGTCCTGAACAACAAAGAGGGCCTCTGAGTGATTTAGGGGAACACCAATTAAACATGTATGAAAACGGGACTCAGGTTGCGCCAGGGAAACACAAAAATTAGTTTGATTTAGTTTGTTTGCTAAAGAAACCCATACATTCCGTCTGGGAGAAAAATGGTCAGGCATCAATGATGCGGAATTGATTGCAGTGCAAGGCATAATGCTAGTACCACACAAAACTAACAAAATTATACTAAACCGGCTTATCCTACTGACGTTGCCTTCTCCTTCTTTGCCTTCTGTTTGAGCGATCGCCTCTACCATCCAACCGCATTCTATTAAACCGCCAACAAGCCCGACCCAAATCTGACGGGTGAATCTCCCAATCCCGGGGGATAACAACATTATTATCACAAAACCAATCAAGAAATTGCTTTTTCTTTTGAGCCTCAATGCGTTTTGCTTGATGCTGTATTTCCCATCTATTTTCTGCTATTCTCCTTTGTTCTATACTTTCATATAAAGATAATGCTTCATATATTGGTAAACCAGTACTATGCTCCAATGCTTGTCGTGTGGTTTGTTCACACCACCTTAGATCGCACTGACTGCACCACCCCCCTAAATTACTTTGACTTATCCAACGTTTTGTTAAACAACCTCCACACTTAATCAATATCCACGTACATCTAAGATTGTGTCTTCGTTGACACGAGATACATGGACGATCTTGATTCCACAATGAATTAGGTACATATGTATCAGTGATTGCCCGCAACAGCCAAAAGTCTGCTAATGATTGCCATGGCAATAATGATTGATTTTCAGTCCCTGCTAATATCTCTTCAAAGAGTTTATCAGTTGCACAATGGAGACGATGTAGGGTCTGCTGTAACTGTTCCGGCGTCGGATTGTCCGCCAGGATGCTCTTTTCCTAAGTCCTTGGGTTGTAGATAAGGTCATATCCACTTCGCTGGTATCCACCGAGTGTCAGAATCTGTAGATATACATGCGTACCCCCGTCCCCAAGTTAATAACTTAACAGGACCAACCCAATCATTCTTAACTGGATCAAAAAATTGAACAGAAATACTGTGATCAGTAAAATCTTTCATATTCCCACGCAAATGGATATATATTGGAACATCTTCCTCAGACCGAGGATTCAACCAATTGAGAACATAACACGCTTTTGCTACAATATTATTGGGACTCCTCTCCCCCTTATTTTTAAAAATTTTACAATAATGCTTGAGAGATTGGTGAGCTCGTTCTACTATAGCTTGTCCGCCAGAATTATAAGGAACCCCGGTGAGATGTTCAATTGACCAGTGAGAAAAAAATGCAGCGACTTTGCTACTAAGATAAGCGGGAGCATTGTCCGTTTTTATTGTCTGCGGACATTCTAACACAGCAATAGCCGCTGTCCAATGCGAAATACAATCTTGAGCACGAGTAGACCTATGTGCTGTGGCCCAAAGAACTTTCGAACATGTATCAATACTGACATGGATGTATTTTAAAACCCCAAAAGGGGGAAATTCAGTGACATCTGTTTGCCACACTTGTTGAGGCTGCAATCCTCTAGGATTAACACCTTCTTGTTGTAAAGAAGGGAGATGAGCACAATCAGGGCAAGCAGCAACAATAGCTCTAGCATCTGTCCGAGTCAAACTAAATTGACGTTGTAAAGCCCTGGCTGATTGATGAAAAAAGGCGTGAGATGCCACAGCATCGGGTACAGGAACATTGCGGTATGCTGGTAAAGCAACCTTACTATCAATATAGGCATTCCCTTCTGATAAAAAACCTGGAAGATTTTGATGACTTCTAATATGAGTTATCCACCAAGGATATTGTTGGGTACGTAATTCATTTTCTAATTGAATCACCAATGCTTGGAGAACGGTATTGGTAAAAGAGCCAAGAATGGATCCTGATAATCTGCTAACTAGGCCCACTACATATTTTGAATCACATACCACATTAACAGACAAAGTGCGAAAAGCTTGAAATGCTGCTAGAACCGCCTTTAATTCAAGAATTTGTACTGAACCTTCTGAGGTATCAATGTAATCATGCCAGGTTCCTGTTTCATATTGAAAAGCAAATCCAAATTTCTTTGTTTTGCTACTTGCATCAGTAAAAATGGTCAGCGCTCCTGCTATCGGCTCTGACTGCTGTAAATCCCTTGCTTCTAATTTTAGTGCTGTTTTAAAAAGGGGATGACTAGGATAATGATTTTCAAGTAAAATTCCCTGGGTGGCAAGTGCAAAAGTGTCAGAGCACTGTATCCACCAATCCACAAGCGTAAGGCTTTGAACCGGCAAAATTATTCTACCGGGATTTTGACCTGCTAGAACCCACAATCGTTGTCGGGCCTTCAGTATCAATTGTCCTATAATTTCAGGTCTTGATGTTACTGTTGCTTTTAGTGTACTGCTGTGGAAGATCCACTCTAATAAGATCATTGGTTTATGTTCTGGGAGTTGAACAAGCAGTGCAACTACTTCAGTTTCTCTATTATATATTATTATGTCAATTGGGCATCCCAGGAGCTGCCTGTCAACAGCTGAAGCTTGAATCTTCTGAGATATGACATCTAAAGCTCGAGAGGCTTCTAAAGTAAGTACTCGGGGATCAGTGGGAGAAGAGCTGCCTTTCAATAACGCTAATAATGGGGCTAAGACTGAATTAGTGATACCACAGAATGTTCGAAGCCATTGTATATCTCCGACGAGTTTTTGAACATCGTTTACATTTCGAATTTCTGATTTAATTAACATTTTTTGCGGCCTCAATTTTGTTTCTGTTATGCTCATTCCTAAATAATTCCAAGGGGCTATCCTTTGAATTTTTTCTGGAGCTATTACTAATCCATATTGATGTAAAGAATTGGTAAGTTCTTGTTCTTTCTGTTCAGTAATAATTTGTGGACTAGCAATCAACAAGTCATCCATATAATGATATGTGATAAAATGAGGATTATTCTGTCTCCATGGTTGTAATGCTAAGTCCACAAACCATTGACAAATAGTTGGAGAGTTTTTCATTCCTTGCGGTAAAACTACCCACTGATATCGCTTCGCTGGTGCCACGCGATTGATAGATGGCACTGAAAATGCAAACTTATCGCTGTCATCCTTGTGCAGGGGAATAGTGAAAAAACAATCTTTTAAATCAACTATTAATAAATTCCAATTTTGTGGTAACATTGCTGGCGACGGTAGTCCAGGTTGCAATGCACCCATATCTACCATTCGGTCATTTACAGCTCGTAAATCATGTAAGAGCCGCCATTTTCCTGATTTCTTTTTGATAGTGAAAATAGGGGTATTCCAGGGACTCACAGAAGGTTTTATATGTCCTAACTGTAATTGTTCTTGTACTAAAGCCTCCACTGCTTGCAGCTTCTCTAGAGGTAGGGGCCATTGATCAACCCACACAGGTTCTTCTGATTTCCATGTAATTTTCAGAGTTGGGCGAGAGCTGCCCTCAACGGCCCCTTCTAAAAATCCGTTGAAATCCTGACCCCCCATTGTGATAACACATCTCGGCCTAACAAAGCTAGTGGGGTATGCAAAACATACGGTTTAATCCAAGCCTGATGTCCTTCAGAATCCGAGAATAAAACGAATGCTTTACTGACCTTTGCTTGGCGACTACCCCTAACACCCGTAATAGGAGATGCAGCGTTATCTAATTCCCAAGAGGCAGGCCACGCTGAAATCGGAAAGACAGTAACATCAGCACCGGTATCTAACATCATCATCATTTTGGGTATTTTGACTCCATCTGGACCAGATAATTGTACAGTACACTTGGTTGCTCCGTAGTTAATACCTGGGTAAAGGCGACATTAGGCATACCAGTAGATCCAAAACTTCCCATACCATGTTTGATAAGGCCCTTTTTTGGAACTTGAGCGACAAAAGGTATTAACTGTGCTATTACACTACCTGCAGGAATATGTACAGGCGGGACAAAAATTTTTACCATGATACCAATAGGACCAGTATAATCAGCATCAATGCAGCCAGGTAAAACAAAAATTCCCTTTTTTGTTGCCGATGACCGTCCCAACAACAAGGCCGATAAACCATATCCTAGGGGACCAGAAACAGTAGATGACAATACATGAACCTCCGAATCAGAAATAGTTACTGATTCTGCCACGGCCAGATCGACTCCGGCACTTCCGCAAGTAGCGGATCGGAGTTCGTTGAGGCAACCAGTGCTCGAGGTGCATTCTGTTGGGGATATTTTTTGGCCGCGTCCCTCAAAACGCGGCTGTTCCCGTTTCCCGATTGCGAAAGAGGAGTTCCATCCTTTTTAAACTTAGAGCGACATTCAGCAGCTTTATGACCGAATTTGTCACATCGAGCACAGTTGCCATTTAACGTCACTTTCGTATTAGTATTTTGTTTACAATTTCGTTTAAAATGCCCCTTCTGACCACATTGATAACATCTAATTTGAGAACCTCCTGGCCCGCGATCACCTTTCCCCTGCCCAACACTTGTTTTTAATGCTACCGCCAATGCCTGAGCATGAATCTTTGCTTTTTCTTCCTCCTCCATTAAAGGAGCACAGGTACATATTTCTATCATTTGCGTAATGGTAGCCCCTGCTGGTAGTGTAGCAATGAGTTGTTTACAAGCTGTATTTGCATTTTGAACAGCAATTTCTTTCGTCAACGTCATTTTCATTTCAGGTGATACATTAGGCGCATTTTCTATGGTCTCTCTTAATCTATCTACAAATGTAAAAAAGGATTCATTTGGTTTTTGCATAATTTTTGTATATGGTAAACTTGGCGCATGCAGCTGTGGTAGTGCTAAAAAGGCAGCCAATCCAGCGTTTTTTAAAGTTTGTAAAATATGCGTATTTAAGGCGGCTTGCGCCATGGCATCCCTATAAGCTCCTGTTCCCATTAATTCATCAAGAGTTACCATTCGCAAAGGGTGCCCTTGAGGCAAATTGAGATACTCTGTTTAAGCTCTAACTGCTCTTGCCATTTTGATAACCACAACATGTAGGTGGTTGGAGATAAAATAAGTTCCATTATTGCTTTTGTATCGGTTGGTACCAATTCATTATACTTCAGTAATGCTGAAACCTGATTTCTAACCAATTTGTTAGTATGACCATATTGCATGATTGTTTTCTGTAAACTTTGTACCAATTTCCAATCCAACGGTTCCCACGTAGGTTGTCCCTGACAAACTACCACAGGGGCAGCGAGAGGGGTAAAAGTAAAATCTCCTTCAATACAACAATTTTCTACTAAACCCCGATATCGTTTCTTGGGATCAAAATTGGGATCCCTAGGAACTGGCTGCTGTTTATCCCATATTTGTACATGTTCAGACAAATTGTTAAGACCCTCCACAATGGATTTATGAGCATCCCTATATGCCTTTTTAACCTCTCGTTTTTTCGAGTCCCGATCTAACCGCTCCATATGACGGAGAAGATCAGTCATAGTTTTTTCTTGTCTTCGTAGTTCTTCACGTAGATCTGAATACGCCATTCGACGGAGTCCATTTTCTTCATCAGAATCGTCTTCAGGCGGCAAAGGGGGAAGATTCTGGAAAGGTGAATCTGTATCCATATCCTCTTCTGCCGGAGCGGAAGGTTGCACTGTTGCAGGCGCTGGGGGTTTGTCTATGGACGCATCCTTTGTAACTGCTGATGGGGGTTTTTCTGGGGTCCACGGGGACAAATCATCCTCAAGTCCCCATGCTATCTGTTCTGCCTTTGTCATGGCTGGATAAGCCGAAGGGGGCTCATCATCTGAGGGAAGATCAATTGGGGGCCAAAACCCAGGAATTTCTTCTGCATCATCTGTCTCATTTTTACAGTCCTTCCCCTGCATGGGCTGCATAACAGCTTTCACTGCCACTACTACTTGCGCTTCCCCATGCAATTGTTCAAACATTAGGTGTACAGAGCGATATGTCTTTGCCAACGCCTTCACCCCCTTTGTTCCGACTTGAATGGCTTCCCACATTTCTTGCCCTATTTTATCCCAAATCTCTGTTCTAAATACATCTTGGGTATTTTTCAACAAACCCCGTCGCCGACACCAACCCAGCAGATCTGACAGCTCTTGCTTTGCCAAAGGCGTTTCAGTCTTAGCCACCAACTTCAACAAACTTTCCACTACTGCCTTTTCCACTGCTGATGCAGTAATTCCCATCCTGCTTTATTCCTGATTCACCGGTCAGCCGTGCACGAATCCACCTTTCTTCGGGCGCCCAGCTAAGGATCGCTGGCAGCAGGATCCTTGCCGCTCCGCAGCTCTTATTGACTCTTCCCCTCACATATCACGTCGGGGTCACCAGATGCCGCAGGCATTCAGGCGAGCGGGAAAGAACGACACATCTATAAGATGCAAGTTACAGTCCGATTTTATTGTTAACAGCTGTTGCTTATATACTGTGCCCAACTTACATAACTTCTAACACGCGCTGGAGTTATACTTTTGATTGGTTCCAAGCTGCTGTTCACGTGCCGGCTAGGATTAAGTGATTGGCTACTTCTTATCTGCTAAAGCAAGCAAGCATCCTGCTTTGTGGTTTCTAAAGTTCTGTTTTTGCAACGGTAAGCTTGTTTTTTCTACGAGCTTGCTTCCTTGTCATGCTGACAATGCACTTATGGCTCTAAGTAATCCTCTAATGCTGATCAGGCCCCAACACCTGGGTCTTGAGAAACAGATTTTGTGGCGACGCGGCACACCAGAGAGAATTGAGTCAGACAATGGGACTCATTTCTGGAACAGCCTGATAGATACTTGGGCCAAAGAGCATGGCATTGAATGGATATATCACGTCCCCTACCATGCACCAGCCTCTGGGAAAATCGAACAGTACAATGGGTTATTAAAAACTACACTGAGAGCAATGGGTGGTGGGACTTTCAGACATTGGGATACACATTTACCAAAGGCCACCTGGTTGGTCAACACCAGAGGATCTGCCAACAGGGCTGGTCCAGCCCATTCAGAACTTCTACGTACTGTGGAGGGGGACAACGTTCCTGTGGTGCACATAAAGAATTTGCTGGGAAAGACAGTCTGGGTTATTCCTGCTTCAGGTAAAGGCAAACCCACTCGTGGGATTGCTTTTGCTCAGGGACCCGGATATACTTGATGGGTAATGCGGGAAGATGGGGAAGTCCAATGTGTATCTCAAGGAGATTTGATTTTAGGAGAAAACAGCCAATGAACTCAATTGCATGCTGTTGCCTGCTATGTAATTTTTTTTTTATATATAGCCCATCAACTAGATGTCTTCAAGTCATCTGCGACTGGCCCTCAGACCATAATCCCAACAAAGAACGGACTTTGATGAAACCAGACGAGTTCTGCAGTAAAGGAACAATCAGCATCAACAGGCAACGATCCAACACTGCACACTGAAAGACTGCTACAAAAGATGGAGCCTGACACCACGGACTGGATGGACTCAGCAGCTTCATAGGGATTGGTCCATGCACTAAGGGATTATATCTCTCCATCTGTGTGTGTGTGTGTGTATGTATATATATATCTATGTGATGGTATATTGAAAATGTGGGATCTGAACATGACGTGAATGGTATGGAATAAGGGGTGGATTGTCATGGGTTTGGCTTTTTTCGAAGTCTCATGCTATGCCGGGGAGGAGGGGAAACTGGGAGGAGGCAGAGACAGGGCGCCTGACTCGGGCTGACCAATGAGGTTATTCCATGCCACAGCACGTCATGCCCAGGATGTGGAATAAGGGGGGGAGGAACCGGGAAGTGGGGGGTTTTGGCGGGCTCTCGCTGGCTCTTCCCACGCGGTCTCTCGGCTCGGTCGGGCGGCAAAACGGTTGTATCCTCTTCCTTTGTATTTACTTTGTCATTATTATTGTTATTGGTGGTGGCAGTAGTGATTTGTATTGTATCTTAGTTACTGGACTGTTCTTATCTCAACCCGTGGGAGTTACATTTTCTTCGGTTCTTCTCCCCATTTCCCCCCCATCGGAGTGGGGGGGGGGGGGGGAAGGAGGGAGAAGTTAAATTTACTGCTTAAACCACGACACGTCCCAAAATATAGAGATGGTGACCACAAGCCAGATCAGTTTCATGATCAATGATTCTATTGTATTACAAGTCATTACAATAAAGTACAGTGAAACAAGAACCTTAGCCCAAGGCCCCCAGCCAATAAACACTAACACAGCAAATACTAGCTTTAAGTATGGTGCAACATGCTGAAACTCCGAGATCAAAAGCACCAAATTTGAGAGCCAATAAATCAGCATTGTGATGAGTGACCATTAATCCAAAACAATGAATGCTTATCACAAATACTATTAGACACACTCCAGTCAGATGTGTCGTTATCTCAACCCTTCGTGCCCCCCGTTGGGCACCAAAATAGAACTGTCATGGTTTAAGCCCAGCCAGTAACTCAGTACCATGCAGACGCTCACACACTCCCCCTCCTTCTTCCACCCCCTGCTCCTGGAGGGATGGGGAGGAGAATCAAAAGAATGTAACACCCATGGGCTGAGATAAGAACAGTCCAGTAACTAAGGTATAACACAAAACAACTACTGCTACCATCAATAATAATAATGATAAGGGAAATAACAAGGGAAGAGAATACAACCACTCACCACCCTCTGACCGATACCCAGCCTGACCCGAGCAGAGATCTCACTTCCGGGTAACTGCCCCCTGTCTATATAGTGGGCATGATGTGCTGTGATATGGAATGCCTCTTTGGTCAGTTTGGGTCAGATGTCCTGTCTCTGCTTCCTCCCGGCTTCCCCTCCTCCCTGGCAGAGCATGAGACTCAGAAAGTCCTTGGTCAGAGTAATCATTACTGAGCAGCAACTAAAAACATCGGTGTTATCAGCGTTGTTCCCAGACTGAAAGTCGAAAACACAGCACTGCACCAGCTACTAAGTAGAAGAAAAAATGACTGCTACTGCTAAACCCAGGACATCTCTCCAAACTAATTGTGTAGTTGACAAATGTATACGTTGTTCACAACAACTTTTCAGATAAAAACTAAGAAGAAGGAATGAACAAGTCTACTTCCTGTACCATTGCATCCCAGGTAGTTAAGGAGTATGTTCTTGCTTCCATTCCAAAGTCATGCTCTGCTGGTCTTCCATCCATGACCTCATTCCAGTTCTTGCTTCCTCTCCTAAAACACTACAATTTAACTACTTGTTTCAATCCCTTTCTGATAATGACAGTATTGTGAATTTTTCTATCTTTTGCTTTTGGGTTGCAAATATTAAATCTTTGCATCACCTCATTCTGACCTCAGAAGATCCTTACTGCACTATAAGCCTTCCAGTATAAACTAGCTCAAAGAATGACTCTTCCTTTTGGATAGAAGGTTCATGCAATTCAAGGATTCTATCATCATGCTCCAGAAATACAACCTACATAATCAATGCAGTTCAAAATATTTTCTGTTATCACAGGACCAGAGAAGAAACCCAGAAACTAGAAGATAAAAGGCCACTGTTTCAAACTGCAATTTCATTTGTCATTTCTTCACATCAGCTGTAAACAGCCACCTGTTTGTAAGCAGCTGGGCTAGCAGTTGTAAACAGGCAACTATATGGGACAGACAGTGCAAAGAAATCAGGCAAGTACCCCAGAACAAACTGTGTCAGTAAAAACAGAACTGCTAATGGACCCAACTGAATTTGCATTCAACATCTGCCTTTGCTAGAAAGATTTCAAATAGGAAACTATTTCTGCTCCATTACTTTCAGAAATAAAACTCCTAAAAGGAACGTGACCTTTAAGCATCTCATACAAGGAACTGTAAGGCTTAAGATCATTTACAATCCAGGACTAAGTCTTTATAGCGGTATTACAGTAACTCCACACACAAAACCATCCAAAATACATAATTTATAAAGCATTAATCATACTTTCCACTAGCCTTGAAACATAGCATTCTTCTATCCAAAATAACATCCCAAAAGTAATACTACACATTTTTACTTTGCTGCTATGAGAATAGCAATTACTGACTATGCACAGTTTCTACTTATTTAGACAAAATTGCTCACTCTTTTTTAAAAGAGCATTTTATAATATCTTATATGATAGTGAAGATATAAATGAGAACTTTCTACAGCATAATATTTACCTCTCATATAAGTTAAATCACCCATTAGTTTATCTGATTTGCAACAGTGTCCTACCATTATACATTCACATGCCACTAGACCTTCATTCTTTCCTTCAGTATGTCAAATAATCTTTCAATGGCTGCTTCACCATGTACTGTATAATATCTAGGATAAAAGCATAATTAATTAGCAGTGGGGAGAGAGAAGAAGCTTCAACAAAAAGCACCAAATAATTAAATAATTAAAATAAAAGTTCAAGTTGCATCAGAAGAATCACATTCAAAGAAAGGCTGACGTCATTCTAAAAGAATACGAACTATGTAAATAAAACACTGACACAATTCCCCCCCTCCCAAATCATCTAAGAAAGGAGACACCTAGTCATTGGGTGGTAAACACTGTAACACCATCAGAATTACTACTAAATCCTAGCAATCTCTTTCTGAATTCCCAGATACCCCCAGCTTCAACAATATTCTGTTCCATCACTCTGAACTCTTCAAGCTGTATAAACACAACATGAACAATGTGAGAGTCACAGTGAACTGGTGGTCCCTGAAAGCACCTGTCTTACTACACATAAACACAACAGCAGCCCTGTGCAGCACCACAGGTTCTATCTACTCCTTGTGTTTCATTTATTTTTAGTCCAGGCACGTGATAGATCACATAAGTACAAATCTATGAACAAAATGAAACTGAGATGGAAAATTTTCCTAAGCTTTAAAGTCTTTTGCTTTCTAATGGGAGCTGACATAAATCACATTTTGAGTCACTGAAAATATGATTAGGTAAAGGCATGGGAAAATATTCTGAGCCATAACTTCACCAAAATATAAAAAGTTGTAATTCCATTCTAGTTTGCACTTAGATAGCAAGGTATTTCGGATAAGGACCATCTTTCTTTAGGTAGCTATAACACCTAGCACAAAGAAGCCTTGACCTCTATAGCAACAAAGCAGCTGCCAGAATGCACATCAGACAAACAATCTTTTAATGTGTTATATTTTAATGTTAATTGAAACAAAAAATTAGGTCTAAGGATATCAAAATCCATAAAGAAAGCAGTAACAGTTGTCACAGGAACATGAAATCCAACAAGCTGCTAATATCAGTCTGATAATCACAAAGTATCATTGGTTATTCTAGATGGTGTTGTCAGTGTTTTCTTTGTGTGATCAATATGGATAGAGATCCACAAAGAAGATTCTCCCTACTGTTAAGCAAATGTGCATCTGATTGCAGAGCTAAGACAATGAAATATGGAACTTCAGTTTCACATAGAACCAGTAGTTCCTATATTATCTAAACAGAAATCATGTCAGATATCCTTTCATTTATATCCAAATATCAATTCTATTCAGTAATGCTGGAGAAACAATGCTGACCTAAATGCTGAATAATATGCTCAAATAAAAATGAGGCAAAAAGGAGGTAGCACAACACTGGCATTCCACGCATCACCTCCTCCGGTGGCATTCCAAAATCTTTGCCCTCTGGCCAGGCCATGATGACTTCTAGAATTCCTGCATGACTGGAATTTCCTATTCCAGCTTGTTGTATGATTAGCGCAGACCACTTATTCCATGTAACGTTGGTTGCATGATGTGTAGAGAAGACCCTGCCTTTGAACATCCAGCCCAGCATGGGCAACGGGGATGCCAGGAGGAGCTGTGCTTCAGTGCCAATCACTTCTGAAGCAGCTCGAACCCCTTCATAGGCTGCCAGTATCTCTTTTTCAGTTAGAATATAGCTGTCCTTGGATCCTCTGTATCCCCAGCTGAACCCAGGACAGCTGGGCCTATGATGCCTCAGACCATCAAGGCAGAGATGCAACATATAGATGGGCTCGTGATCGAGGGGTGGACTTAACAATGTGTATGTGTGGGTGTATATATGTATGTTTATATATATGTGAGAGAAAAGCGATGGCATATTGAAAAATGTGGGATTTGAGCATGATGTGAATGGTATGGAATAAGGGGTAGATACTGTCCTGGGTTTAGCAGTAACAGTTATTTTTTCTACTTCTTGGTAGCTGGTGCAGTGCTGTGGTTTTGACTTTCATCCTGGGAACAATGCTGATAACACCGAAGTTTTCAGTTGTTGCTAAGTAATGTTTACTCTGACGAAGGACTTTCAGAGTCTCATGCTCTGCCAGGGAGGAGGGGAAGCTGGGAGGAAGCAGACAGGACACCTGACCCAAACTAGCCAAAGGGGTATTCCATACTGCAGCATGTCATGCCCAGTATAGAAACTGGGGGCAGTTACCTGGAAGGCCCAGACCGCTGCTCAGGTCAGGCTGGGTATTGGTTGGTGGGTGGTGAGTAATTGTATTCTTTCCCCATGTTATTTCCCTTATCACTATTATTATTGGTGGTAGTAGTAGTGGATTTGTATTATACCTTAGTTACTGGACTGGTCCTATCTCAACCCATGGGAGTTACATTCTTTCGATTCTCCTCCCCATCCCTCTGGGAGCGGGGGGAGGAAGAAGGAAGGGGAGTGAGTGAGCGTCTGCATGGTTCTGAGTTACCAGCTGGGCTTAAACCACAACAGTTCCTCACAGATTTAAAAAGTAAGTCCCTTCTTTCAGCTCTTACAGGCAACATGTGCAGTCCTCACTTCAAGTCTGCATTCTGGATTGGCAAAGGAACATAATATGACACAGATAAATTCACCTAAGCCATGGTCCTAGTAGGTTAGCACCCTCTGGGATACTACCTTGGTCATTTGATCTTAAAATTAGCAAGTACTTGCTACTTCTTTTAGTACCTAGGTTTGGTACAATCATCAAGGACAAGGCTAAATCATATATTCAGCTAATCTGAACAGCCCAGACTGAAGTTGTTCTTAAATTTTATTTCATTTCTAAGCAAAAAAGCCAAACTAAACTCAAGCCAAGTAGGAGTCAAAACATCTCTTTTTTTTCCTTCCTTAATCTCAAAATGAAAGTTAACTGTTATTTTGATGCTTCTGTCAAACAAGAATGGAACCTTCCTCTTTTTTCCTTTTTTATATTTCCCAGAAAGAAAATTCTGCAGACCCTGTGGCATCCTGCTGAGCTCAAACATTCTGCGCCTGCCTAAAAGAAGTTTGAAATAGAAGGCAAGAAAAGGCTGGACCTTTCATTCTTTTTATTGCATGGAGAAAAATAAATGGGCCCCACCAACTTGATCAACAAGCCCAAACAACACATTACCCTCCCTGATGTTATTAACTACACAAGTGTACATGTGTTTCAGCAACACCATGCATATAATTTTGGCAGGTGTACACATTTGCAAGAGAGCATAATGGACTGTTGGTGCCAATTACCCCTGCTTTCTTGCCCCAGCTCATGCAATTCATGGTATCTCCCAAAGCACTGCAGTGCCACAGCTTTGCCCAAATGTCTTAGTTGTGTATAAAATACAGAGCTGAGGAGAAGCGGCTGCACCTGTTGCGAATGTGTGGGAATCCAGACTCTAGCAGATGAAAACCAAAGCTGTTACTAAAGTTACACGCAGGGCGGGCTGCAGATTCCCTGTGGCCCTCTCCATATTTAAAGTATATATTTTCCACTGTGAACTGGTTCAGGATTTCTGAAGTAACTAACAGACCATTAATAGCTTGAACACAAACGCCTTCAGTAAGAGCTGAGCTAAAACCAGAATTTATCCTACAAAATGTATTTGACTACCTACTTGGAATTAAAGGTCTTTTAAAAGTAACTATTCATGGTAATGTCTTGTACTGTGTTTAATCAGATAAAAAGCAAATAAAAATGGTCTATTACGTATACTTTCTTCACTTGAACATTACAGATTCATTTTCCTTTACGTATTACACCACCAAGTGGCCTAATGCTCTTATTCTTTTCTGTTCAGTTTCCTCTGGAAACACCACTACACAAAACAAAATTAAAAAGCTGAACTGATACCTAAAATAAAAAAATTAACCAGAGCATAATCTGAAAGATTCAGCTGCACATTTGTATTAAACTTTTTCCTATATCTTATAAATGCAAATTTAATACAAGTGTAAATTTTATTATCTGTTTCTCCTCTTACAGCAACTTAAAACTTATTGGGAAAAGGTTCTTCTCTACCTTTGTTTGGGTGATATGTGTCTAATGGCTTAGTCTGATGCACCTGCTATGAGCACAGGCATTTTCAGGTGCTCCATTAAATTTAAAATATTACATAAGCAATTAAAATATATACTGCTGGGGAAAAAAATGGTTTAGGACTTCAAATAAAGTCTGGCCAAGCAAGTGAATTAAAGAAATTCAGAACAAGCTTGTAATATCTTAATTGAACAAGCAAAGCTTTCAGGTATTTGAAATCAGCAGGACTACACACAAGTGAGAGCAACATGATCAGACTCAGAATCAATACTAAATATAATTTGGTTACATCTCCAAAAAATATCAGGCTGCACCCATCAGTTAAAACTAGAGCTCAAACTTTCCATCCTCATTTTCAGTGCCCAATCTTACATTGCTACAAGATGGCATGGCTTTTCTGGAAATCTGCTCCATATTTAGACAATTAGCTCACCATTTAGACAATGTCGAGCTAGAATTTTTATGTTAAAATAATGTATTCCTTAAGCTATCTTACTGAGAGGATTTTATTGAGTTAAATACTTCTCCAAGCCTGAGGGACACACTTCTTTCAATATGATTATAGGAAATGCCAAGCAAAATTTTGGACCTTGTTTCAAGCACTGTGGAAAGACAGCAGCCAGGCTGCATGCAGCACTCACATAGATTTGAGCTAGACATGCACAGAAGTAGAGCTGTCTACTAGAACCCTGCTAAATGGTTATAAGCATATGGCGATCACAGAGTGAAGCTTCTGTTTCTTTGTCCAGATATTTGTTCCAGGAAGTCCACTTCATGATAGCTGCTGCCTTAAACAGCTTAGAGTAAGCTTGAAGTAGAGGAATGTAACTAGCAAGCAAAATAAACAACACAATGGGATGTTTTTTCAACTAAACCCACTCATGAATACAAGTGATTTGCGTTCAGAAAGGACTAGCTAAATGGAAAGAAAGGGGAGAGAGAATTAAATAAAAATGCAGGGCTGGAACAAGTCACCATTGAAGACAATACCCTGTATTGAAAAAAGGCCTCTACCAGTAACATCTCTGCCCCCTAAGGAAATTACCTGCTGCAACTGCTAAGGCAGGCTTCAGTTCCAACTTGTTTGCTATTCAGGTTTCTCCCTCCTTCTGCTCCAAATCCTCCATTTGACTAGGGAGAAGCAGGGATGATGGATAAAACCCATTTGTCCATCAATCTCCACTCAGGAGGGAAGCTATGTAGACCCAGCTGAATCCTGCTTAATTTTCCCAACCTGTGGAGCAATAGCAGCCAACAAACAAGGTCATAAATGTTTAAATTTCATGCAATTTCATGCATGTGTAGCAAAAATTGTGCTATTTTAGTTCAGAGGTGTGCAACAAGGTGCATAAAATAACTTCAACAGATTTATTAAAAGGGGTGCCCACAGGATTTGGACAAGGTCACAGGAAAGACATTTACAAAACACAGACTTACACATATATACATACCTGTCTAACAGTGTGATCAATATGACTGCTCTATGGACAAAGTAATCATCCATAATTACGATAGAACTACAATCTTCTTATAAAGCTTATTACAGTCTTAAGGATATTGGAGTAGAAACAGATTATTATTATTCCTATTACCATGAGTAAATTAATTAGGATTATTTTTCTTAGACAAAGTGCCATTTCTTCACCACTAATAATTTATGATGAGCTTCCAAAGGGGAGCTACCACCCCCAGAATATGCAGCACTTCAGTGCTAAAGTATAAAAGAGAAAGCACATCATAATGACGAGACACTCTAAGGGAAACACTTCCATCGACCACACTAGATTTTGTCAGGGCATATGTGTCAAATGACACTGTCACTTTAACAGTCACAGAATCAAGAAAATAGTCATATCAAATTTTTCAGCTAACAAGTAACTGATTTAAAGTCACACTGATGATAATAATACATGAATCAATAAAACACTCTCTACATTCTTTACTTCAGCCATACATAGATATTTTTAGAAAGGTGTGGTACTGCAAAATACTGGGCTTAAATAAATATCTGTTACAAAAAATGTTTAGCCCAATGTTTCTGTGTGTCACAGATGTCGTGGTTTAAGTCTCCACCCCCCCCCCCAGTTTTCTCACTCACTCTCCTCTTTTTCTTCCCCCAGTCCTGAGGGAATGGGGAGGAGAATCAAAACAATGAAACATCCACAGGTCGAGATAAGAAGAGTTTTGTAACTAAGGTATAACACAAACCACTACTGCTACCATCAATAATAATACAAGAGAAATACAAGGAAAGAGAATACAACTGCTCACCAAGCCCAACCCAGCCAGTGCACCCCCCAGGCACGAACCCCCCAAAGCACCACCACCACACCCTTCCGGGTCACTGCTCTCCGTAATACATCCTGGGCATGACGTGCTGTGGCATGGAATAACCTCTTTGGTCAGTTTGGGTCAGGCGTCCTGTTTCTGCTTCCTCCCATCCTCCCCTCCCCCCTGGCAGAGCATGAGACTCGGAAAGTCCTTGGTCAGACCAATACATTATCAAGAAGTAACTGAAAACACTGGTGTTATCAGCGCTGCTCCAACTACCAAGAAGGAGAAAAATGACTGCTGCTGCTGAATCCAGGACAGGATCCACCCCTTATTCCATACCATTCACATCATGCTCAGATCCCACATTTTCAATATACCATCACATATATATATACACACACATACACACACACACACAGAGGGAGAGAGATCATCCCTTAGTGCATGGACCAATCCCTATGAAGCTGCTGAGTCCATCCAGTCCGTGACTCCATCTTTTGTAGCAGTCTTTCAGAGCAGGGGAGGCTGAGTGCAGTGTTGGATCGTTGCCTGCTGATGCTGATTGTTCCTTTACTGCAGAACTCGTCTGGTTTCATCAAAGTTCGTTCTTTGTTGGGATGATGGTCTGAGGGCCAGTCGCAGATGACTTGAAGACATCTAGTTGATGGGCTATAAAAATATTACATAGCAGGCAACAGCATGCAATTGAGTTCATTGGCTGTTTTCTCCTAAAATCAAATCTCCTTGAGATACACATTGGACTTCCCCATCTTCCCGCATTACCCACCAAGTATAACCGGGTCCCTGAGCAAAAGCAATCCCACGAGTGGGTTTGCCTTTACCTGAAGCAGGAATAACCCAGACTGTCTTTCCCAGCAAATTCTTTATGTGCACCACAGGAACGTTGTCCCCCTCCACAGTACGTAGAAGTTCTGAATGGGCTGGACCAGCCCTGTTGGCAGATCCTCTGGTGTTGACCAACCAGGTGGCCTTTGGTAAATGTGTATCCCAATGTCTGAAAGTCCCACCACCCATTGCTCTCAGTGTAGTTTTTAATAACCCATTGTACTGTTCGATTTTCCCAGAGGCTGGTGCATGGTAGGGGACGTGATATATCCATTCAATGCCATGCTCTTTGGCCCAAGTATCTATCAGGCTGTTCCAGAAATGAGTCCCATTGTCTGACTCAATTCTCTCTGGTGTGCCGCGTCGCCACAAAATCTGTTTCTCAAGACCCAGGTGTTGGGGCCTGATCAGCATTAGAGGATTACTTAGAGCCATAAGTGCATTGTCAGCATGACAAGGAAGCAAGCTCGTAGAAAAAACAAGCTTACCGTTGCAAAAACAGAACTTTAGAAACCACAAAGCAGGATGCTTGCTTGCTTTAGCAGATAAGAAGTAGCCAATCACTTAATCCTAGCCGGCACGTGAACAGCAGCTTGGAACCAATCAAAAGTATAACTCCAGCGCGTGTTAGAAGTTATGTAAGTTGGGCACAGTATATAAGCAACAGCTGTTAACAATAAAATCGGACTGTAACTTGCATCTTATAGATGTGTCGTTCTTTCCCGCTCGCCTGAATGCCTGCGGCATCTGGTGACCCCGACGTGATATGTGAGGGGAAGAGTCAATAAGAGCTGCGGAGCGGCAAGGATCCTGCTGCCAGCGATCCTTAGCTGGGCGCCCGAAGAAAGGTGGATTCGTGCACGGCTGACCGGTGAATCAGGAATAAAGCAGGATGGGAATTACTGCATCAGCAGTGGAAAAGGCAGTAGTGGAAAGTTTGTTGAAGTTGGTGGCTAAGACTGAAACGCCTTTGGCAAAGCAAGAGCTGTCAGATCTGCTGGGTTGGTGTCGGCGACGGGGTTTGTTGAAAAATACCCAAGATGTATTTAGAACAGAGATTTGGGATAAAATAGGGCAAGAAATGTGGGAAGCCATTCAAGTCGGAACAAAGGGGGTGAAGGCGTTGGCAAAGACATATCGCTCTGTACACCTAATGTTTGAACAATTGCATGGGGAAGCGCAAGTAGTAGTGGCAGTGAAAGCTGTTATGCAGCCCATGCAGGGGAAGGACTGTAAAAATGAGACAGATGATGCAGAAGAAATTCCTGGGTTTTGGCCCCAATTGATCTTCCCTCAGATGATGAGCCCCCTTCGGCTTATCCAGCCATGACAAAGGCAGAACAGATAGCATGGGGACTTGAGGATGATTTGTCCCCGTGGACCCCAGAAAAACCCCCATCAGCAGTTACAAAGGATGCGTCCATAGACAAACCCCCAGCGCCTGCAACAGTGCAACCTTCCGCTCCGGCAGAAGAGGATATGGATACAGATTCACCTTTCCAGAATCTTCCCCCTTTGCCGCCTGAAGACGATTCTGATGAAGAAAATGGACTCCGTCGAATGGCGTATTCAGATCTACGTGAAGAACTACGAAGACAAGAAAAAACTATGACTGATCTTCTCCGTCATATGGAGCGGTTAGATCGGGACTCGAAAAAACGAGAGGTTAAAAAGGCATATAGGGATGCTCATAAATCCATTGTGGAGGGTCTTAACAATTTGTCTGAACATGTACAAATATGGGATAAACAGCAGCCAGTTCCTAGGGATCCCAATTTTGATCCCAAGAAACGATATCGGGGTTTAGTAGAAAATTGTTGTATTGAAGGAGATTTTACTTTTACCCCTCTCGCTGCCCCTGTGGTAGTTTGTCAGGGACAACCTACGTGGGAACCGTTGGATTGGAAATTGGTACAAAGTTTACAGAAAACAATCATGCAATATGGTCATACTAACAAATTGGTTAGAAATCAGGTTTCAGCATTACTGAAGTATAATGAATTGGTACCAACCGATACAAAAGCAATAATGGAACTTATTTTATCTCCAACCACCTACATGTTGTGGTTATCAAAATGGCAAGAGCAGTTAGAGCTTAAACAGAGTATCTCAATTTGCCTCAAGGGCACCCTTTGCGAATGGTAACTCTTGATGAATTAATGGGAACAGGAGCTTATAGGGATGCCATGGCGCAAGCCGCCTTAAATACGCATATTTTACAAACTTTAAAAAACGCTGGATTGGCTGCCTTTTTAGCACTACCACAGCTGCATGCGCCAAGTTTACCATATACAAAAATTATGCAAAAACCAAATGAATCCTTTTTTACATTTGTAGATAGATTAAGAGAGACCATAGAAAATGCGCCTAATGTATCACCTGAAATGAAAATGACGTTGACGAAAGAAATTGCTGTTCAAAATGCAAATACAGCTTGTAAACAACTCATTGCTACACTACCAGCAGGGGCTACCATTACGCAAATGATAGAAATATGTACCTGTGCTCCTTTAATGGAGGAGGAAGAAAAAGCAAAGATTCATGCTCAGGCATTGGCGGTAGCATTAAAAACAAGTGTTGGGCAGGGGAAAGGTGATCGCGGGCCAGGAGGTTCTCAAATTAGATGTTATCAATGTGGTCAGAAGGGGCATTTTAACGAAATTGTAAACAAAATACTAATACGAAAGTGACGTTAAATGGCAACTGTGCTCGATGTGACAAATTCGGTCATAAAGCTGCTGAATGTCGCTCTAAGTTTAAAAAGGATGGAACTCCTCTTTCGCAATCGGGAAACGGGAACAGCCGCGTTTTGAGGGACGCGGCCAAAAAATATCCCCAACAGAATGCACCTCGAGCACTGGTTGCCTCAACGAACTCCGATCCGCTACTTGCGGAAGTGCCGGAGTCGATCTGGCCGTGGCAGAATCAGTAACTATTTCTGATTCGGAGGTTCATGTATTGTCATCTACTGTTTCTGGTCCCCTAGGATATGGTTTATCGGCCTTGTTGTTGGGACGGTCATCGGCAACAAAAAAGGGAATTTTTGTTTTACCTGGCTGCATTGATGCTGATTATACTGGTCCTATTGGTATCATGGTAAAAATTTTTGTCCCGCCTGTACATATTCCTGCAGGTAGTGTAATAGCACAGTTAATACCTTTTGTCGCTCAAGTTCCAAAAAAGGGCCTTATCAAACATGGTATGGGAAGTTTTGGATCTACTGGTATGCCTAATGTCGCCTTTACCCAGGTATTAACTACGGAGCAACCAAAGTGTACTGTACAATTATCTGGTCCAGATGGAGTCAAAATACCCAAAATGATGATGATGTTAGATACCGGTGCTGATGTTACTGTCTTTCCGATTTCAGCGTGGCCTGCCTCTTGGGAATTAGATAACGCTGCATCTCCTATTACGGGTGTTAGGGGTAGTCGCCAAGCAAAGGTCAGTAAAGCATTCGTTTTATTCTCGGATTCTGAAGGACATCAGGCTTGGATTAAACCGTATGTTTTGCATACCCCACTAGCTTTGTTAGGCCGAGATGTGTTATCACAATGGGGGGTCAGGATTTCAACGGATTTTTAGAAGGGGCCGTTGAGGGCAGCTCTCGCCCAACTCTGAAAATTACATGGAAATCAGAAGAACCTGTGTGGGTTGATCAATGGCCCCTACCTCTAGAGAAGCTGCAAGCAGTGGAGGCTTTAGTACAAGAACAATTACAGTTAGGACATATAAAACCTTCTGTGAGTCCCTGGAATACCCCTATTTTCACTATCAAAAAGAAATCAGGAAAATGGCGGCTCTTACATGATTTACGAGCTGTAAATGACCGAATGGTAGATATGGGTGCATTGCAACCTGGACTACCGTCGCCAGCAATGTTACCACAAAATTGGAATTTATTAATAGTTGATTTAAAAGATTGTTTTTTCACTATTCCCCTGCACAAGGATGACAGCGATAAGTTTGCATTTTCAGTGCCATCTATCAATCGCGTGGCACCAGCGAAGCGATATCAGTGGGTAGTTTTACCGCAAGGAATGAAAAACTCTCCAACTATTTGTCAATGGTTTGTGGACTTAGCATTACAACCATGGAGACAGAATAATCCTCATTTTATCACATATCATTATATGGATGACTTGTTGATTGCTAGTCCACAAATTATTACTGAACAGAAAGAACAAGAACTTACCAATTCTTTACATCAATATGGATTAGTAATAGCTCCAGAAAAAATTCAAAGGATAGCCCCTTGGAATTATTTAGGAATGAGCATAACAGAAACAAAATTGAGGCCGCAAAAAATGTTAATTAAATCAGAAATTCGAAATGTAAACGATGTTCAAAAACTCGTCGGAGATATACAATGGCTTCGAACATTCTGTGGTATCACTAATTCAGTCTTAGCCCCATTATTAGCGTTATTGAAAGGCAGCTCTTCTCCCACTGATCCCCGAGTACTTACTTTAGAAGCCTCTCGAGCTTTAGATGTCATATCTCAGAAGATTCAAGCTTCAGCTGTTGACAGGCAGCTCCTGGGATGCCCAATTGACATAATAATATATAATAGAGAAACTGAAGTAGTTGCACTGCTTGTTCAACTCCCAGAACATAAACCAATGATCTTATTAGAGTGGATCTTCCACAGCAGTACACTAAAAGCAACAGTAACATCAAGACCTGAAATTATAGGACAATTGATACTGAAGGCCCGACAACGATTGTGGGTTCTAGCAGGTCAAAATCCCGGTAGAATAATTTTGCCGGTTCAAAGCCTTACGCTTGTGGATTGGTGGATACAGTGCTCTGACACTTTTGCACTTGCCACCCAGGGAATTTTACTTGAAAATCATTATCCTAGTCATCCCCTTTTTAAAACAGCACTAAAATTAGAAGCAAGGGATTTACAGCAGTCAGAGCCGATAGCAGGAGCGCTGACCATTTTTACTGATGCAAGTAGCAAAACAAAGAAATTTGGATTTGCTTTTCAATATGAAACAGGAACCTGGCATGATTACATTGATACCTCAGAAGGTTCAGTACAAATTCTTGAATTAAAGGCGGTTCTAGCAGCATTTCAAGCTTTTCGCACTTTGTCTGTTAATGTGGTATGTGATTCAAAATATGTAGTGGGCCTAGTTAGCAGATTATCAGGATCCATTCTTGGCTCTTTTACCAATACCGTTCTCCAAGCATTGGTGATTCAATTAGAAAATGAATTACGTACCCAACAATATCCTTGGTGGATAACTCATATTAGAAGTCATCAAAATCTTCCAGGTTTTTTATCAGAAGGGAATGCCTATATTGATAGTAAGGTTGCTTTACCAGCATACCGCAATGTTCCTGTACCCGATGCTGTGGCATCTCACGCCTTTTTTCATCAATCAGCCAGGGCTTTACAACGTCAATTTAGTTTGACTCGGACAGATGCTAGAGCTATTGTTGCTGCTTGCCCTGATTGTGCTCATCTCCCTTCTTTACAACAAGAAGGTGTTAATCCTAGAGGATTGCAGCCTCAACAAGTGTGGCAAACAGATGTCACTGAATTTCCCCCTTTTGGGGTTTTAAAATACATCCATGTCAGTATTGATACATGTTCGAAAGTTCTTTGGGCCACAGCACATAGGTCTACTCGTGCTCAAGATTGTATTTCGCATTGGACAGCGGCTATTGCTGTGTTAGAATGTCCGCAGACAATAAAAACGGACAATGCTCCCGCTTATCTTAGTAGCAAAGTCGCTGCATTTTTTTCTCACTGGTCAATTGAACATCTCACCGGGGTTCCTTATAATTCTGGCGGACAAGCTATAGTAGAACGAGCTCACCAATCTCTCAAGCATTATTGTAAAATTTTTAAAAATAAGGGGGAGAGGAGTCCCAATAATATTGTAGCAAAAGCGTGTTATGTTCTCAATTGGTTGAATCCTCGGTCTGAGGAAGATGTTCCAATATATATCCATTTGCGTGGGAATATGAAAGATTTTACTGATCACAGTATTTCTGTTCAATTTTTTGATCCAGTTAAGAATGATTGGGTTGGTCCTGTTAAGTTATTAACTTGGGGACGGGGGTACGCATGTATATCTACAGATTCTGACACTCGGTGGATACCAGCGAAGTGGATATGACCTTATCTACAACCCAAGGACTTAGGAAAAGAGCATCCTGGCGGACAATCCGACGCCGGAACAGTTACAGCAGACCCTACATCGTCTCCATTGTGCAACTGATAAACTCTTTGAAGAGATATTAGCAGGGACTGAAAATCAATCATTATTGCCATGGCAATCATTAGCAGACTTTTGGCTGTTGCGGGCAATCACTGATACATATGTACCTAATTCATTGTGGAATCAAGATCGTCCATGTATCTCGTGTCAACGAAGACACAATCTTAGATGTACGTGGATATTGATTAAGTGTGGAGGTTGTTTAACAAAACGTTGGATAAGTCAAAGTAATTTAGGGGGGTGGTGCAGTCAGTGCGATCTAAGGTGGTGTGAACAAACCACACGACAAGCATTGGAGCATAGTACTGGTTTACCAATATATGAAGCATTATCTTTATATGAAAGTATAGAACAAAGGAGAATAGCAGAAAATAGATGGGAAATACAGCATCAAGCAAAACGCATTGAGGCTCAAAAGAAAAAGCAATTTCTTGATTGGTTTTGTGATAATAATGTTGTTATCCCCCGGGATTGGGAGATTCACCCGTCAGATTTGGGTCGGGCTTGTTGGCGGTTTAATAGAATGCGGTTGGATGGTAGAGGCGATCGCTCAAACAGAAGGCAAAGAAGGAGAAGGCAACGTCAGTAGGATAAGCCGGTTTAGTATAATTTTGTTAGTTTGTGTGGTACTAGCATTATGCCTTGCACTGCAATCAATTCCGCATCATTGATGCCTGACCATTTTTCTCCCAGACGGAATGTATGGGTTTCTTTAGCAAACAAACTAAATCAAACTAATTTTTGTGTTTCCCTGGCGCAACCTGAGTCCCGTTTTCATACATGTTTAATTGGTGTTCCCCTAAATCACTCAGAGGCCCTCTTTGTTGTTCAGGACGTGAAAGGGCAGTTAAAAAGGAACAAGTGTAACAACTCTATGAAAAACTGTACGGAGTGGTATGATGTATGGGATGATTCTCTGCCATATGGTCCAAAACCTCAAGAGTTGGAAATTTTGGGATCACTCCACGCTGAATCATGTTTATATATTAATTCTAGTGGCTGTAATGAAGGCAATCATGCCTGGTGGGACATCACAATGACCACTACTGTGTCGCCACTAACTAAATATTGGCAGAATAGCAGTAACTGGTGCCGTCATTTAGGCAGAAATGACAGTAACCCAGCACCAGGTACTACCATCCCTCGTAAACTGCCCCCTGGAATATTTCTCTTGTGTGGAGATCGAGCATTTACTGGACTTCCTCAAAGACCAGTGGGAGGGCCGTGTACTTTTGGGCGTCTCACTATTGCTTTAATAACCCAATCCGGACTACAGATGTATAGAACTAATATTACTGACAGTGCATATCACAGCTCTCGTCGAAAACGCAGCATAATACAAAACGGTTGTGATGATGAGGTAAATCTGTTTAATAGAGCAGAGCAAATTGTACCATCTCTTTTTATGCCTCAATTAGCTGCGGGACATGCATTATTTCAACTTGAGAAGCTTCAATGTTGGGTTGTGAAACAGGCAAATGCAACCTCTGATATCTTATCTTTGTTAGCAGCAGATGTAGATACAATAAGACATGCTACGTTACGAAATCAAGCAGCTATTGATTTCTTGCTTTTAGCTCATGGCCATGGGTGTGAAGATTTTGAAGGAATGTGCTGTATGGATTTAACGGGTCAAAAAGAATCAATTCAAAAAAAGATCCAAGATCTACAGCAACATGTCCAACTGCTTAGGCAAGATGATGGTTTCTTTGGTCTGAACTTTAATGCATGGGGAATAACGGGACGATTGAAGGGTCTTGTACAAATGGGCTTGGTCATTGTTTTGGTTGTTTGCCTTGTACTTTTATTCTTACCATGTATATTTCAATGTATTCAACGATGTATAATGCAAAGCTTTGATTCTCTTGTTAAACAGAAGGGGGGAGGTGTTGGGGCCTGGTCAGCATTAGAGGATTACTTAGAGCCATAAGTGCATTGTCAGCATGACAAGGAAGCAAGCTCGTAGAAAAAACAAGCTTACCGTTGCAAAAACAGAACTTTAGAAACCACAAAGCAGGATGCTTGCTTGCTTTAGCAGATAAGAAGTAGCCAATCACTTAATCCTAGCCGGCACGTGAACAGCAGCTTGGAACCAATCAAAAGTATAACTCCAGCGCGTGTTAGAAGTTATGTAAGTTGGGCACAGTATATAAGCAACAGCTGTTAACAATAAAATCGGACTGTAACTTGCATCTTATAGATGTGTCGTTCTTTCCCGCTCGCCTGAATGCCCGCGGCACCCAGGATAGTGTTTTGGGCAGTGGCGTGGGGCCCAGCGTATGTTTCCAACCATCCGGTGGTTGCTTCCACCATGGTAAGCACATGACGCTTGCCTTGGCGGGTTGGTGGGAGTGTGATATAATCAATCTGTCAGGCCTCCCCATATTTGTACTTCATCCATCGTCCTCCATACCAAAGAGGCTTTAACTATTTAGCCTGCTTAATTGCAGTACATGTTTCACAGTCATGAATAACCTGGGCAATAGTATCCATTGTTAAGTCCACCCCTCGATCATGAGCCCATCTGTATGTTGCATCTCTGCCCTGATGGCCTGAAGTGTTGTGGGCCCACCGGGCCAAAAATAGTTCACCCTTATGTTGCCAATCTAAGTCCATCTGAGCCACTTCAATTTTAGCAGCTTGATCCACTTGTTGGTTGTTCTGGTGTTCCTCAGTAGCCCGACTCTTGGGTACATGAGCATCTACGTGACTTACCTTGACCACCAGGTTTTGCACTCGGGCAGCGATGTCTTGCCACAGTGCAGCAGCCCAGATGGGTTTCCCTCTGCGTTGCCAGGTGCTCTGCTTCCATTGCTGCAACCACCCCCACAGGGCATTTGCCACCATCCATGAGTCAGGATAGAGAGAAAGTCCTGGCCACTTTTCTCGTTCAGCAATGTCCAAGGCCAGCTGGATGGCTTTCACCTCGGCAAACTGACTCGATTCACCCTCCCCTTCAGCAGTTTCTGCAACTTGTCGTTGAGGACTCCATACTGCTGCCATCCATCTACGGTGCTTTCCCACAATGCGACAGGACCCATCAGTAAATAAGGCATATTGCGTTTCACTTTCTGACAGTTCATTATATGGTGGGGCCTCTTCAGCACGCATCACTCCTTCCTCCTCTGGTGACCTTCCAGAATCTTTGCCCTCTGGCCAGGCCATGATGACTTCTAGAATTCCTGGATGACTGTGATTTCCTATTTGAGCTTGTTGTGTAATTAATGCAGCCCACTTACTCCATGTAGCATCAGTTGCATGATGTGTAGAGGAGACCCTGCCTTTGAACATCCAGCCCAGCACGGGCAACCGGGGTGCCAGGAGGAGCTGTGCTTCAGTGCCAATCACTTCCGAAGCAGCTCGAACCCCTTCATAGGCTGCCAATATCTCTTTTTCAGTTGGGGTATAGCTGGCCTCAGATCCTTTGTATCCCCGACTCCAAAAGCCGAGGGGTCGACCTCGAGTTTCCCCTGGAGCTTTCTGCCAGAGGCTCCAGGTAGGACCGTTCTCCCCAGCTGCGGTGTACAGTACATTTTTAACATCTGGCCCAGTCTGGACTGGTCCGAGGGCTACTGCACGAACTATCACGCGTCTAATTTGCTCAAAGGCTTGTTGTTGCTCAGGGCCCCATTTAAAATAATTTTTCTTCCGGGTCACATTATAGAGAGGGCTTACAATCAAACTGTAACTCGGGATGTGCATCCTCCAGAACCCCAGAGCACCCAAGAAAGCTTGAGTTTCTTTCTTCTTAGTTGGTGGCGACATTGCTGTTATCTTGTTGATCACATCTGTGGGGACCTGGCGACGTCCATCTTGCCATTTTATGCCCAAAAATTGAATCTCCTGTGCAGGTCCCTTGACCTTACTCCGTTTTATGGCAAAACCGGCTGTCAGCAGGATTTGGATTATTTTCCTCCCTTTCTCAAAGACTTCTTCTGCTGTATCACCCCACACAATGATGTCATCAATGTATTGCAGGTGTTCTGGAGCTTGCCCCTGGTCCAGTGCAGTCTGGATCAGTCCATGGCAGATGGTAGGGCTGTGTTTCCACCCGTGGGGCAGTCGGTTCCAACTGTACTGGACGCCCCTCCAAGTAAAAGCGAACTGTGGCCTGCACTCTGCTGCCAGAGGAATTGAGAAAAAAGCATTGGCAATGTCAGTCGTGGCATACCACTTGGCTGCCTTTGACTCCAGTTCATACTGACGCTCTAGCATGTCTGGTACGGCAGCACTCAAGGATGGGGTAACTTCCTTCAGGCCACGATAGTCTACTGTTAGTCTCCACTCTCCATTAGACCTTCGCACTGGCCATATGGGGCTATTAAAGGGTGAGTGGGTCCTACTGATCACTCCTTGACTCTCCAATCTACGGATCAGCTTATGGATGGGAATCAGGGAGTCTCGGTTGGTGCGATAATGCCGCCGGTGCACTGTTGCGGTCGCGACTGGCACTTGTTGTTCTTTGACCTTCAGCAACCCCACAGCAGAAGGATCCTCTGGGAGACCAGGCAAGGTGGACAGCTGCTCCACTTCCTCTCTCTCCAAAGCAGCAATACCGAAAGCCCATCGGTACCCTTTTGGGTGTTTGAAGTACCCTCTTCTGAGGTAATGTATGCCAAGGATGCATGGAGCCTCTGGACCAGTCACCATGGGGTGTTTTTGCCATTCCCTCCCAGTCAGGCTGATTTCAGCCTCCAGTACAGTCAACTCTTGGCATCCTCCTGTCACTCCAGAAATAGAAATAGGTTCCACCCCTTGAGACAGCTTGATGGCATCAGAGTACACTGTGCACCGGTATCTACTAGAGCCTTATACTTCTGTGGGACTGATGTGCCACGCCAGCTGATCTATACAGTCCAATAAGTTCGATTGTCCCCTACCTCCACCTGGCTGGAGGCGGGGCCCCTCTAGCAGTCATCACATTGGTCACTCACGTCTAGTAGTGATGGACTATTCCTCTTTATCACAGGAGCTGGAGTAAAATCGGCTCTTCCACTCCATCTGGGAACCTGCTCACCAGAGACTGAAGCCGCAGCCTTCATGGGGTGATCAGTCTTGACCTTTGCTCTCTTTTTCAGTTCTCGCACCCGCTCCTCCAAAACTGAAGTAGGCTTTCCATCCCACTCCATCATATCTTCTCCGTGATCCTGCAGGTAAAACCATAGGGTGGCCCGTGGTGTATAACTTCTATATCTTCTCTCTCGAACAGTGGGACGCCTTCTGTTAATAGCTGAGACGTGTGTTGGTACACGTGAGGAGCTGGATAGATCGTCTCTCAATTGGTTGAGGTCCTGGGACAGTTTTTCCACAGCTGAGATGATGGAAGGGGTGAGATTGTCTTCAAACTCTCAGAGTTTATAAATCATTTCATCCACTGTTGGTGGTCTTATGTCACTCCAGGTTATTGTTGCCAATGAATGGGCATATGATTGGGGTGCATTTCGTGTAAATTTCCGCCACATGGGTCGTGTACATTCGACTTCATCTGGATCTATGGGTATATCCCCAACATTCGGCTTGGTAATATAGATCATCTCTACAATGGCTGATTCCCTCAGAGACTGGATGCCTTTCTCTAGAGTAGTCCACTTGGCTGAACGACTCATAACATCATCCTTGTATGGAAACCTATCTTTCATAGCTGCCAAGAGCCGCTTCCAAAGGCTGAGGGACTTTTTCTCTCTTGCAATTGCTTTGTCAATTCCCCCTTTCCTAGAAAGTGATCCAGCTGTTTGGCTTCACTACCTTCTAGTTCATGACCATCGGCCCCATTGTCCTGGCATCGGAGCAGCCAGGTGATGATGTGCTCCCCTGGCTGACGGGTAAAGTCTTTTCGCATATTCTGTAGCTCGGTTGAGGTCCGAGATCGGGAAGTCACCTCTTCCTTTTCTTCTTCTTCTTCATCATGTGATAATGACTCCTGGTCAGATGCTGTCCCAAGTAGTGACATTTCTTTGTCTTGGTTCATCTTTCTTGCCTCTTTTTTGTTTTTCCTCTTGCGTACAGGGGCAACCGATATTGGTATGAGTTGGTTCTCCGGTTTAGCTGCAGTGATTATTACTGTGGTTTGGGTAGCCACCGTACTTGTCACTGGGGTTTGAGTCGTGGCTGTACTTGTCGCTGGTGGTGTTGTAGCTGCTGTACTTGGAGCTGGATTAACTGCGCTGTCCATTACTCCGCCCTCAGATCCAGAGACTTTTTTTTCCTTTTCAAGGTGCTGGACAGTGTTAAACAGGGCTCTGTAAGCATAAGCCAAGCCCCAGCACGTTGCCATGATTTGTCCATCTCTGGTGTGACCAGAATGATCACACATCTCCTTTAAATGTTTTACTAATTTTTCTGGATTTTGCATTTGTTCATTGGTGAAGTTCTAAAGCACTGGAGGGGCCCACTGGCCTAGATACTTGCCCATGCTATCCCACACACCCTGCCACTTGTGACTGTCCAGCCTTGGGGAAAATCTCTCGGCCATCCTGGATTGTGGTCTGACCCCAGACATGGCCCACACCCCACTCTGCTTAACTCTCCAGACCAGACAAAATGGTTGTGAGTACAACATATTCAGTATGTGTGCCAACACGATAATTCCCGTCACCACCAGCAGGCAGATCTCAAGGGTATCTAAAGGCCATTCAAAACCTTCAGAATTCTCAAATAGTGTTGTAAACGGCCTGGTGGGGGCGCTGGGAGCACAAAAGAATGTCTCCTTCACAGGCTGACCACCCGAGGAGGTGAAAAGAGACGTGTAATTGCTAAGAACTTCCATTATATGCCTCCCAAAGTATAGAGTTGGTGGCCACACTGGAAACACAAACCGGGTCAGTTTCATGATCACTGAGTCTATTGTATTAACAATCCGTGCAATACTCTATAATGTAACAAGAATCTTAACCCAAAACCCAGATCTGAAAAAAGTTAAGATAAAAAGAACCGGCTGTAAGTAAAGTATCACACACTGAACCTGTGAGAACCAGAGCAACAACTTTGAGAGCCAGTAAATCAGCACTGTGACGAGTGGCTATTTTGTCTTTATCTCAACCCTTAAGTGCCCCACGTTGGGCGCCAAAAACCGTCGTGGTTTAAGCCGTAAATTTCACTTCTCCCTCCTTTCCCCCCCCCCCCTCCTCCGATGGGGGGGAAATGGGGAGAAGAACCGAAGAAAATGTAACTCCCACGGGTTGAGATAAGAACAGTCCAGTAACTAAGATACAATACAAATCACTACTGCCACCACCAATAACAATAATAACGACAAAGTAAATACAAAGGAAGAGGATACAACCGTTTCGCCGCCCGAATGAGCCGAGAGACCGCGCGGGCAGAGCCAGCGAGAGCCCGCCAAAAACCCCCACTTCCCGGTTCCTCCCCCCCCCCGTATTCTACCTCCTGGGCATGACGTGCTGTGGTATGGAATAACCTCATTGGTCAGCCCGGGTCAGGCGCCCTGTCTCTGCCTCCTCCCAGCTCTCCCCTCCTTCCCGGCATAACATGAGACTTGGGGAAAGCCGAACCCATGGCAAAGATCTTTCTTTGCTTCCAGATTTCTGCTAGATCTATGGGCATTCTGCCACTTTGCTCTATGTATGTGCAACAACTTGTATTTATAATTGTACAAACACCTCCTTGAGAGGCAAATAATAAATGGAGGGTCACCCTATTTTGCAGCACTACTTCACGAGACAAGGGAAAGCCTCTGGCCAAACAGAAAATGTATCTATCATAACCAATATATATACCTGAGCCTGTTATGCTGTGGCAATTCTGTAAAGTCCACTTGCCAATAGTCTCCTGGACAATTGCCTTTGTTGTTCCAGGTGGGGGTCTCTTAGCATGGTAAGAATTATTTCGTAAAGAAGGTTCACACTTCTTTATAACACTTTCATAATTCCATAATTTGCATACTCAGAACTTGGAGGTTTAAAGCCTCAGTCATTGATTCTGTTCTCCCATGAGTTGCCTGGTGTTTTTCTTCTCATAAAGGCTGGCCAATTATTACTTGCCTGTTTGGTGTAATCCACCATCCTTCGTCATTCATCTTGGCTCCTAATAGACTAGGTAATTTCTCATCCTCTGTTTGATAACTTGGAACTTCATTATCCAAGCACTGATACTTATGAGGCAATATTAACAAAAGGTACCCACCCACCCACAGCTTCTTTGGCTGCTTTGTCAGCAATGCAATTACCAGTATTCACTGGAGTGTTATCAAATTGATATGCCTTGCAGTGTATTATTGCTACCTTTCAAGGTAGCCGGACTCATTTTAACAGTTATATTTTATAGGGGACCCCCGAGAGGTTAACAAACCCCTTTCTTTCCATATGACCCCATTTTCATGAACAATTTCAAAAGCAAATTTTGACTTTCTGACAATTCCGTAGCTCTCAGTAGCGCGATCAGCTTGGCTTTCTGTACTGATGTGGTGGTGGCAGGGGGGAAGGGCTATAGCCTCTGTTATTTCGTGTTTGGTTACCACTACTGGGTTCAAAAGCTTAGCTACTTTCAATTCTACGTCCTCTTGTTCTAAAAGCACAGCCTGATATTTTAACAGCCTGCTTGGGGAAAGACAGTGACTGCTTTTCTGTTCCAGGATGGTTGCTACCATGTGAAGTACACAGTCCATTTTTTTCCCAAAGTATTCAATAAAATTTTCTATTAGAGGCTCTACTCCTTTTCTTGCTTCCAGTTTTATAGGATATTGTTTTTGTCTTACTGGTCTGATGTTTGGTTTCAGATGAATAGCTACTGGTTCTGCATTTCATGATCGTCCAGCAGCCCATACTTGCGGGGCATATTCTCTACTTCCTCTGGTATATCCGGTTTTGTGGCTGGTTTCTGTAACATAAAAACTTGGGCCTCCACAGGCTTTTCATCAGGAACATGTATCTGAATTTTCTTTCTTTAAACCTAATTTATGCATGTAATTTACTCAGTAGATCTCTATCCAATAACAGCACGGGGCACTCAGGCATGTAAAGGAATTGATGGGTCAATATCTGTTTGCCAATTTTTAAATTTAAAGGTTGAAAGAAAGGCCAGGTTCCTGTCCACCCTGTGGCACCAATGACTGAAGCTGTTTGCTTAATTACCCTTTACAAGTGCTTTACAAAAGAAATCGGCTGCTCATGGCCTGGAAAGGAGGATTCTTAGCTGGGTTGGAAACTGGCTGGATGGCCGAGCTCAAAGAGTGGTGGTAAATGGTATCATGTCTAGTTGGCTACCAGTCAACAGTGGTGTCCGTCAGGGATCGTTGTTAGGGCCAGTGTTGTTTAATATCTTCATTGATGATCTGGATGAGGGGACTGAGTGCACCCTTAGTAAATTTGCAGACGAAAACAAGTTGGCTGGGAGTGTTGATCTGCTGAAGGGTAGGAAGGCTCTGCAGAGGGATCTGGACAGGCTGGATCAATGGGCTGTGGCCAGCGGTATGAGGTTCAACAAGGCAAAGTGTCCGGTCCTGCATTTGGGCCACGACAACCCCATAAAACGCTACAGGCTTGGGGAAGAGTGGCTGGAAAGCTGCTTGGCGGAAAAGGACCTGGGAGTGCTGATTGACAGAGCTGAACATGAGCCAGCTTGTGCCAGGCTGCCAAGACGGCCAACGGCATCCTGGCCTGTATCAGAAATAGCGTAGCCAGCAGGGCCAGGGAAGTGATCATTCCCCTGTATTCAGCACTGGTGAGGCCACACCTCAAATACTGTGTTCACTTCTGGGCCCCTCACTACAAGAGATATTGAGGTGCTGGAGTGGGTCCCGAAAAGGTCAACAAAGCTGGTGAAGGGTCTGGAGAATAAGTCTTATGAGGAACGGCTGAGGGAAGTGGTGTTGTTTACTCTGGAGAAGAGAAGCCTCAGGGGGGACCTTATCACTTTCTACAACTACCTGAAAGGAGGTTGTAGTGAGGTGGGGGTTGGTCTCTTCTCCCAGGTAAGAAGTGATAGGACAAGAGGTAATGGCCTCAGGCTGTGCCAGGGGAGGTTTAGATCGGATATTAGGAAAAAATTCTTCATAAAGAAGGTAATCAGGCATTTCTCTCTACATAACCCAACAACAATTGAGACAAGGAGGCACCAAATGTAATCAGTTCTAAGTAATGTGAAGTCTGGTGGCTTTGTAATGGAAAATAACTGATATGCTTGAAGGTAGTTGAGGTAGTTTTAGGTCCTTAGGACCTTAGTACAAAAATGTAGAAAAGCAGGATCTGGGGATGGGGAGCATCCAGGGACTAGCAGTGAAACTAGATGCTCAGTAGAAGGACAGGATGATTGCTATGTTTGTAATGTTAATTAAGCTGGTGCTTCAGGGACTTCCAGCAGTGATGAAGATTGTTGGAAGAAGTAAACGACTCTCAAAGACCACCATCACATTTTTGCATGTATGGGGGAGACTTTCTGGAAAATGATGCAATTCATGTGTAGCCTCATGAATATGTATGTATGCCCAGTGACTGTATAAGGATGGCCTGTGTGGCAATACCTGGACACACATTAGGAGGAGCTATCCCCCGTGTCTCCCGGCGGCGCAGTAAAGAATACCTGCTTGTCAACTTAAAACTGTGTTGGCGAGTTTGTTCCTGGAGTTTTCTCCAAATCACAATCTTGTACTTTTCATGGCGTAACTGCCCCTTCTTCCACAGGTGATAAACTCTCTTTTTTCCCTGTGTTCCAGCCGTATCTCCCTATTCAGCCAGATTGGTCTCTTCCCCGACAGTTTGATTTTTGGCACACAGGGACTGCCTGCTCCTGCACCTTAAGGATTTCATTCTTGAGTGTCCAGCCTTCCTGGACCCCTTTGTCCTTCAGTAATGTTTCACAATGATTCCATTTGATCGATTTTGTTCATCTTTGTGTGTGGAGACTGGCCAGGTAGCATTTGGAGAATTGCTAGCAGTAGTTGTATTCTACCAGTTTCACACATCATGTATTATCCATGTGGATAGGTTATCCAAGGTACTCTGGACAAAGTACCTAAAATAATTTTGGTATTCAGGCACCACAATATTCTATATGTGCAAGTTTAAAAGTCCATGCTATTGTGGGATTTTTGAAACTACTACTTTGCAGAAAGCTTGCTAAGTAAAAAAATCTGAAGGAAAGTAAGAAAAAACCCCCCTTCCTTCCAATTTTACGTTAGCCGTAAAGTCACAGCTTTAGTAGAAGGATCAAAATATTAACAAACAGGAAAAGAATAAGCAAGACCTATATCTGTAATGGTGAGGAAAAAAGATAAAAGATAAAACCAAGGATGTTGTGAGCACCCCGCAGGCAGTAAAAGAATGCTAGATGAGCTGTGCCTTCAGACAGCCACCCTACATGATAGGCGGGACTCCAATCATAGCCCTCCAAGTCTGCGATATGGTAGGAACTTGGAGAGCTATTGATCTTTTAACTCCAGAAGATAAATTCTCTCTTCTCTATAGAGGTCCAGTAGTTACATTGCTTGTCACAATACCATGGGTTCAGCAGTAGCAGTCATTTTTCTCCTTCTTGGTAGCTGGTGCAGCGGTGTGTTTTTGAATTTGGGCCTGGGAGCAGCGCTGATAACACCAGTGTTTTCAGTTACTGCTTGGTAATGTTTTGGTTTGACCAAGGACTTTCTGAGCCTCATGCTCTGCCAGGGAGGGGGGGAGCCGGGAGGAAGCAGAGACAGGACACCTGACCCAAACTGACCAAAGAGGTTATTCCATACCACAGCACGTCATGCCCAGGATGTGAAACCGGAGAGCAGAGACCCGGAAGGGCGTGGTGGTGGTGCTTTGGGGGGGTCGCGCCTGGGGGGTGCACTGGCTGGGTCGGGATGGTGAGCAGTTGTATTCTCTTTCCTTGTATTTCTCTTGTATTATTACTGGTGGTAGCAGTAGTGATTTGTGTTATACCGTAGTTACTAAACTGTTCTTATCTCAACCTGTGCGCATTGCATTCTTTCGATTGTCCTCCCCATCCCCCCGGGACTGGGGGAAGAAAGAGAGGAAGGTGAGTGAGTGAGCGAACTGGCTTAAACCATGACAACAGGGCTCTGTAGGCTTAGGCCAAGCCCCAGCACATTGCCGTGATTTGTCCCTCTCTGGTGTGACCAGGACGAAAGCACACCTTGTTTAAGTGTCTTACTAGGTTTTCCGGATTTTGCACTTGTTCAGTGGTGAAGTTCCAAAGCATTGGAGGGGCCCACTGGCCTAGATACTTGCCCATACTATCCCACACACCCTGCCACTCATGACTGTCCAGCCTCGGGGAAAATCTCTAGGTGGTCCTCCTATACGGTCGTCTAACCCTAGACCAGACCCAAACCCCAACCTGCTTAACTTTCGAGATCAGATGAAATGAGTCATTCCCAGGGTGGTATGGGTGTGGGTAAAACACACTCCGTATGTGTGCCAACATGGTGATCCCCATCACAATCAGCAGGCAGGTCTCAAGGGTATTCAAAGGCCATCCAAAACCTTTAGAACTCTCAAATGCTGCTGTAAATAGTCTGGTGGGGAGCAGGGGGTGTAAGGGAATGTCTCCTTCACAGGTTGACCACCCAAGGAGAAAAAAAAAGATGTGTAATTGCTAAAAAATTTCACAATACAATCAGGGGGGACCTTATGCCTCTCTACAACTACTCTACAACTCTCTACAACCCCGAAGGGTTGAGATAGCGACAGATATGACCAGAGTGCATCCAATTGTATTTGTGCAATTCATTGGTTTGGATTAATAGACACTCATCACAATGCTGATTTATTGGCTCTCAAAGTTGTTGCTCTTGATCTTGGAGTTTCAGCATGTTGTACCTTACTTACAGCCGGTATTTGCTGTGTTAGTGTTTGTTGCTGGGGGCCTTGGGCTAAGGTTCTTGTTTCATTGTACTTTATGGTAATGACTTGTAATACAATAGAATCATTGATCATGAAACTGATCTGGCTGCTTTCCCAGTGTGGTCACTACGGCTATACTTTGGGAGGTATATAATAGAAGTGTTTAGCAATTGCACATCTTTTTTCCCCTCCTCGGGTGGTCAACCTATGAAGGAGACATTCCCCTATGTTCCCAGCCCCCCCACCAGACTATTTACAGCATCACTTGAGAGTTCTGAACGTTTTGAATGGCCTTTGGGTACCCTCGAGACCTGCCTGCTGGTTGTGATGGGGATCACCATGTTGGCACACATACGGAGTGTTTTTCCCACAAGCATTTTGTCTGATCTCGAAAGTTAAACAGAATTGGGTTTGGGTCTGGTCTAGGGTTAGACGACCATATAGGAGGACCACCTAGAGATTTTCCCCGAGGCTGGACAGTCATGAGTGGCAGGGTGTGTGGGATAGTATGGGCAAGTATCTAGGCCAGTGGGCCCCTCCAATGCTTTGGAACTTCACCACTGAACAAGTGCAAAATCCGGAAAACCTAGTAAGACACTTAAACAAGGTGTGCTTTCGTCCTGGTCACACCAGAGAGGGACAAATCATGGCAACGTGCTGGGGTTTGGCCTATGCTTACAGAGCCCTGTTCAACAGTATCCAGCACCTTCAAAGGGAAAAAAATGTTTCTGGATCTGATGGCAAAGCAACAGACAGCACAGCTACTCTAACTCCAAATACTTAATTTTCAGGAAGACAGGAACTGGGGTCTGCAGCAGCCACCTCCTTTGACAACTGCCTTGTGCTCCCTCCTGAGCCGTACAAACAGGGTCAGAGCTTAGCGTTCAACAGAACCTTGGACTCTGTTTACATATTTAGATATGAGTCACAATATCCTACTTTATAAGGTAGTGTCTGCAATTTCTGCACATTTGGGTCACTTCCACCCTTCTTAAATGATGACTTTTAAATTTTTTATTCTGAATGAACCTTGGTGTTGCAGGTTCATTTAATCCACCTCATCTACCCAAAAGCTTAATTTTTGGTAATGTACTCTCTTGATCTTTCTTGGCCTTCTCCCCTTTTTTGTTTTCCTCATGTGTCGTGGTTTAAGTAATCATTGCTTTCCTGATTTTAATTTTATAAGTTCATTCACTTTCTTCAGAAAGATGGCTTTCAATACATATATAATTTCAATAGTTAAATGTATGGTTTCATTCTATAAACAGTCTGCTTTCATACTACTTGTTAGAGTTATGTTGTTGCTGTATTGCTTCTGATACAGTTTTGCAAAGCTTGATACATGAAATATGAATAATCAGCAATAAACACTGACATCTTAATTTCTTATGAGCATAAAAAAATAGAATAAAATAAATTCTGCTCCTCTGAGATGGATACTTGTGTTCTGAATATAGCCTTGGAAAAAGATAATAATGACCATGGTCAGGTGAAAGTATTAATTCTACATTTTATATATTGTAATATTTCAATTCTCACTCTTACAGCTTGCTTGCTGAAAAGAAATTCAGCTTTTGGATAAGAAAACAAATGTGCGTTGGACAACTATTGTTGTATTACAGTGCCCCTTCTGAGAAGACTCAGAACAGCGCAAATAGTCTGGAAGTTTATTAGGTGATTATTTTAAAAGGAATCACAGATTTTCTGAGTCCTTTTATTATGCAAATTTCTAAATTGCCACTGCTAGTTAATTATTGTGCAGGTAGAAGTTTCTAGTTAAAGCTTCTGCCTAGTTGTGGTTTCGGGAGGTGAGGGAATGTTAAGTATGATGTAGCAAAAGCTGACCCCAATAACTGTGCTCTTACCTAAACACATTAAAAAAAACACCAAGGGTTGCTTTGTCCAGTTCCTTGAAAAGCAGGAATGAAAGAGATGCCCAAGAGATTTTGAACAGGCGATTACTTTTTGAGGTACAGTTTAGGAGCTTGTGGAGAAGGCAGAAGGCAGAATTCATAATCACTGAATCCCCTTTAAACATCTCACTGTTTTTTCATTGTTTCTGGCTCCCTGTAGAAGTCCAGTAACCTTAGAACCAGAGCTGATCTGCTTCTGTTGTTCCTGTTCTGGTGTTCTAGACCATGTTAAGCTATTCACATGGAGAGCAATGTCAGGTTGATTTGTTGATTAGCTGTTGAACAGAATATATAACTTGACCGGGTGTTAATTAAAATGTTAATTCATAATGCAGTTTTAAAGTGACATCAGATGGGATGTATAACACAAAATTATATTCTAGTACCTCTACTGACTGCAGTCTTTTACAAACATCTCATCTGTTTTTATGTGCGTGGTGCCTGGTTAGTCAAATGTTACTTTGATACTTTTGCTGATATAAGCAAAACTTTCATATTGAATGGCCGTTTGTGTGCTTCCATGGGTAGAATATACACAATGCTGATGTATATCCAGTCCCCATGGCTCCTACATAGTCTCATAAATAGGCATAAGACCTATTTATGCCTATTCATTGACTTGGAATGAATGTGCTGGTCTTGCTATTTTTGCATGTTATAATTAGACTGAACAACTCCAAGTTTCAACACAGTGTAATGCACAGCAGCTACACCACCCCAGTGACAAGTACAGCAGCTACTCAAACTGACTACAACAGATAATGCAGCTACTCTAACTCCAAGTAGAGCAACTACACCAACCCCAGCGACTAGTACAGCAGCTACTCAAACTCCGATGGCAACAGACAGAGCAGCTACTCCAGCTCCAAGTACAGCAGCTACACCAGCCCCAGTGACAAGAACAGCAGCTACCCAAACTCTGACTACAACAGACAACGCAGCTAATCCAATTCCAAGCACAGCAACTACACCAACCCCAGCAACAAGTACAGCAGCTACCCAATCCCCAACATCAAAAGACAGTGCAGCTGCTGGTACAACTCAAACCCCAAGCACAGCGGCTGCACCAACCCTGACAACAGATACTGCAGCCACTCCAACCACAGTGATAATCACCGCAAGAGGCAAGAAAGATGAAGAAAGAATGCACTTACTACCCGGAGCAGCATCTGATCAGGAGTTATTATTGCATGAATCAGAGGAAGAAGAAGAAGAGGTGACTTCTCGACCCCGGATGTCAACCGAGCTACGGAATATGTGAAAAGATTTTACCCGTCAACGAGGGGAGCACATCATCACCTGGTTGCCCCAAAGCTGGGACAATGGGACCAAGGGTCACAAACTAGAAGGTAGGGAAGCTAAGCAGCTGGGATCACTTGCCAGGGAAGGGGGAATTGACAAAGCAATTGTAAAAGAGAAACGGTCCCGCAGCCTTTGGAGGCGGCTCTTGGCAGCTGTGAAAGAAACCTTTCCGTACAAGGACAATGTTATGAGTTGTTCGGCCAAGTGGACTACTCTAAAGAAAGGCATCCAGTCTCTGAGGGAATCAGCCATTGTAGAGATGATCTATCGCAGGTTGGATGCCGGGAATGCACCTGTAGATCCAGATGAAGTCGAATGTACACGACCCATATGGCAGAAATTTACACGGAGTGCACCCTCATCATATGCCCACTCATTGGCAGCAATAACCTGGCATGACATAGTGCCAGTGGATGAAATGATTCATAAACTCTGAGAGTTCGAAAACAATCTCACCCCTTCCATCATTTCACCTGTGGAAAAACTGTCTCAGGACTTCAAATAATTAAGAGATGATCTATCCAATCTATCCAGCTCCCCACATGTACTGACACAAGTCTCAGCTATTAAGAAAAGGCGTTCTACTGCTCGAGAGAGAAGATATAGGAGGTACACACCACGGGCCACCCTATGGTTTTACCTGCGGGATCATGGAGAAGACATGAGGAAGTGGGATGGAAAACCTACCTCAGATCTGGAAGAACGGGCGCATGAATTGAAGAGGAGAAGAAAGGTCAAGGATGATCATCCCATGAAAGCTGTGGCTTCCGTCTCTGGTGAGCAGGTTCCCAGATGGAATGGAAGAGATGATTTTACTCCAGCTCCTATGATTAAGACTAATCCCTGTCCACCAGACATAAGTGACCAATGCTGTGATGACTATTAGAGGGGCCCTGCCTCCAGCCAGCTGGAGGTAGGGGACAATCACATTTCCTGGACTGTGTGGAACAGATGGCCTGGCACATCAGTCCCACAGAAGTATAAGGCTCCCTGATTCCCATCCATAAGCTGATCTGTAGACTGGAGAGTCAAGGAGTGATCAGCAGGACCTGCTCACCCTTTAATAGCCCCATATGGCCAGTGCGAAAGTCTAACAGAGAGTGGAGACTAACAGTGGACTATCATGGCCTGAATGAAGTCACACCACCATTGAGTGCTGCCGTGCCGGACATGCTAGAACTTCACTATGAACTGGAGTCAAAGGCAGCCAAGTGGTATGCCACAATTGATATTGCCAATGCATTTTTTTCAATTCCTTAGTTACTGGACTGTTCTTATCTCAACCCATGGGAGTTACATTCTTTCAATTCTCCTCCCCATCCCTCCGGGAGCGGGGGGCGGATGTGGAGGGGGAGTGAGCGAGCGGCTGCATGGTTCTGGGTTGCCAGCTGGGTTTAAACCACAACATGGTCTTTTCCAACCTAGTTGATTCTATGATTCTAACTTAGCCAAGCCTCACAGGGAGGTTGGACTCCTGCTAAGTCTCAAAGGGGGACTGCTGAGACTTATTTCTTGAATCAAGATGTTCCTATAGATAACTGCTTCATAAGCAAACACAAAATATAGAGAGATTTAGTAAAACTTAAAATAAGCTGCAACAGCCAGAAAACTCATAGCACCTCATAGTTCACCCACCTTGGAAGGCAGAAAGATGGTGTCGGGGCCTGGTTAGCATGAGAGGATTATTTAGAGCCATAAAGTGCATTGTCAGCATGACAAGCTTTCAGAAAAACAAGTTTACTGCTACAAAAACAGAACTTTAGAAACTACAAAGCAGGATGCTTGCTTGCTTCAGTAGATAAGAAGTAACCAATCATTTAATCCTAGTCGGCGCGTGAACAGCAGCTTGGAACCAATCAAAAGTGCAACTCTGGTGTGTGTTAGAAGTTATGTAACTTGAGCACAGTATATAAGCAAGAGCTGTTAACAATAAAATCGGACTGTAACTTGCATCTTATAGATGAGTCGTTCTTTCCCGCTCGCCTGAATGTCCGCGGCATCTGGTGACCCCGACGTGATTTGTGAGGGGAGGATTCGATAAGAGCTGCGGAGCGGCGAGGATCCTGCTGCCAGCGATCGTTAGCTGGGCGCCCGAAGAAAGGCGGATTCGTGCACGGCTGACCGGTGAATCAGGAATAAAAGCAGGATGGGAATTGCTCCATCAGCATTGGAAAAAGCAGTAGTGGAAAGTTTATTAAAGTTGGCACGAACGGTTGTTAAGAGGGATGCATACAAAGGACCTGATAGTTGTGTCCTTGAAACCATCTGCTGTTGTGGCCGCAGCCTGGGAATCACTTACTATTGTAACAACCAATCATAAAACCGTTGCTAACACTTGGCTAAAGAATGTAACCAATCAGAGGTTATTGAATGTTCTAGTCTTCTGAGGCTTTTTCTATAAAAGACGCTGCTTGCCTTTAATAAATTGTCAACGCTTGATCATATTGGTCAGAGTTCATTGTCCTGGAATCTCCCGCAAATGGCGCCCGAACAGGGACTGCAGGCAGTCCAGGGGACCCTCAAATCTGCCTCCTGAGAGCTGGTCAAACGGTGAAGATCAGTGCAAATTTGAGGGTGGAAGGTCCGGTCGAAAGAAGCCAACAGCAGCAACTGTCGATGACGGAGTGATGCGCGTCTGTAGAACTACGGGTTCTGCAAAAGATCCACTTCTTAAGGCAAGTTGCGGCCGGGGAGGAAAGAGGGCTACTATAGCAGAAGGTGAGATAGCAGTCCTGCAGATCCTCCAACACATCCTCTCTAAGAGAGGGATTAAATATGAAGAAGCCACCCTTAAAGGGTTGTTGCAATGGAGCAAAGATAAAGGGTTATTAAATGGTGTGGATACGGCTTTCGAACCCTCCACTTGGGAGGCTATAGGAGTTCGATTATGGGACACTGTCAGTAATGGTGGTAAAGCGGGAAAGGAAGCATGTAACTATTCCACGTTATGGAAACTCATTCGTGAGATTTTGCAAGCGATGAAGTCGGAACAAGCTGCAGTAGTCTATGCTAGTAGTGCTCTTTCCCTGTCTCCGTCAAAAAGTCCTGGCAACCCAGAAGCTGCGTCAGTTGGCGTTTCAAACCCAACAGACCACGTAAAACCACCCCTGCCAGCTTCGGCCGATCATGCGGCGAGTCCAAACCCCGACCAAAGTCATGATGATACAGTCTCTCCGCGAAGGGAAATCAAGAAAAGGGGGGTGGCATGTCAGTCAACAAAAATGAGCTATCCACCTTTACCGGCTACTCCTGGGGAGTCAGGAGATAGTGGAGCCCAGCGCCTCCCCCCCCTCGCCCCCCCACCCCCCAACCTTGCCACTACAGCTGCGAAAACTGATGACAGGAATGAGGGCAATCCTTTTGCCCTGAGCCCTGTTAATCCCGAGAAAGAGCCTACTCTCAGATCACCTGAAACCTGCAGAGAAAAATGTTTTAATTGCACTTGATAATGCTGAAAACTCCTGAACAGAGACTGCTGTTGCTGCTCCTGAGATTCTGACGCCTGATAATTTTGATGCTGACCAGGATAGTCCTTTTGACCCCGTGCCTGTTAATCCGGAAAAAGAGCCTGATTTATATCCATAAAGGGAGAACTGAGATGGGTGGGGGATGCAGATATATTGCATATTTTCATGGTGGTATATGTGCCGGATCAAAACCTGCAGTAAGAAGGTCTCTCGTATGCTCTTATCAAAGATATCAGGCAAATGGTGATATGCAACTCATTTTACATAGTCTCTCTGTGATATTCATATGGTAAATGTTGGCAAATATAAGTATGTTCATGTTTCTACTGACCCTTGCAGACCTTTATAGATACTGCTGGCCACTTCTTCTGATGCAGACTGGCCACCTGCGTCGGAATGAGTGTGCATTTTGGACAGTATAAAAGCCCAAGCCTCATGCGATGTGAGGGAGGCAGAGCCTCCGCGGGGACGCCCGCTGAGATTGAACCTGCCACCTTGCACCGAGATGATGACGCTCGGAGCTGGTTTTTTGATTGTCTTCACAGGGTTGTTGCGCCACGTTTTGTACGTGGGACCATGTAGTGGAAGTAATGATTATATGCATTTTGTGTGTTAAATATTGTATTTGAATGGAGTGTGTTTGTGGGATCCCATGTGTGTGCGTTGAGGGCAGATGATGGTCTGTGTACTTATTTGTTGTCTAGTTTATGTAAAAGTTTTTAATAGATAAGAAAGGGTTAATACAAAAGTGCTGTTGCCGGCAGGTATTTGTGGCTGCTGCTCAGTAGCTGCTGTGGAGCAGTCCTGCTTAGTGTGTTTAAGGTAACCTAGGGGTGAATCCAAGATTTGAAACACAAACTGCTAACAGAAAAAGCAAGAGCGATAGCGCAACCACAAGCTTTACCAGCCTCCACCCAAACAGCATCAGGGTGGCAGAGAAAACTTCTTGTCGGTTAACACAATGCTGTTTTTAGTGGTAATACGTATGTGATTTGGAAGTATGTGAAAGTACTTCACCATGTCTATCAGAATGATAAGATTTCTTTGTTAGATTTTTGTTAGATACCCTTCTTACATCTTGGGGTTTTAATGGTTGGCTTACATCTGTGATAAAAGGTATTGAAATAATTTTAGTAATAGTCTTGAGGGCACCCCACAACTTGCCCCTGCTTACTGCTAGCATGAGTCTGTACTGCTTGCAAACTTCCAAATTTGCTAGTCAATCTAGACACTAAATACATACAGTTAATTGAATGTTTACAAAGCAAAAGATTCTGCTGTAAAAAGGCTGAGGAATTCGAGAGTGCTGCTACAGCCTGGTACTCAAAGACGTAGCATGAAATAAGCAAAAGGCTTTAAGCCAACATTTTTAAAAAAAAAAAAAAAAAAAAAGGGGAAAAGATGTGGATAATTTCTTGTTAGAGAATGGACATATGCCTGCTCTGAGTGAAAGCAACTATGTGTGGCTGGCCATGTAGCAGGGGTAACTCCTGGTTACCTTTGTGCAGCCAACTGTGGAAAAGAAGTAACTTCTGGATAGCTAATGAATCAAGAATGCAGGCCTAGAAGATAACAAGGAGCTAAGATAAGGAGGTTGCTAAATTGGGCTGTAAATCTTGCTTGCTTATAAAAACCACACTTTAGGTTCTCATGAAACATGTTAACCAATAGTATGCCTGTTGCTAAGTCTATGTAACCAATCATAGATAGTGTACGCCATGCAGTTTGCTTCTGAAGCTGCTTCACATTCCTGTTTCATCAGAATGCCTTTGCTTTAAGGAAACATTTTAACCTGACTTACTTCTCAAGAACTGATAACCTGCGGGAGGGGGTATATTTGTGTCCTCCTGTCTACAGGTCTATGGTGGCTACCTGCAAAGTTTGTCAAGCCTTGCCATGAGCTGGACAGACGAGTGGAAAAGCCCAATGCCTCAGCTACAGGAGCTGACCGTAAATATCCCAAGAAGAATGAGATAGAGGAAGAGAGAAATGAATGACTGCAAAACATCACTTAGGAGCAACTGAAAAGTAACAGCTTGAATATGTGTGCTTGTAAAGTAGCTATTCTTAGAGGCTGTGATTTTATGTATAAAACCACCTGTACTTACTAGCCAGTTGCTAATAAGAAAGTACACCTTCTGTTGTATGAATTGGTCAGACCATTCGCAGTCAATTCATAAAAAATTGAAGCAGTTAAAGGATGGGTTACATGACCTGAAAGAAGAGTCTGGGTTTATGGGTTTATGGATGGATGGCTACAATCTTTGTTTGGAAGTTTGCCCCAATGGCTATTGGGACTATTAAAAGAGGGGCTTCGAATTTTGGGCACGTTGTTACTAATCTTGTTAGTAATAGGCATAGCATATAGATGCATAATGTACAGCACAACACGTATGGTAGATTCCTTAATTAAAAGAAAGGGGGGAGATGTCGGGGCCTGGTTAGCATGAGAGGATTATTTAGAGCCATAAAGTGCATTGTCAGCATGACAAGCTTTCAGAAAAACAAGTTTACTGCTACAAAAACAGAACTTTAGAAACTACAAAGCAGGATGCTTGCTTGCTTCAGTAGATAAGAAGTAACCAATCATTTAATCCTAGTCGGCGCGTGAACAGCAGCTTGGAACCAATCAAAAGTGCAACTCTGGCGTGTGTTAGAAGTTATGTAACTTGAGCACAGTATATAAGCAAGAGCTGTTAACAATAAAATCGGACTGTAACTTGCATCTTATAGATGTGTCGTTCTTTCCCGCTTTCCTGAATGCCCGCGGCAGATGGTGTTCCTCCAAAGTATTTTTATGCAGAGGATCTCCAAGATTTCTTCATCTTCCTTTACTTATTTGTGTATGCAAGTGATTTTCATGATCCTATCAGCTTTTACCCATTAATTTACAACAAACTAAAGATTCACATTCCTCCCCCCCCCATTTCATGCATATCCAACTTCCCCACTGGTTACACTGCTATAGGAAAGAGCAAATGGGAACAGGTATTTTTAAACTGGCTACTGCCAATAAAGGCCTGCTGAACTGTATGTTCAAGGTGTCTGCCAAAGGCACCCCATTTCTGTTACAAGTTTTTGGAGTCCACAGATCAATAAAATGGTCATGGTGAGGAAATCCCTAAATAGACCAAGAATTAAGATAAAAGCTGTTCAAAATCGACTGATCTAAATTTTAGAGTAACCTGAAATGTGGATTAATTTGGTTTAGCACTACCATGCTCAAATGCGCAACAGCCGCTTTCTGGCTCTTGCATTCCTATTTCCTTTTCAAATAGATACTTGACACAAACTTTGGGCTTGTAAAGACCCAGTAAGGCCATTTGAATTGTAATTCTTGTGTTACTCAGTACATTGTCCGTTAAGTAACTTGCAAAGGATTCTTAGTGTTCAGTAAGTTCTCTGGGATCACCTCAAACATCCTAACAACCAACCTTTGAAGATCAGTTAATTCGGCTCAGAGCAAATTACTATAGGGAAGAGCCCAGTAACTTTGGCGCAGGAAAAATCTACAACCATGAAGTAATGGAGCACCATGAGAACCGCAAAGCTCGTTTCAACTTACAGATGAAACCACGAATACGTATCTGTCAACTGCTGGTAAATGACTCATGGGAATAGTCAAGACACATTTGCATTTAAGTCACTGCACCTGGAAAACGTTTCTGAGGAAAACTTATGGAAACACTACACACATATTAGGTAGAAAATTAAGCACTCAAATTCTGCATTTTCAAGACAAACAGTTTGAAGACACAGTAGACTTAATTCCTTGAAAATTATTTTGCATCATTAAGCAAAATAATCGAGTTCTAGGAGTCGGCAGAATAAATAATGGCTACTTTTTTTCACTTTAACAGTAATTAAATGTTCTTTTTTGTTACAGGCCCTAAACAGGTAAATATACTCCTTTCTTGAATAAGTACATACTTTGTAACCTCCTATAGATTTTACTCTTCAGGAAATAAAGTTGGAGTCACACATTCAGTTTTAACATCTATCATGAGTTTTAATATCCATCAAGATGCCATAGAATCATAGAATGGTTTGGGTTAGAAAGGATCATCTAGTTCCAACCCCCCTGCTGTGGGCAGGGACACCTCACCCTAGACCATGTCACCCAAGGCTCTGTCCAACCTGGCCTTGAACACTGCCAGGGATGGAGCATTTACCACTTCTTTGGGGCTGGATGCTTTTATTCGCAATACATTTGCAAGATGACACTGCTTTCCAACCAGTTGCTCACATTATATTTAGGATGCACTCATGATGACTCCAGATGTAAAATGGGAAAGGTCCACGCTGAAAGTACATAAAAAAGTTGCCACTACCCATTGGACTACTATTTTCTAAAGATTAAGTTCTAGGAAAACAAGTTTATTATAAACATTTAAAAAACTGAGCTGTAAGTTCTGAGGAAGCTGCACAGAACATGGAGGTTAGTAAACAGGATCACATCACGTCTTGCAAACAGGAAGATTTCCTTACATTTCAGCTTCTTTTCTGCCACAAGATAGAAGACTGACAATTAAAAAAAATAATAAGTAATACACATCTTTTAACTATAAACAACCTTCGGACTGTTCTTTAAGTAAAACTCCCAAACAAATAAAAAAAAAACATTTTTAACAAATCAAGCTAATGTCAAATGGAAGATACATAAACATTTCAGCTTATTTATGTATTTCAGATGACCTTTGGTAGACCACCAGCAGCAAGACTGCAAAGGTAGCCTGCTCTTTCCACACATAGTGCTGTGAAGGAAAAAATAGGGTAAGCATCAAGAATGGTGATAAACTGCAGTAGTTAAACATTTATTTTTCATATATTCACAAAATCTTCACAGAAGTATTGAAACTCAAAAAGGAATTAGACTTGAGTCAAATACAGTGATGAAATGTACAAGACAAATGAGCAGGCAAACTAAAAGGTCTTGAAAGCATTTTACTTCAGATTGAAAAATGAACAGTTCAACTGTTCTGTTTAAATAAAGATTTGCAAGATATACAGTATTTTATTAATACAATGCTGGTCACTTGAGGCAATGTAAAATACCTCAATTTTTCCTTCATATTTTTTTTCTTTTAGAAAGATACTGTTTACCAAAAAGAAACTTGAGCAGTTCAGGAAAAGCTATTTTCCATTAAATTTATGAAAACCACAAATTGAGGCAAAGCTAAGATTCTCAATGGAATCAAGATTATCTTCCCACTACCACCACTTTAAAATTATTACATGCTTATTGGAACACTAATATCTGCACCCTAAGAGTACATTTGCTTTCAGCAATGAGGGCACCTCTTTTAAAAACACTTCAGTATGGGAAATGCAATACGGATCTTTGCAAGTATTAAGTTTTAGAACAGTTTTGCTAATAGCAGCTAACAATACTGGATTAATACAATTTTAAAATAATTTTTCTCTAAGCAGTGAATATAAGTCTACACATTCACAAGAATCTAAAACAATACTGTGATTATGCATAATGTGGTACAACTTTTACTAGTTTCTATAAACAAAAGCTCAGCATCTTGTTGATAAAATTATATGATCAGATTAAAATATTAATCAAAAATTTAAAAAAACCACCAAACCATTGTCAAAATTACTTATAAGCTTAGTGTTTGACTAAATGTTATGACTTTCCTTTTTTTTTTTAATACATATATTTTCCTTTTTGAAGTAAACCACTTTAACACATTGAAAATGTTTATTAAGTGATGACATCAGTTCTGGTCTTATTTTAGCATTATTTTATTTTAAAAATCACTGCACTCATTAGTGCCCATTAAGGGTCAGGTCTGTAAATGCATATTATAAAACATTTCTAAAAGCTAATAGTACTTTTTATAAAAGCATCATCTCCAGAACAGCTGCATTAAATACAGTCATGCATGCTGAGTGCACACCTTCCTCTTTAAAGAAGTATGTGAAAGTAAATGCCACTTCACTTTACTGAAGCGTCCCAACTCCTGTGCCAAGCTATCTATGCCTGTGTGTGAGGGCAATTACACACTTCATTCACATTCATGGCATCAGAGTTACTGCAACCTAGACTTGTAATGCAACTGAACCAGACAAATGCAGAGCTAAAATTAAATGATAACTAGCTCAACAAGAAATACTATGAGATATGAAAGGTTTGGGTCTTTAAGGCAGTACAAAATATATTTTATTATTTTAAGTAGTTCTGTTTTTTTTAAATAATTAAGTGTAAATATTAAAATGCCTCAGAAGACAGTGAGAAAAAATACTTTAATTATAAAATTTACTTAACGTTTCAACAGCTATCTCCTATAGGAGTTAGCAAAAATACAAAACACAAAAAGCCCCATACCTGGAAGGGGGAGGGGAAGGCACAAAGAAGAATGGGATTAAAGCAGCTCAGGAATGCAAATGTCTAACAAATCCAGTTGTCCTTTGTGGGTTTTTTTAAACAAACAGGAATAAAACAATCACCACCACCAACCAAACACCACGCCCACCCCCCCCCCAAGTGGCTTTATATTTCTTTAAAAAAAAGAGAAAGGGTTGGGGAGAGACCACTAAGGGGCGGAAGAGAAGGATGCATCTATAAAACCCCATTGCCTGATATCATAGAATAGTTAGGGTTGGAAAGGACCTTAAGATCATCTAGTTCCAACCCCCCTGCCATGGGCAGGGACACCTCCCACTAAACCATGTCACCCAAGACTCCATCCAAATGATGGCATTCTAGAAAACAAGGTGAAGGTTACTTCTCCAAGATGACAAACTCAGCGTCTGCACAAAGTACATGTACACTTTATACAAATGAAAAACTTCATTTGCCACCATAAGCCTTTCTTGCAGAGGAACAGCTTTTGCAGATCAAATGTTCTATTAAATGTTTTAAATGCCAAGAAAAGAAATTCTGAGCAACATAACAAGTAATGTCTCTTTATATGGATGTTAAGATAACAATTCAGATTATTTTCCAAACTAATCCTGAGAAAAATTTATGTTTACAATTTAAACAGTAATGTTATATAAAAAGTATTAACAAATCCACTATTACAAATGTCAGTTTTCCTATATGGTTATGTATACCTACACAATAAAATGGTAAGTATATGCAAAAATAATAAGAAAATCATGCACAAACTACTTCCACCTTTAAAGGATGGGTTTCCTTCAAAATACAACTTTTTGCCTTTTTTTCCCCTATTTTGTGTGTTTTATTTGTTACCAACCCCTAGACACACTGAGTACTACATCTACAGGTCAGCATGAGCTGACGGGAAATACATTTATTTTACATTCAAGCGTGGGTGGGGGGCTTAAACCACGACATATATCTTAAATGACCCTGTTGTAGCATATGACTTATTAAATGAGCAGCCTTTTCCTCTTTTTTGTTTTTATGTTTTTTGTTTTGTTTTTTTTTTTTTTAACATTTTTTGCAGTGATTAATCTTCATGATCTGTTCTGTGGTGAGCTGGGAAAAAAAATTGCAGTTGCTAATCAGTAACAGTCTAAAGCTCTGGAAGAGATCCAAGGAGTCACTATCAAACTATCCTGTAGCATGAGATCACTGCCCACAGAAAGGCAGTCATAAAATAGGCAATTATCTACAAAGGTCTGAAAGGGCCGCATCCCTCTTATGTTTCCTCTTTTTGCCATGGAAGAAGTGATGGTGTGATTTGCTGCCTTGATGTTTGTTTGTGACTGAGGTACTGTGGCTTGAGTTTATTGGACCTTGGAAGCCTTTGTTAGAAGAGCGAAATAACCATGCAGATCCATGCTGTGAAATAAGGAGAACATGGTAAATCAGTGATAAAAGGAAAAAAAGCGTGGCAACTACACAACCCTATTTCTGGAAAATGAGGACATTAACTCATGGAAGCATTACACTTGAAACAACTGATACGGCAACAGAAGCCAGGACATCAGCGCAGTACCACAAATCTTTCACTTTGATGGCTGCAAACAAATGCTCATCTCTAGACCCAAATCCGTGCAGGTCAAGAAAGAAGAGCAGAGCATTCTGAATTTTGGAAAGGATGGAACTGTTCTGTTGCTCCCATTTTGCAATAATCAAAAAAATGGTTTACAGAAGCAGACCACCACAATCCAAGACAACAGATGAAGACTAATCAAATCTCATCTTCTGTGCAAAATTACGACAAGATTCTTTTAAGGCCAGGACTAATTTTATACCACACCTTTTTACAGATGTATAGTATCTCAGATCGTGCATTTGCAAATTCCAGCACCAGAATTAGCTCTATGTAGTAACACAAACACACATTCATGGTATATCCAAGGCCTAGCTTGTAAACTCAGTACTAGCTAGAGATAGATTGTCAGCAAGTAGGCGGAAAGTCTCCAGCATTACTTTTCAGGAGTAATATTCCAGAAGATTCCAGACTATTTTCCATATATTAAAGAAGTCTTAAATTCTGAAAAATTATAAAAATTTAAACTGCATATATCCAAAGTATATTCTATATAGAGGCATATATTATTTTCAGATTACTGATTTGTCATAGAAGCATTCCTCAAAATGAGAAATCCCTTAAATGCATGAGCTCTGGTAGGTCTCATCATAAAGGTATTTGTATTTAGGGGGAAACAAGAGGGAATTTCATATATCAGCAAGCAATCTTCATCTCCCTTAACGAAAGACAGTTCAGCAAGTACTAACAGCTAACAACTGCCAGTCATATTTGAAACATACAATTTTACTAACTGTCTTTCACTAAGCGTAGGCAAGTCTCTTTAGTTCTCAAATTCTGACATCACGACTGGACTGACATGCTTTCTGCACAAAGGAAATGGGTGCAGCACATCTGTATGCTTCTGGCAACTCTAGGTTTCCCAAAATAAAGTCAATCTGATTTCATCTACTTTAAGGCTGGGAAAGCCACTGCTGCAAAGTGCTCTGTGTAAACTAAACAGAGAACCAGTGCTCAAAGCTTTTCAGTGGGATGAAGGGGACGTCAAAAACACAGTGTTTCCTTTCCAGAACAAGCTACTCTTCCATGAAGGATGTGCAATATTCAAATGATCTATACAGTTGTTGTCTCCAAACATTTCACAAACCTGAGATTTGTTCGTGTTGCTGGAAGTATTGGCTGTTTGGTTATTTTGTGTTTTCCCACTTGACTGGGAAGATTCCGGTGACACTTCTTGTGACCCCACTCTGTTTGTGGTAGACTGATGACAACTCAACTGTTTAGAGGTTTTGCATGGTGTTCCATCAGAATCCTTCAAGAAAATGTAAAGTATTAGTGAGTGTTTCTATTAGTGAGTTTTCCAACAAAGCTAGCAGTGGACAAAACTTCAAATGTGCTTATTTTATTAGATACTAAAATTCTTTCAATCTTACTGAGTAAAACAGATTAAAAAATGTATTGATGCATGATTCTGATTTTGGGATTTAGCTTCTGTTTTTAAATAAAATTCCCAAACATTTTTTAAGGCTTTTTTTTTTTTTAAACACAGTTTTCCCAGAGAAAAAGAGGGGTATGTAACTCTATCTGCTGCATTCACTTTATACATGTGTTGTGTTAAAAACACACTGCAACTTACATGTGTAAAAATTGCATAAGAGGTAACATCTTCTGCAATTTAGGATTCTGGATGAAATAACTAACTAGGATTCCAAGCTTTCAAAATGTATTCTGTGGAAGCAAAGATCAGGAAAAAAAAAACCAAAACACACACAAAAAAAACCCCACCAAACAAAAACCAAACAAAGAAACAAAAAAAAACCCACAAAAAAAAAAATCAGAAAACCACCAGTACTTACTACATCACTACAGCTGGACAGTGTAGAGGATGATGATGATGATGAAGGACCTGATGAAGAATTTGAAGAATGTTTACTAAGTATTTCTGAAGTTTTATTTCTAGGTTTTGATAGTGCTTTGTCCTCTTCAGCAAGATTATTGTTGCATTTGTCTAGCTGCTGAGTATCTACTATCAAGGTTACTCCATTACCTATTAAAAAGCAAAACAGAAGCATCACCACACAGTAACTACTAAAATATGTTGCTTTTTTTTAATATATCCCCTCAGGTATTATATATCTATTATATCCAGCAGGACATGTACAGACATCTGCACATATACATACTTTTAATACATGCAGACACGTTTTGTATGTATGTACTGCCTGCAGCAAGCCAACAACTCACAGAGGGTGCAGTGGTTTCCCAAGAAGATCCATTAACATAGACTGTGGAAACCACCAAGCATTACCAACAGTTCAAGCTGGAAATTAGAGAGATAACAGATGGAAGAAGGTAGCAACAAAGTTCAGATGTGCTGCTTGATGAGATTGATCCATGACACACTTCAACAGCACTCAGGTTTAAATTCCTTTCCTATGTTCCCAGTACTCAGCAGCTCCCATTTTTCTCTACTGGAGCTGCTAAGCGTCATAAGAACTTCAAATAAGCCTGGTTGCTTATTTGAAGCAACCCTACACTGAAAATAAGAGACACAGAACTCTCATATCTCACTAACTTCTACCTTAAGTATAAAAAGGAAGAATCAGAACTTAAATCTAAAATAAACCTACAAGACAACTACTGTAACAGCCACCATTATCTTCCTGATACAGGGTTATTTTATTACTGTTTTATCTTACGTAAGACCCCCAGGAGTTACCTCTGATTTACACAGCATACACTTGCTGCCTCACTAGCTGTGTTTGCATATGGAGGTTAATACATAGATCACATCAGATAGCCAAGCGTTACTCTGGAGCTTGTGGAACTGAACAGGGGTTGTCTGCCATGACCAGGTTGTACAGCAGTGCCACAAGGGTCTGCAGACTGATAAAACACAAATGGTCCAGGAGCACATTCAATTTACAAGGACAGTGAGGGAAATCACTAACAAAAGCTTTAAAAAATAAACAAAATCCCATCCTAGCCTAAAGACTTGGTAGTTGTGTCATTTTCTCTCCCTAACCCCTAACAAGAGAAGACTTCTAGAAGGCAACATTCTAAAATTAACTGGAGGTGTTAGAATTCATTTTACTTTTAAAATTTCCGGACAGCAGATATACCTACACCAAAAGAGGCTGGCGACTGGCTGGTGAAGTCAGAAGATGGGAAATGAAAATAAATAAAATAAAATATGCTGGCCACATCTACTGCAGTAGAATAAAGATAGACGTGGTATGGCCTTTTTACTCTTATACAAATCTACATCTTCTGGATAAGAACAATAGGAAAAGCAAAAACATGAATTCATATTAAAATGCATGCATTGCCTTATGTGAGGCAAAAGCAACAGCAAAATCTGATCAAAGCATGCAGGAAGTTTCTCACTATCAGCCATGCTTAGTCAAAACTTACCATTACACGAAGACTTCGTCCTACTTTGCATTCCCCACTGCTTTGATATCCAGTCTCTGTATGCGGCCACTTCTTGTGTTACTCTAATTATTCTACCTAATATGCTGTAAAAGAGGGGAAAAAATATAAAATTAACATGATTAATTTTTAGACACACAAAAATATAAGCAACTTGTGTCTGAGATTTAGACTCATAAAATTTACCTTTCCGTTTCGTTGTTAGGGTAATATTTAGCTATTGGGGAAACTGCATGGCTCAAAACAACATAGGCATAATCAAAAGCCTGTTTCACTTGCATGGCACCATAGGAACTCCTCCCAACATCATTACCTTAAAGTAAGAATACAATTAAATAAATAAATAAGATTGAAACTGTGGTTAACTCCTTTCAGACAAGAGACAGTGGTATTTTTTAAAAATTGCCCTTACGTCCCAACTCACTGCAGTTACCTCTTGTAGAATAGGATTATTGGAGCATAGATATTCGAAAGAGCTTTTTTTTAATATAAATATTTATATGCACAGAGGTTCAAAACGGCAATTCTCTGGGTAAAAGTGCAATACATGAATCAAAAAATAAGCAAACATAAAATCCTGCACTGCTTATATCACACATGTAACAGGACTGTCCTGGATGACATTTTTCTAGATCAGAAATACGTTAACTCTTTCAGCAGGACTTGACTTGCCATTCCAGAAGCCACCCCACTGAAGCCAACAATCAACCTTAACATAAAGGTAATAGTACAGAATAAAGCCACTATGGATTTATGTAGCACTTACTGCAGCACAGGCACATTCTGGGCTGACATGGTAATTTACTAGGAACATGTCTTAAAGAACATTGTTGTGTTTCAAGTGCATCTTGTGTTCAAAGACATGAATGAGGTGTTTCTGTTTGGTTTTTGGTGGTCATTCTACTATTCTTTGATTTAACTCCTCTAGATTAAGCATTCCCATAATTTTTGTATGTGAAGTGTTGGTTTATGAGGATACCTGGCTGTAATGGATCTTCAATATACAGCATTGATGGTCTGTAGCCATCCAGCATGCTTTTTTGCACTTCATCTTTGGCAACATAAGAGCCACCATCCTTTATTCGGATTCCAGTCTTCAGATAATTGAAGTGACGTCCATATAATTCAAAAAACTCTATTAAAAGAACACCATAGTTGGCACTGGTCATACAGGCATCTTCCCTGGGATGTAGCTATTGAGAGGAGAGAAAAAAAAAAATAATTTTCTTAAGACTTCAAGTACTTTTAAGTGCCTTTGCTTTGTCACAGCAAGCATGTCTAAATACAATTAAAAATAATAAAACAGAATATATAAAGCAAACTTGTCTAAATATATTTTCCTTGATAAAGCAGTTTTAAATCTTCAAAACAAGATGCTATCAAAACTTTTATAAACTAATTACCTCTTAAAAATAAGGCTGTCAAGTATTAATGTTTCTGTATTTGAGCTTTCAGTTCAGTAAGTGAACTTCCAGCACTAATGGTAGGGTTCTGGTAAAAAAAAAACATAAATATACATCCACACTTCACAAACCTGGGTTTGGAATACAAATACAGGCTTCTAACATTCACAGCTATGTAAATGATCCCCTCTGCTTTTAAGTATGCAACCTGAGAGATTATGAACAAAACCAGTTCATAATTTAAACAAATACAAAACCTAACTGCTTTTTTTTTGCAGAGCAAATGGAGATGCTATTAGTCAATATAAGAAAAAAATGGGGTTGGAAGAAACTGAGATTTTAGTTTCTTTCAAAAAGATATGCCTGTTGTCATCATTTCTTTTGTGCTCAGCAAGCATCTGCACTAGCACTCAGCAAACACCAAGATCCAGCTCAAGGTTCAGGTTTAAAAGTAACTGCAATCTGGAAAGTACAGACATACAAATGCACACGCAGCTACACAATAACATTTAGTACAAGAAAAAAAACAAGGCTGATAAAGCCAAAACCTGGCTACTTCATATTTCTACAATATTTTTCTCCCCCAGGCACAACAATAGCACTTTGGTCTCTTAGATTTAAGAGAAAATCGTAAAACGCATTTGATTTCAGCTTAAAACCCTGGACAAAATAGCAAAATTCTGCTGCATTCATTAAAGCACATCCAGGGTGTCAGACCTGGAAAACAAGTGTTATAAAGGACAGCTACATCTAACAGTAACCTAACTAGCTTGTTCCAAATAAATCATACAATAGTCAAGCTATTTTACCACGAATGACACGTGTGCCTGGTACTGATACACTAACGGATGTTCCAAACACCTCTAATACTGAAAGTGCCAGTATCGGAAAAAGAACAGAAGACAGTTGGAATGTTGTCTGTTTTTAAATGAAAAGAGGGTGCAAAACCACAAACAGGAGGACTTAGATGACTAAATTTAAGGACTGATCAAATTCTTAATATAATGTCCTTTTGCACCAATGGCATCAATAGATTTCATTAAGCTTACCTGAAGGAAGCTGACAGCCATTAAAAAAAGACTATAAGAACCGATTCCACCAGTAAATACTTCATTAAGGTCCCTCTGCAACAGGAACTGTTTCAATACTAAAACTAGATATGGTAACACAGGGTATTTCTGAAAGAGAAAAGCAAAGGTGTTAGGACACTGTGATGCATATCTACAACTGATACTAAGAAAGCACACGGAAGCGATCTGTTATATTACATCTCAAAGCTAAGTATAACTCTAATTTATTACTTTTAGTACCAGGGGAGAAGCTAAATGCTCTGCCTGTGGTCAATACAGGTATTTTACCTCTTCAACTCCAGTGGCAGATATGAAAAATAGAAAAAAGTTACTACCTCATAAAATCAGATTTTGTTTGAATACATAAATACATTTGATTTTCTCATACAAGTGAAAAGGAAGAACTGTGGAGATATCCATGTCTGCAACAAAACCTTCCTGCCGCAACCAAGCTGATATCGCACAGCGGGCTGAAACTTCTGTCTTGAAAATTCTTCAGATGCACAGAGTTTAAAACAGTTCTTCAATATTACTACACCCAGATAACACTTTTGAAGGAGCCAAATACTTACCTTTGGGTACCTGGTCCTTCAACAGGTTTTTCAGCATGGATTTCCTTAGAAGTGTGCATACACTGCACGTACAGAGAACATGGACCTTTTGGACAGCAGTGGAGGCTGGGGCTATGCCTGCACTCTGAACACCCCTTCACAGGGCAGGGGGTAAAGATGCTGTCCTGGGTTCAGCAGTAGCAGTCATTTTACTCCTTAGTAGCTGGAGCAGTGCTGTGGTTTTGACTTTCAGCCTGGAAACAGCACTGATAACACCAATGTTTTTAGTTGTTGCTAAGTAATGTTTACTCTGACCAAGGACTTTCTGAGACTCATGCTCTGTCAGGGAAGAGGGGAAGCCAGGAGGAAGCAGAAACAGGACACCTGACCCAAACTAACCAAAGAGGTATTCTCTTTGGTATTTCAGCACGTCATGCCCAGTATAGAAACTGGGGGCAGTTACCCAGAAGGGTTAGATCGCGGCTCGGGTCAGGCTGAGTATCAGTTGGCGGGTGGTGAGCGGTTGTATTCTCTTCCCTTGTTATTTCCCTTATCATTATTATTACTGGTGGTAGCAGCAGTGGTTTGTGTTATACCTCAGTTACTGAACTGTTCTTATCTCAACCCGTGGGAGTTACATTCTTTCAATTCTCCTCCCCATCCCTCCGGGAGCAGAGGGAGGAAGGGGAGGGGGGGGGGTGAGCGAGCAGCTGCATGGTTCTGAGTTACCGGCTGGGCTTAAACCCTGACAGAGGCTCAATAATATCAATACAGAGCCAAGTTCCTTACTTTCAGACATGTGGATCATGGTATCTATGACTGCAAAAGATTAAAGGGAAATTGGGAATGTCTCCAATAACTCTGCACAAGTCTTAGGGCATCAGGAGCCCTATTTAACCTAAGATCCCAAGATCACTTTTTTGAACTATTAAGAACTTAAGTGTTACAAGCTGGAGCGTTGACTATCTGTATATACCAAAATTCAAAGATGGGATTTTTCTCAGGAAACTGCAAACCCTTAATTAAGGCTTGAGCTGCCTCAAACTTCCAAATAAATTGAATTAACAGAAATAGGCATTTTCCAAGGGTAATAATGAGCACAACATCCCCATTAGGTAATTCAAAGTTATGTGGGACAAAATAAGACCCAAGACAATGCCCTGCAAGTGTTTCACAGAAAGATCCTCAAGAACACCATTACCAGTGTGTGCCAGGGCCGAGTGTCACCTCTGCCTGCCACATCAGGCTCAGCCACCTGCACTCAAGGCCAGCACTGGTGCAGCACAGCAGCACAGCCTTGGCTTGGGCTGCTGGGAAAACAGCCCTGTGGGAAAGCGCCATGTGGGAAGCCTTGTTGGGAATCCCTCCACCTCTCTCAAGAGCTGCTTTCATCTCCATTGTTCCTCTGGTGTCTGCCTGAGCCATGCTGCTGTGAACTGATGCTGATCCTGATCCTGACACTAACCACTGACACAGCATCCTCAGCCTCAACCTCCTCACTGGGAAACAGTTTTCCAGCTGCTAGATGGCCTGTGAGCTGACCCCAACTACCAACTACCATCACCAGACCTGCTCTGCACCTCAGGTCAGAGTACTGGTCAAGTCTGCACCCCCACCCCGTGCCTGCCGGGCTGTCACTCACAGCTCCCACTCCCTCCTTAGGGGCACAGCCTGCTCTCACCATGCCCTGACCCAAGGCCAAAGGGTTCAGCTAAAGCAATCAATTTTCTCTTAGTAGGTGGTGCAGTGCTGTGTTTTAGACTTTCAGCCTGGGAACAATGCTGATGACACCGATGTTTTTAGTTGTTGCCAAGTAATGCTTAGTCCAATCAAGGACTTCCTCAGACTCATGCTCTCCCAGGGAGGAGGGGAAGCTGGGAGGTAGCAGAGACAGGACATCTGATCCAAACAAGCCAAAGGGGTATTCCATACCAAAGCATGTCATGCCCAGTATATAAACTGGGAGAAGATACCCGGAAGGCCCAGATCACGGCTCGGGTCAGGCTGGGTACTGGTCAGCAGATGGTAAGAAATTGTATTCTCTTCCCTTGTTATTTCCCTTATCATTATTATTATTGGTGGTAGCAGCAGTGGTTTGTGTTATACCTTAGTTATCGGACTGTTCTTATCTCAACCAGTGGGAGTTACATTCTTTCGATTCTCCTCCCCATCCCTCCAGGAGCGGGGGGAAGGGAAAAAGAGGGGGAGTAAGCGAGTGGCTGCAAGTTTTGGAGTTCCTAGATGGGCTTAAACCACAACACTCTCCAACCAGTTACAGATAACCTGGGCAACAGGAACATACTAACACACATTTTTTTCTAAGCACACAAAAATGCTTTCAGGCCCTCAAGAGAAGACTACCTCTGTTCCCAAAATTAGAATCAGAGAATCACAGAATAGTTAGGGTTAAAAGGACCTTAAGAACATGTAGTTCAAACCCCCCTGCCAGGGGCAGGGACACCTGACACTAAATAATGTCGCCCAAGGCCCTGTCCAAACTGGCCTTGTACACTGCCAGGGAAAGAGCATTCACAACTTCCTTGGGTAACCTGTTCCAGTGCCTCATCACCTTCACAGTAAAGAATTTCTTCCTTACATCTAACTTGAACTTACCCTGTTTTAGTTTAAATCCATTTCCCCTTGTCATTGCTACAGTCCCTGATGAGGAGTCTCTCTCCAGCATCCTCCTAGGACCCCTACAGATACTGGAAGTCTGCTATGAGGCTGCTCCACACAGCCTTCACTTCTCCAGGATGAACAGCCCCAACTTTCTCAGCTTGTCCTCATACGGGAGGTGCTCCAGTCCCCTGATCATCCTCGTGGCCCTCCTCTGGACCTGTTCCAGCAGTTCCATGTCCTTTTTAAGTTGAGGACACCAGAACTGCAAAGAGTACTCCAAGTGAGGCCTCACAAGAGCAGAGTAGAGGAGCACGATCACCTCCTTCGACCTGCTGGTCACACTCCTTTTTATGCAGCCCAGGATACGGTTGGCTTTCTGGGCTGCAAGTGCACACTGCCGGCTCATGTTCATTTTTTCATCAACCAACACCCCCAAGTCCTTCTCCACAGGACTGCTCTGAATCTCTTCTCTGCCCAACCTGTATCCCAGCTGTGCCTGGGATTGCTCCGACCCAGGTGTACGACCTTGCACTTGGCATGGTTAAACTTCATCAGGTTGGCATCCGCCCACCTCACAAGCATGTCAAGGTCCCTCTGGATGGCGTTTTTCCCTCCAACGTATCAACCGAACCACACAGCTTGGTGTCATCGGCAAACTTGCTGAGGGTGCACTCAATCCCACTGTCCATGTCACCAACAAAGATGTTGAACAAGACCGGTCCCAACACGGATCCCTGAGGGACACCACTCATTACTGGTCTCCAGCTGGACATTGAGCCAGTAAGCACAACTCTTAGCGTGCAGCCACCCAGCCAGTTCTTTATCCACAGAGTGGTCCTCCTATCAAAATGATGTCTCTCCAACTTAGAGACAAGGATGTCGTGTGGGACAGTGTCGAACGCTTTGCACAAGTCCAGGTAGATGACACCAACAGCTCTACCTCTGTCCATCAGTTCCATAGCCCCATCATAGAAGGCCACCAGATTGGTCAGGCAGGATTTCCCCTTAGTGAAGCCATGCTGGCTGTCACCAACCACCTTGTTGTTTTTCATGTGCCTTAGCATGCTTTCCAGGAGAATCCGCTCCAAGATTTTGCCAGGCACAGAGGTGAGACTGACTGGTCTGTAGTTCCCTGGGTCATCCATTTTCCCCTTCTTGAAAACGGGGGTTATATTACCCTTTTTCCAGTCATTGGGAACTTCACCTGACTGCCATGATTCCATCCATGTCCCATGGACTTGTGTATGTTCAGGTTCTTAAGATGGTCTCAAACCAGATCCTCCCCTACAGTGGGCCTAGGCCTTCATTCTCACTGTCCCTGCATCTGCCTTCCAAGACTTGGGTGGTGTGGTCAGAGCATTTGTCAGTGAAGACTGAGGCAAAGAAGTCATTAAGAACCTCAGCCTTCTCAAAATCCAGGGTAGCCAGTTCTCCTGATAGCTTCCGGAGAGGGCCCACATGATCCCTAGTCTATCTTTTGTTTGCTACATACCTATAGAAGCCCTTCCTGTTATCTTTCAAATCCCTGGCCAGCACTCAATTCTAACTGGGCCTTAGCTTTTCTGACATGGTCCTTAGCTACCCAGACAATATCCCTGTATTCTTCCCAGGTCGCCTGTCCTCACTTCCACCTTTTATAAGCCTCTTTTTTTCCCCCTCTATGTTTTCTCAGCATCCATGGAAATCTCCTGGCCCTCCTGCCACATTTCCTTCTAGTCGGGACACAACACTCCTGAGCTTAGAGCAGATCCTTGAATATCAACCAGCAGTATTGGGTTCCCCTGCCCTCTAGGGCTTTATCCCATGGAACTTTACTAAGCAGGTTCCTGAAGAGGCCAAAGTCTGTTCTCTTGAAGTCCAGGGCAGTGAGCTTGCTGCATGCTGTTCTCACTGTCCTAAGGATCTCAAACTTGACCATCTCATAATCGTTACAGGCAAGGCTGCCCTGGTGCATCACATTCCCTAACAGCCCCTCCCTGTTGGTGACAACACCTCCCCTGAGGTGAGGCTGACTGGTCTGTAGTTCCCCGGCTCATCCATTTTCCCCTTCTTGAAAATGGGGGTTATATTTCCCTTTTTCCAGTCATCGGGAACTTCACCTGACTGCCATGATTTTTCAAATATGATGCACAGTGGCTTAGCAACTTCATTCTCCAGCTCCTTCAGGACCCGCGGATGGATTTCATCCAGTCCCATGGACTTGTGTATGTTCAGGTTCTTAAGATGATCTAGAACCAGATCCTCTCCTACAGTGGGCCTGGGGTCTTCATTCTCACTGTCCCTGCGTCTGCCTTCCAAGACTTGGGTGGTGTGGTCAGAGCATTTGCCAGTGAAGACTGAAGCAAAGAAGTCGTTAAGAACCTCAGCCTTCTCCAAATCCAGGGTAGCCAGTTCTCCCAACAGCTTCTGGAGGGGGCCCATGTTATCCCTAGTCTATCTTTTATTTGCGATGTACATATAGAATCCCTTCCTGTTATCTTTCACACCCCTAGCCAAGTTTAATTCTAAGTGGGCCTTAGTTTTCCTAACCTGGTCCCTAGCTTCCCAGACAACATCCCTGTATTCTTCCCAGGCTGCCTGTCCTTGCTTCCACTTTTTATAAGCCTCTTTTTTCCTTCGAATTTGCCTCAGCAGCTCCTTATCCATCCAAGGAGGTCCCCTGGCCCTCCTGCTGCACTTCCTTCTAGTTGGGATGCAACACTCCTGAGCTTGAATATCAACTAGCAGTCTTGGGCCCCCCTGACCTCTAGGGCTTTATCCCATGGAATCTTACTGAACAGGTTCCTGAAGAGGCCAAAGTCTGTTCTCTTGAAGTCCAGGGCAGTGCTTTTCTCACTGTCCTGAGGATCTCAAATTCAACTGTCTCATGATCACTACAACCAAGGCTGCCCTGGAGCGTCACATTTCCAACCAGCCTTTCCCTGTCGGAGAGCACGAGATCAAGCATGACACCTCTCCTTGTCGGCTCCTCTATTACTTGCAGAAGGAAGTTGTCTTCCAGTCAGCCGAAGAACCTCCTGGATCGGTTGTGCCGAGTCATACGGTCCCTCCTACAGATATCAGGGTGGTTGAAGTCCCCCATGAGGACAAGGGCCTGTGAGCGTGAGGCTGTTCCTATCTGTCTATAAAGCACTTCATCCACAGAGTCCTCTTGATCAGGTGGTCTGTAACAGATCCCCACAGTAATGTCTCCCAACACTCTTCTCCCTTTGACCCTGACCCACCAACTCTCTATTGACTGATCACCTGTCCCCAGACAGAGTTCCATACTCTCCTGCCTACCCCTAACATAAATAGCAATTCCCCCTCCCCGCCTGCCAGGCTTGTCTTTTCTAAAGAGCCTGTAACCTTCCATTCCAACACACCAGTCATAGGAGCCATCCCACCATGTTTCTGTGATGCCTATTGTATCATACCCCCGTAGACATGCACACATCTCTAATTCCTCTTGTTTGTTCCCCATGCTACGGGCATTTGTATAGAGGCATCCGAGCCGAGCTCCAAATGATGCCGACTCATTGGCTGCAGCGGCTGGAATATCTCTGCATTGCTCTGAGCATTTATTAGAGGTGCTGGAGCATGTTTTACAGGTTAAAGAAATAAGTCTCTGCAGAAGCAAACCGAGCTACTTTCATACTTGCCACTAAACATACCTAAAGGAACTGAAGATTAACAAGTGAAGGCCATACTTTCAACTCATCAGCAATTGAAAATCCCCCCAAATTTAGAATACCTCCTGCAACTCAATGACATTATTAAAGCAGATGCACATGATTTCTAACCCTTATGACTGAAAGTGAAGTGCTTGCTTTATTCAGATTTATGGAGTTTTCTGAAGGAGTTTTACATGGTCTTGTTCAACATCTTTGTTGGTGACATGGACAGTGGGATTGAGTGCACCCTCAGCAAGTTTGCCGATGACACCAAGCTGTGTGGTTCGGTTGATATGCTGGAGGGAAGGAATGCCATCCAGAGGGACCTTGACAATGCTTGTGAGGTGGGCGGATGCCAACCTGATGAAGTTTAACCATGCCAAGTGCAAGGTCCTACACCTGGGTCGGAGCAATCCCAGGCACAGCTACAGGTTGGGCAGAGAAGAGATTCAGAGCAGCCCTGCGGAGAAGGACTTGGGGCTGTTGGTCGATGAAAAAATGAACATGAGCCGGCAGTGTGCACTTGCAGCCCAGAAAGCCAACCGTATCCTGGGCTGCATAAAAAGGAGTGTGACCAGCAGGTCGAGGGAGGTGATCCTGCCCTTCTGCTCTTGTGAGACCTCACTTGGAGTATTGTGTGCAGTTCTGGTGTCCTCAACATTAAAAGGACATGGAACTGTTGGAACAAGTCCAGAGGAGGGCCACGAGGATGATCAGGGGACTGGAGCACCTCCTGTATGAAGATAGGATGAGAAAGTTGGGGCTGTTCAGCCTGGAGAAGAGAAGGCTGTGTGGAGACCTCAGAGCAGCCTTCCAATATCTGAAGAGGGCCTACAGGGATGCTGGGGAGGGACTCTTCATTAGAGACTGTAGTGATAGGACAAGGGGTAACAGGCTAAAACTTAAACGGGGAAGTTTAGATTGGATATGAGGAAGAAATTCTTTACTGTGAGGGTGGTGAGGCACTGGAATGGGTTTCCCAGGGAAGTTGTGAATGCTCCATCCCTGGTGGTGTTCAAGGCCGGGTTGGACATAGCCTTGGATGGCATGGTTTAGTGTGAGGTGTCCCTGCCCCTGGCAGGGGGGTTGGAACTTGATGATCTTAAGGTCCTTTCCAACCCTAACTATTCTATGATTCTATGATTCTATGTTTAGCCATTGAACTACTTTGATTTTCCTGCTGTCATTAGTTTTGTTAAAAACCCCAAGCAGTCAGTAGTAGAACAGTAATACCTACACACTTGAGACTGAACTGCACTTCATCTCCCTACACAGAACATGAAAATAGAAGAAAAATTTTCTATTGCTTCTATGAGACATTTCCTACGAGTGTCCCAATGCACTGAATAGGGGAAGGGAAGGAAAATAGTGTAAGGATCCTTCAAAACTTTAAATACACGTTAATCCTAACAAAATGACCCCATATACTAAATAAAAACGACTGTAATATATCTATGATACAGGTATTGGTGAAACCCTGAACAATAACTTACTAAATTTGACTTATTCTACCTTATTAGCATTTTTATGCTGAAATAATATTCATTCTAGAACAAGATTATTCCTACTCTCTCAGCCATGTGTGATTATTACCAATTTTAACTTCAATGATCTACAGTTAGAGCAGAACATTTAAGACAGGTATTAGTGCATTTTTTTTTAGTACCATTAAAGTACTGTACCATTAAAACTTCTCAATACTTTATACATTACTATCTTCATGTCTTTCAGGGCAAAATATCTAAAACTTATGAACATCATTGAGTAGCATTAGACAACAAAAATAACAGAGTGAAAGTCTATTCCTAGTCAGGATGCAGTCAAAGTAAAATATAAAATCGAGTCCTCAAATATTCAGGTCTAGCTCTATTACAGTGTTGCCTAACCTTGATAAAATCTTTGATGAGCTGGGCTGCTTTAACTCCGTTCTGTACATTAAAGCTTATATCAACTTTTACTTCAGTGAAGCAATCTGTCAGTTTAATAATAGGTACCTGCAAAAGAAAGACAGGTTAAGTCAATACAGATTTCCAAGAGACATTTGGTTTCATTCATACTTATATGCACCAGTAAAACTGAAACGTTTTATGACTTTGTTGAGAGAAAACACTACTCCTGTTTATTTAAGAACGCACTCTCCTTGCCAATCTGTTTACATCTACTTTGCTTTATAAACTCATAAATGCCATTTTCAATTTACTATCCTGTTTAACAGAACTTAACAATCTTCAAAGTGATTCCTTTTAAATTGTTTTTAGTCATCTCCTAGTGCAGCAGCACAGCTCTAGTGGGAAGAACAAACACCAGAGGGAGACAAACGCTTAAGAAATTAAGATCAATGGTAATATACTCAAGAAAATACACACTCCTGTCATTGTGGGTCATTGATTCCTCATCAAAATTATCTTCAGACAAGAAGCACAAGATATTGAGAACACACTGATGTATATCCACCTGAGTGGTTTCCAAATTACCTCTCTCTACTAATAACAGCCATCAATTAGACACCTGCTTAACCCCCAACACACTTACATACTCTTACAATTAGCAGAAGGTAGGAAGTTACAATGGAATTTATCCTATCCTGTGCAAGGCATACTATTACATATTTATATAAGGCTGTACTTAGTACTTCTATGTGAAAATGTATTATGTCTGCTTACTTACAATAAGAAAAAATTACTTATGTAAAAACTGAGTCTAGAAATTCACAAATTTAATTACATTAATTCACAACAATGACTAGTATAATCTCACTTTAAAACAAGTGCATGTTGTGTAGTATGAAACATAAGATTATTTTCCCCAACAGAAGAAATGCTTCTGTTGTAGCACTATCAATTATTTTAGAGTAATAAAAACTGTAATAAATAAAAAGGTTCTATTGGTTCTTTCTTATATTTATATATAGTTTCTGCTTATGAAAATTCATCCTTTTAACCAAGATATTTTATTAGACATTTAACTTAAAACAAGGAAACACCTTCTTCCCCCAAACTTACAGTTGCTTTATCTAAAACCTTTACTGAGTTTTCATCTGCTACATTGTGCTTTCTAAGAGCTTCTTCCAGGGTCCAAAGAGGCAATGTCTCCCACTTTCCAAACACAACTAAATCAATATCACTGAAATAGAAACCACAGATTTATTCAAATTAAAAGACCAATACACTTAAAAGATAAACAACTGACATCCACACATCACTAAAATAAAGCTGACAGAATGTAACCAAATAATTTATTCTTAATTTTCTGAGGAAACAGGTGGGGGATGAACTCTTACACCTGGGGAACTACAGAATATTTCAGATTACCAAAGGAGGGGACAGACACACACAAACCACTTGGGCTGCAAATCCCAAGATTAGTCTCCTCAGGCCATGTTGTCAGCAGAAATGAATCAGCTTCTCCAGAGTGATTTTGAGCAAGAAATTAACTTGTTGTGGAGCACCACCTTTGGGCTGTATTAATCAGTAACACTGATTTAACAGCCTGTCACTGAAAGGGAAAGTCCTGGTCCCTATCCTCTGCTCCCAGATGCATGGCCCTGTCTCCTCCTTTGCTGTAGGTCTGGTGTTTGTCTAATCCACAGCAAATCAACTCAACATATTAATGGATGTGGCAAAACCCAACTCCCCACCCCTAAAAAAAACCCCAAAACATTGTGGGGTAATTTCCTGCCTCTTTGCATCTCAAAGTTGGGTTTCTGGGAGATCAGAGCACCAGCTAGCACATGGTAAGCAGCTGGTCTGTAGCACCAAGAACAGGGAGCAGGGAAGGAGATAAGAAAACGTGGCAACTTTGACTTCAGGAAGCAACAACCTGTTAAGCAAGATCAAACTATCTAATTAACTTCATTCATTAACTCAGCTCCTTGAAGAGGTGTCTCCATCCCTACACTTCCTCCCTATGCACGTACACATTCATCTGACTACAAAGGGATTTGACACCCTAATTCAATGCCTAAACTCAAATCCAAAAGATGACTGGTGTCCAAACCAAAGCCAGTGAGGGCTACTGTGAGATCTTGAGCTCTTTCCTCTTTGTTCCCCAACTTCTTTGATTTTCCCTGCTTGGTTGGGAACACAAAGGAGATGAGCATATAACCCTGCAGCTATACGAGCAGACCACTTCAGTGGCACAGAAAACTGTGCAACAGGTGACACCAAAAAAATTAGGAATACTTTTTCTCCCAACAGATCCTACAGGTCTGCTGTTTCACAGACAACACTGCTTTAACAACCTCAAAGAAACTGAAATATCTCCTGCCAACAAGCAGTGTCAGCAGCAGTTCAGCTGCATGCCATTTAGCTGGCAAGTGTAGGCAGCACTCAGCCAGCTGCAGAAAATTATGTTAAAAACCTGCTTGGAGAGCACGAAATGGTACTGGACACTTCTAAACTAAATTGGTGTTAAACCCACTACTGATGCTGAGAGTTAACGAGACACATTTTTTTTTTCTGATACACACCAAGAGAGCAAAAGCAGTTCTGTTGTCACCTTGAGTATAGATATTGCCTGCAAAATAACAGAGATGCAGCAGCTAAACAACCCTGTACCCAAACCTTCAATATCAGCTTAAGTAAAAGATTAGACAAAATATAACACAGAATAACAGAATAAAAAAAACACACTGTAGGTCTTTCTGAATCCCAGAACCTGAAATCTAAATTAACTATACAGTTAATGACAGGTAGGGAAAACTTAGGGCAAAAGGAAGCCTGGATAGAAGGCGGCAACAGTGCATTAATTACCCACATACAAACAGTCATTATTTTGAAAGTATAGCAAGTACTGCCACAGGAGGATTTTTTGTTGGTTTATGTACTGTGTTTAAAAATATCTGCATTTTTTCTCCCCCCAAAACTCAGCTGAGACAAGTATGGAGAAAAGGCAGTATATGAAATCAAACAGACAACAGCAAAGTGCTTTTGTTGCATCAGTTTCAAAATAATCAGTCATGTGGATAGGTATAGCTCTCTCACATTATCAGCAACCCATCAAGTTTAATCAAGCCTATTTAAAATCAATGGAAAAAAAGCCAAAAATGAGGCATTGTGAAAACAATGTGTATTTGTACACATTACTTCTGATTTTCCAAACAGAAACTGAGCAATTCGGTCTTCCTGCAACCCCTTAGACTATAACAGGCTTAAACCACGACACAGGTATTAAAACATCTATCAGATTCTTTTTTCAAAACTACATGAAATGATGACTTGGGTATCCGGCACTTGTAGTCAGTACTAAATACCAATTCCTCATGTTCCCAAAGTACAGAACTCAATTCAAGTGTTAACTTCAGGACTTATGCTATTTAAATGTGTTTGTCCCCTGCAGCCATTTAAGCCTTTCATTCTATTTCTATTTAATTGTCAAAAATACTTACAATTTCTACACAGAAGATACCAATGTCACTGAAAAATTACTTTTCTTTATGAAAACTAGTAATAAATTTGGAAAAGGTAGATGGTGGCTATTGTACAGATTTCACTAAAGAAGACTGAAAGAAAAAAGCAATTCTGTATGCAATCTTGTATCTTCAGTGCTAAGATAATGTTAAATGTTTCAATTTAATCACCTGTGGAGATAAATTTTAGCTTTTCTTTTAAGGCCAAACTCCTATTTTGGTTCAGTCACTGATGAAGCCAAGTCACAAAACAAGCCTTTTTTGACAACATGGTATTTTCAGATCTTTTACTAATACATGCAAAATATATATAGCCACAGGTACTACAGTTAATAGTCTTAATTACTAATTTTTGTATATACTTTGTAGAGTACTAATAGCTTAACACATTCTTAATATAACAAGTATACACACAAGTAACAGATATTAGGAGATCAAATAAGTCACTACAGAGGTATAAGCTCGAAAGGCTATCTTTTGTACAGAATTTGCACTGAAAAATTACTGACCTTGTAGGCAAATATAAACCAGTTTTAAAACTTCCAAATATCTGCACCTGAAACACAAGAACAGAACAAGTGATTCAGAGCAGCCCTGTTGAGGACTTCGGGGTGTTAGGCAATGAGAAACTGAACATAAGCCAGCTTCAGTGTGCTCACAGCCCAGAAAGCCAACTGTATCCTGGGCTGCATCAAAAGGACTGTGACCAGCAGGTCGAAGAAGGTGATCCTGCCCCTCTACTTCTGCTCTCGTGAAACCCCACTTGGAGTATTGTGTACAGTTCTGGTGTCCTCAACATAAAAAGGACATGGAACTGTTGGAGCAAGTCCAAGGATGGTAAGGGGGAAGGAGCACTTCCTGTATGAGGACAGGCTGAGAAAGTTGTAGCTGTTCAGCCTGGAGAAGAGAAGGCTGCATGGAGACCTCAGAGCAGCCTTCCAGTACCCGAAGGGGGCTACAAGGATGCTGGAGAAGGACTCCTCATCAGGGACTGTAGCAACAGGACAAGGGGAAATGGGTTTAAACTAAAACAGGGTAAGTTCAAGTTAGATATAAGGAAGTTCTTTACTGTGAGGGTGGTTAGGCACTGGAACAGGTTGCCCAAGGAAGTTGTGAATGCTCCATCCCTAGCGGTGTTCAAGGCCAGGTTGGACAGAGCCTTGGGCAACATGGCCTAGTGTGAGGCATCCCTGCCCCTGGAGGGGGGTTGGATCTTAAGGTCCTTTCCAACCCTAACTATTCTATGATTCTAAATCGTCAGGCTTCGGAAGACAAACAAGTTCTATTAAATTGCTTGGAAAGGCTGGTTATTGCTACCCTCCATTTGTAGATTTTGGTACTGACAACAGGCACATTCTGAATAGAAGTACTCTTTTCTGTTAAAGTATTTACATCTTCAGTGTAGTGTAAATCACTAATCTTCAGTGTTATTAATGTTTTGTGGGTAATAACTTTGACTTTTCTATTACAAAACCTTATTTTTAATATAAAAAATTTCACCATGACCAAATTTAGCAAAAACCCATAACCCAAATTTAAAACACTTTAGAATGATAGAACATCAAGAAAAACACAGTTCAGTTCAATTTCTTTTCTGCTTTCATATCTCAAAGTATACCCTTCACTTTTTAAAAACATTATCTAAGTTTAATATATTTCCACTGCTTTGCATACTAAAAAAGAATTGTATCACAGTTCTTTTCTGAACTACAGAGCAAGTAGCACAACTGTTTATTTCTGCTTAAACAACAAACAAAAAAATGCTTCAGTTTCACATCCCCCAGATTTAATTATGTTGGATTTTTACTAGCACTGGAGGTTTAAATAAGGAGGTGTCTGTTGTAAGCTATCCAAACCCACAGTTGTTTAGTCTGGAGGAGGCTCAGGGGGACCTTATTGATCTCTACAACTACCTGACAGGAGGTTGTAATGAGGTGGGGGTCGGCATCTTCTCACAAGTAACAAGCAATAGGACAAGAGGCAACGGCCTCAAGCTGCACCAGAGGTGGTTTAGGTTGGATATTAGGAAAACTTTCTTCACAGAGAGGGTGATCAAACATTGGAATAGGCTGCCCAGGGCAGTGGTGGAATAACCATCTCTGAAAGCGTTCAAAAACTGTGTAGATGAGGCCCTCAGTGATATGCTTTAGAGGTGGTCTTGGCAGTGCTGGGGTAATGGTTGGACTTGATGAACTTAAAGGTCTTTTCCAACCTAGTTGATTCTATGATTCTAACTTAGCCAAGCTCCACAGGGAGGTTGGACTCCTGCTAAGTCTCAAAGGGGGACTGGTGAGACTTCAAAATAAAAATATCTACACATTTGGACTAATTTTCAACCAGACAGTCTTCTGATATGTTTCCCGGAGCCACCTTACAGACTTGTGTATTCTGCTTCAATGAGTCTCATGCACTAGCTTGACTGCCACTTATTTGTATGCCAAGTGACCCACTTTTTATGTTTTTCCCCTTAGGGCTAAGAAAAAGGGAGAAATGGGAAAAGATGATGTTTTGCAAGTAAGTGTTTTGATACTTTATTAGACTAGGAAGCTAGTTTGCATGCTCCCTCTTGATTATTTCATATCATTTAACTCTTCTTACTCCCTCAACCCACCACCAAAAAAAGCACATGCTGACAGTAATTTAAATGTTGAAAATTCACAGCTTCTCAAACTAGAAAAGACTGCAAGAGATGCCACAGAACTAGCATCAATACTGTACTAGATCTTGACAAAAGCATAAAGGCATCACAAAGCTAAGAATGTAATAATAATTATTATTACTATTTTCAATACAGGATAATAATAAAAGCATCCTCTGTAAAACCGTTTGGGTTCAGTCAAACCAGGATTTATTTGTCCACCAGAAATATCCGAAAAGTGCTTTTCCACAATCAAACAACCACTGATGGGTTTTGAAAAAAATAAATGTCCTTTCACATTTTCAAACAAAATAGTATGCTCATCTGAACAGCAAAGAGAGCCTTTACGGAATAAACAACCCTGAAAATATTAATAAACTGATACAACATATGACCTTTACAGAAAGGAATGAGACAATATCTGCTGTTGTACAATAATTTGGAATATGAGAAACACTGAATTATTATAAAAGAAACCCACATTTCAATCCCTCTCTCATCAAATCTGGAAAGATGGGAGAGGAAGAGTGAGGAAATCGGAACAGAACCATTAAAGGATTTTGATTTATAGAATTGGAATTTAAACTGTTGAAGCTCCAGAGCCATGTACATATTTAAAGTATCCCAAATACAGGACGCTATCATGACTTGAGAAATCTGAGATTTAGGTTTGTAGTGTGCCAACGCTGCCACTTAAGGTTTTATTCTATATGGACAGAGATATGTATTTGCATTCACAAGATAACTTAAGACTTCACAGTACTGTAATGGACTCCTACTCCTGTGTTATTGTTACTATTTATCCTACATTTCTTCAAACTTACTCATATCAAATTCCAAAGTTCCTGGATGAGCTTTAACTACAGTGTGTGTCCAAATATGTCCTCACTATGCACAACAGAACTTGGAAACCCACAAAAGCTTGGAAACTCTTTGCTACCAAAGTCTCTCCATCAAAACAAAACAAAAATCTATCTGTAGCAAATTTAGAGTTCCCTTTCTTCTACATCATTAAGTAGAATTTTCTGAAGTCTGTCAAGCTAAATAGAATGAATCTTTTTACTTCCATTCGCAATGACAATATTTTCATAACTGAATTGTGTGAAGTATGCCATATTACCTCTTTTCAGATTTACGAAGCTACATAATATTCAGACACAGACATTATGACAAATACATCCTAAATTCCACTGTATAACTACTTATTTGTTCAATAGTAAAACTTTCACATTCAATTGGTCAAAAAACTGTCTTAAAATGCTTCCATTTAACATTTTGGGTTGTTCGGTTTCAGCGTAATTAAAGCCTTTCTTATGGTCAGAGCCTTGTTGATGCCAAGAACAGTTCTCACTTAGTAGAAATGTTTCCTTCTAAGCACATTCCCTTGAGTAAAGAGAGCAAATGACACAATTGCTAACTTCTGTATATAAAGTAACAGTTTAGGATACCTAGTTCTACCCTCCCTCCATCTGCTTTTTCAGCCTTTTCCTAAGTGGAACAGGAACAGACACATTCCACACACTCTACGCTCATTCATGAGGCTTGATTTTCGTTTTCCTTGGTGTCTGATTTTTTTATAGAGTATGTCTAATGTACATGTTTAGTGAGAAATTACAAACTGAATGTGTATGTTTAACTTACAAGTTTATTTTAGCTGGATTTGCTGCATCTATGACTCAAAATGAACAGCTTAAAGATTAACTTACCATTTTACACTACAGCTAAAGATAAGGACATTGGACCAGATAACACTCTACCTTCTCAGTGTGTACTCAAAACTTAAATAAAATAGCTAAACCAATACAGATTTACAGAAGGTTAGTGATTGACTCAAGCAACTGAAAAATTACAACAAAAGACTGTCAAAGTTGAACACAGTTGAGTTCAGCAGTTCAGTTCCCAAGCAGATCTGTAAAGTAAGTATTAGAAAAATAGCATTACAGTAATTTACAGATTGTCACCTGGCATGCTGTGTCACTGTTCGGTTCCTCTCTAGCCTCCAGAAAATGGAAGGACATACAAGAGGAGAATTCTTCCTCAATGTAACAACAGCACACAAAATGCATTTAAGCTCTGAAGAGCAGCTACTGACTCGAGAAAAATTGGCACATTCTTGCTCTCTATCATTTTCAAGAACAGCAAAGAAAGAGGGTGAGAGCAGTTTTAACTGGCAATAATTGAAAAGTGAACTTCAGTTTTCAACTACATTGTGTGTGCTTCCTCTCAGCCATATTACAGCTAAGTCCAGTGGCCAGCTGTCACTCGTGGCAGGGCTTGTAATTTGTTTCCCCCTCTTAAACAGATTACAGCTACAAAAAACAGTTTCAGTAGCTTAAAGAAAGGCTTTTTTCTCAAGCCCCCAGACATATATATATATAAAAAAACCCAAACATTTTAATACAAAAGACCTAGCTTTTACAGATCAAGTCTATCCTACAGAGTATCTCTGGATGCACTAAGTTCTTGTGCCCCATTCAAAGTGTTAGCAGTAACAAAGATCCCCTGGTAACAAACCCATTCACCCCATTACACTAGTTAAGTCTGCAGCACACAAACTTGTTTAGGAAATAGTGGCCTCTTCTCCAGGCTGAAGCAGTCAGCTATTGTGGTGAAATCCCCTACTATAAGACTTTGGCAGGGTGTATCAGAGCAAGCACTGGTTTCTACCTGTCCTGGGTTCAGCAGTAGCAGTCATTTTTTCTCCTACTTAGTAGCTGGCGCAGCACTCTGTTTTTGACTTTTGTCCTGGGAACAACGCTGATAACACCGATGTTTTTAGTTGCTGCAGTAATGTTAATCTGACCAAGGACTTTCTGAGTCTCATGCTCTGCCAGGGAGGAAGGGAAGCCGGGAGGAAGCAGAGACAGGACACCTGACCCAAACTAGTCAAAGAGGTATTCCATACCACAGCACATCATGCCCAGGATGTAAAAACTGGGGGCAGGGACCCAGAAGGGTTAGATCACTGCTGGGTCGGGCTTGGTATCAGGTGGTGAGCGGTTGTATTCTCTTCCCTTGTTGTTTCCCTTGTCATGATTATTATTAGTGGTAGCAGCAGTGATTTGTGTTATACCTTAGTTACTGGACTGTTCTTATCTCAACCCGTGGAACTTGCATTCTTTTGATTCTCCTCCCCATCCCCCCGGGGACCAGGGGGGGAAGAAAGAGGGGGGAGTGAGTGAGCAAACTGTGGCTGATTTACAGCTGGGCTTAAACCATGACACTACCCACACTGTTTCCTATACTATCACCTGTCAAACTGGCAGCCCACTAACTCCTGCTCTTGATTAGGATCTACAACACTGTTTCACTGGGTTAGAGGAGAGCTATACAACACCTGTGAGATATGCTAAAGTCTCTTACAGAGTCCCCTTGGAAAGGCTGTTTTACTCAAAGAAAAAACTACCAGATACGTGTTGTACTGACTATCATAGCTGTACAAAGGCAGCTATCACTGAGTGAAGAGTGCTCCTTCCATATGATATGTCACTAATACGTTGACCATAATATGAACCACCTTGAAAATGTGAGTGTATTTTACACACAAAACCACACACCATGTACTTAATAGTTTAGAAAGAATTCATATTCTGTGATATTCTGCCAATTTCTAAAAAATACATTCCAAAAAACAGGTGAAGAAGATCTAAAACGAACAGTGGTTTTAAGTCACTCATGTCAAAACGCTATGTTTTACTGTGGCAGGATCAAAGAGCATTCTTTATACTAAAGATTCTGCTCTCTGAATTTGGTTTACTATTCCAGCTAACAAGTCCTTATTTTCAGTTATTGTTATCTACAGATAGATGACTACAGATATACATCTCCATTCTGGAAATGTTAGTAGAGGGGTACAATTAAACTAGATGTGATTATGCTAAAATTCCAAATGTGTGCCCATAAAACCATCTTGAGTTGTAAAAGCATCTTCTTTGGCTTCTCTTTAATCCAACCTTTATTGAAATAAAGCATAGCTCTGCACAGAAGAAACTTGTTTCAACTGAATGAAGTACTAGCAAAACCCCATCTTCAGTGGAAAGAGGCATTCCAGATTTTAAGCTCAATACACAGATCTACAGACTTGTTTGTTCCTGTACAAAAAGCCTGGTTCCTTTAAATTTGTAAGATGTCAATTTAGTTTAACTGCCCAGTAAAAATAGCATGGTCTACGTAACACGGCACTGCTGGCATTCCACCTTAATATTCAGGACCACAGGTCTTTGGACTAGAAGCCCTGCTACTAGCAAAGTGATGATTTTCAGTAGATTTGGTTTTGGGTTTTTTTTAACACAATACATTACAATCATGCATTCCTGGTATGTTCTCATTAATTTTAGTAAATAAATATTCATGAGACAAAATGTTGCCATACCTTATGACCTCTCTTTGACTACAGTAGATCTAGCTTGTCTTTGTTCCTATGTGTGACAGAAAATGTTGACCTGTATTATTCTAGGAAGAAAGATCATCTCTCTCATTTGATCAGAAATCCTTTTGTTGTTGTTTTGGTTTGTGCTTTTTTAATATGGAAAAACAAACAGTATTTTCATTATTCAATACTTCACAAAGCAAACAGGCACAAAATGTTGCTTTCATATTATTAAAAAACAGAACAGTGTCCTACTCACATCTGCATTAGGCCAGAGCTCTTTTATAACGTTTTCTATCCTGTTCACCACTTCCATCCGCATTCTCTCTTCTTCAGGTCTGGGAGACATATACTTATAAAAGTCAATGATTTCTTCATGAAGACTAAGAAAGGGGGAAGAAAAAAAAAACAAACAAAAAAAAAAACACCAGAAAGTCATGGAAAAAAAAAACCACAAGAGGCTGAAACAGCAACTACTCTAATCAAACATGCTTTTTGAGCTCCTAGTTACCTATCTAATTACGGGGAAGTTCCAGAGTAGCATGCAATTAAAAAAGAAAACAGGTTCACAACACTTGGTAATGTTTAATTTCCTGTTAGCTTCTTGTGCCATAGGTCAATATTGCACTGCACTTGCTAAAAGTGTGGAAGCAAATCTAAATCCAAGCACCTTCCATTCACATTGAAAATCACACTCTGTATTTTACTGCCAGTGTAACAGAGAAATGGTTCAGTCTTCAAGTCTGAATGCAGCTGTAAGCTCTGAGTACAAACTTTGCAAAAATTTAAACAGGAGGTTTTCAGCCAACGCTTCCTAGTCAGCCCTTGGCACCAGCAAGGGAGTTTCAGGCATCAGTCTGTGTTCAGTAAAAAGCTTTTAAAAAGTTGATAGCAATTGTGCCAGCACTAGAGCTAGAAAAAAAAAAATGCTTCTTTTACTGCTTAAAGACACAAACTATGCACTCTCCCCCCATAACAAGAAAATAAGTAGCACACATACAGCACTGGTGGCTCAGAAGAGTGACTGACAGACAGTTAACCCATATATTTGACAGTTTACCATATTACATGTCAGTCAGTAAGTTGTGTTTAGAGTACCTATGATTAGAGCCGAAATAAAAATGCCTTCATACAGTGCCACAAATTTCTGTGCTTCCGTAATATCATAAACACATCATCTTGACTAACAATGTATATAGAAAAAGAGACACAACCCTTTAATATCAGCCACAGAGTAACTAATCTGTTTCCTGCATTACAGTAATAGCTATTTTTTAAAAATGTATTGTTTCTAGTTACCAAGTACAACTGCATCTCCTCTTAAAGTTCAGAGGGACCATCAGAAGAGAGCAATTTATTAAGAGCAGATGAGATGGGGAATCTAATACTTCCCCACTGCATACACACTTAAATAAATCAAATGTTAATAACTGGAAGTTGAATACAGGAGGCAACAAAATATTAAAATATCTGAAAGTTGTATTTAACAGTGTCAGCGTAGGGACAGAACATCTGCATTATGTTCTTCAATACTGAAGCGTTACGAACAACACAAGCTTCTTTCAGAGACAAAGAAATAAGATATTTATGTTACTTTTCACTGAGCATTTATGGGAATTTTCCCCACACATGGTTAGGGAATAGTCATAAGAGACTAGCAACTGGTGGTGGCCATCACCTATAGCTAACACATACAGAAAAACTGAGAGTTCCTCCAAAGGGTAATCCAGACAGATACTGTTATAAACACTCAACGCCAGCACCGACATTAGCAGCCAATTTCTTTATTGTGCTCGTTGATGGGAGATAAGCAAGCAGCACTGGGTGATCGGGGAGTCATCACTCCACCTAAGCGGCACACCAAGGGGTTAAGCGAGTAGATATTTATTACACACAAACATGCATATTCGGTAGGTTTCCGAGAAGCGGGGATATTACAATTAATTTAGGTACTCATTATCATAAGTCTCCTCCCTTTTAGCGCTTGCGCACTGCCCTCCCACAGTCATGGGCAGGGGTCTTCAAGATGAAGTAAGCAGTCTTCCTCAGGATGCACTTTTCACCTTTAGCACGGTTGAATGTCCTAGTGGTCCCAATTAGCTGAAACCAGCCATACTGGCAAGTTTCTGACAACTGGTAAAGATTTAGAGCACTGTGTCTTCCTTACAAGAGATAAGCAACTGCCATACGGGCAGATAGGGAGTGTTTGAAGCTTAGCAGATGCCCAGGAGGCACTGTTTTCAAGCTGACTGATAAGTAGAAGGGCTACTAAATCTTATTATCACATCATAGACTTACAACACAAACATTGTTCTCTAAGTTAGGCTAAAAGCTGACTGATATGTAGGACTATTAAATCTTATTAGCACATCACAGACAACACAAACATTGTTCTCTAAGTTAGGCTAAAAGTATTTTAACCCCATGTTTTCCAAACACTTGCTTTTCTTTATACCCAAAGAAGTTATGGATGGTGACCTTTATTAATATTACCTTAGCTATGTAGATATATAATAACTCAGTCTCTCGTATAGTTGCTTTCCGCCCCATATTAATGGTTTCTCATTTCATGACTTTCCCCACCATATTTTGTAACAAACTATCACTTCTCTATTTCCTTTTTAACACGAATCATAGTCTGTTCTATCACAATACCCATTTCAGACAGCGTAATCAACCTTTGGAGAAGCTTTTCCTCCTCTGATGCCTACAGAAGGAGCCTTACAAACACTTAAACTAAAAACTGAAACAAAACAAACCCCCCTCAGAAGATCACCTGCAAAAATGCAAGGTGTCATCTCCCATCTCCCCCCTTACTGCCAACACTGGCACCATGCCCTGTTCACATACATCACCTCAGGTACCACAAGGATGTTCTGAACACAGCTGCAATATTCATACTGGTGAATGCTGTTTTCAGCATTTATTTTGACATTGCTAGGAAATTTCTCACCTCGTCCTACAGCTGCTTTCTTGGTTTTCCCCTGGAAGCTTACAACCTGGGGTTAATGTGCACATTCCAAACTACCACTGCCATCCCTTACAGGGGCACTGACTCCTCTGCCTTTGGTTTTTCAGCCATCTCCTGTCCTTCTATTCTTCACTGCTATTCAATTTGTTGGCACTTAAACCTTCTTACAGTTATCCTCCCCTTGCAAGAGCTGAATGAAGAAGTACATGAGAAAGCACAAGTTGAGTACTCCAATAACCATGTTCCCTCCCTGTCCCCACTGCCAATCACATGCACCGAATCACTAATTTAGTCCCCATGTGCTTGACCATTAAGGTAGCATTCAAAAACAGGAGCAACAAGGAAAACAGGTAAAAAACAAACTCTAGAAAACTCAAATTATTTTTCAACTGTAATTTGGTGAACCAGCTTACAGGAAGACCTTGGCTTCCTATCATGCGTAGCAAACTCTTCACTTGATTTGTGGGCTACATCATGGTGATTTGATCAAGCCCCGTTTCTGCATCTGCTCCTCTGGCCTAGCTGGAACAGACTGGTAACATCCACAAGGCACAAGCTTTACCCCAGAGCAACATTTTAGTAACATAAGACTGAGTGCACACATGCACCGCGTGCCATGCATTGTGGCACCACATTGTGTGAGGGCACTTAACAGCACAAAACATGTGGGGATAATATGGAGGGGACTATCCCTGAGGAGAAATTAATGTATGGCACAGCACAAATCCATACTTCCCACTGTTAGCAGGCCCAGCTGCTCCTGGGCTTCTGCTTTACAGGAGTTAATTGTTCCCCTGTCCCATAAGGGAACTTTGAAAGAACAAGGCAATCAGCAATGAGGTCCCCAAAGTGCACAAAGGGCCAAGTCATACAGACACTGCAGTTCTCGGAGCACTTCTCTTTATTAGCTCTACTGACACTCTTAATCGAGATAATTACATCAATTGGTGCATTCTTTAGAAGCACACAAAATAGTTATGTGTTGTCAAGTATTTCTTTTTCTAAACATAAATAACATGTGTCTGCATCTCTTTAAATGGGATCCTTCTTATTCTCAGTCATATGTAAAGCCTTATGGCAAAACAAAAAGTTAAGCAGCATGGAAAACCACAAAAACTCACATTACACATGCACTGAGCATTATTAAGCAATGAAGATGTAGAAAAAATGAACTTTGCACTTTTTCAATTACAGAAAAAAGGCTTAAAGACTACTAGGAAAAGTTCCCATCAGCACATCAGCTGGAAATACTACAGACATATCTGTGTTTCATCTGCTGCTAGGACTGCTTGTGCTGCACAGACTGCAGCATGCAGAAAGCAGGCAGAAGCCACGAAGACTCAACACTGCACCTGGAACTGTATCTCCCTGCCAAATAATGGCTGCTGCCAAGAAATAAGGGAATAAAGCCAAGACAAACAGAAGTAGCCACATGCAGATTCCAGAGCAGTACAACAGGACTTAGAGGCGTGACTCCAATTAACATGGAGTTAACTCCAGCTGTACTGAAAATTAAAACTTAAGGATATTCACTGTCTTAGTCTATTATAGTTGCTATTAAAAAAAAAATTAAATAAATTGTTTGGATTAATGGAGTCTGTTTACAAAAGCCTCTAGTGGAATTTTATACCTTTAGCCAAAATGAAGATCAAAGAGACTGAGGAATTATTTTTGGCATCATAACACTCTTTTATTATTTAATGCCATTACATTAATAAGTTAATTTAGATAAAAGTCCTTAAAAAGATACTTGATTTTAGAAAGAAAATTACACTGTAATAAACCCAATTTCACTATGGAGAGATATTTTGTCTTTATAGTGTATACACTTAATAGCATATAGTATATACTGAATATAGTGCATATACTACATAGTAGTATACTGAAGCATACCAACACTCAAGACCCACTTAGGATGCATGGAGATAGTTCTCTGCAATATGTAAGACCATTAGTTTACTGTTTTTATTACAGGAAATAGCAGTACAAGTGGGTCTTTGCTTTGTACTTCAGGAAATTTTAACACGTGAGGAAAAGAATCATAGAATCATAGAATAGTTAGGGTTGGAAAGGACCTTAAGATCATCAAGTTCCAACCCCCCTGCCAGGGGCAGGGACACCTCACACTAAACCATGCCATCCAAGGCTATGTCCAACCCGGCCTTGAACACCACCAGGGATGGAGCATTCACAACTTCCCTGGGAAACCCATTCCAGTGCCTCACCACCCTCACAGTAAAGAATTTCTTCCTCATATCCAATCTAAACTTCCCCTGTTTAAGTTTTAGCCTGTTACCCCTTGTCCTATCACTACAGTCTCTAATGAAGAGTCCCTCCCCAGCATCCCTGTAGGCCCTCTTCAGATATTGGAAGGCTGCTCTGAGGTCTCCACACAGCCTTCTCTTCTCCAGGCTGAACAGCCCCAACTTTCTCATCCTATCTTCATACAGGAGGTGCTCCAGTCCCCTGATCATCCTCGTGGCCCTCCTTTGGACTTGTTCCAACATATTTTAAAACAAAGTACTAACTGCATTACACCCTGTTTTTGATTCCATCAGAATTTCAGACAGAACAGGATTATACAGAGGCCACTAAAGTTAGTGGATTACAGTGTCTGTTACGTTTACCTGACAGAGATAGTGATGCCTCATTACAAAATAAATTATGGCTGCAAAAGCTGTAATCAGAAGAACTTCCCACTGTAACATCATCAAATAGCACCACGAGGAAGATAGGTCTGCCACAACTTGTGGCCTCTAAATGTGCAACTTAGGATTCTCAAATGAGTTTACCTATACCCAATTGTTATTCTGGAGTATGGATCTTACTGCACCTCCAGCAATCAAAAAATAATCACGTACGAACAAAATGTTATTTCTGTTTTATATGCACAGCACACAGACAGATACGTGGACAAGCACATAAACTTGACCGTATGCTTCAGCACAACTTGCTACTGCTGCAAGTCCAGAACTGGAACCAAGAGTAATACTGGGAGGTACATCGCTTTATGAAATGTAATTCGAAATGATACAAGTTTCACTCCTCTGCACTAGGATCCATGCCACAAACCTTCCCTGCCTGCCCCAAGCAGCTGAGCAGCAGAGCAGAGTCCTGCTAAGCACAGCAGCCAGCCAGAGAGATAATACTGACTGCTTTTGCTTAATCACAGGCTAGTAGTGTTGCCTTTGCATGCCACTATGCAGTATTATACTAACCAAAGCAGTAAGTTTTAATTGAAAAATTTCCTGCTTTTGTCATTCTGGAACTGTGCTATGCTTCCACTCTCCTCTGGCTCTTCTTCACTCTTCATTTCACAGGAGAAATTATGCAAGCACGCATGTTCTAATTTCATCAGGGTGTTACCCATAGCTTCTGCTCCAGTGGTTAAAAATGACTCGGTGATGACTTTTGCCTTCCAACTCCATACTTTAAGATGAATCACTTCTGATTTAAGAGTTTATTGATTTTACATCCACACTTGGATGGGATATTTGCAACATGCTCCTGTAGCACTAAATTAGCCTTTTGTATCCGAATTTTCTTTGGATGAATAATTCCTATATGACAGTGTTTAGTTGCCCCTACATTTTTAAGTCTCCTCTGGGGGGGATGAACCACCAAAGGCAACAAGGAGAAATACTGTAGAATTTCAGGTTTCTTTCAGGTGTCTGGGAAAGAATGTGAAGAAGGAACCTGAGATATTTTAGCTTCTTCAAAGCATCAATACTTAAGAGTCCTAACTGCATTCATCCATCCACTCCTGAGAGGAAAACTAGCATTGCACAGGAGAAGAGAGAATATCTCCAGTTTGAAGCTTCCCAAGGTGCTTTACTAAGAAAAACATGGTACTGGTTTTGCCACTATTAAAAAAAAAAAAAAATCATGGCAGGAAATTCTGATACTTCAGAAGTTTCATGAACTAAACAAAGCTCTTCCCTCTCCCATCTGCAACCTACTTGATGCTGAAGCAGTTGAACAAAATTGTAACTAAAGGAAAGACACAGAGAGCCCAATCCTCCCTCTTCCCCTCACAACTGCTTGGGTTTGTTTTGTTTTGGGGCTTTTTATTTTTATTTTAAAAGCAACACTGACACTCTACAAGATGGGGAATCCAATAGCTTCCCAAATTAACTTTAAATTTTAACATTAGTCTCTCACGAGCTTCATAAAATAATTTCTAGATTACTATTGCCATCTACACATTTTGAATGAGGAAGCAGGAACAACAACGGACACTGTAAGGATCACAAATTATTTTCCCACCTACAACCTTAAGCAAAACCAAACATTAGAGTTGTGAAGGAAACTGTAAATACGAAGCATCTGCTGAGGTCCTCTCTCTACCACCTGGGCCTCTGTAGCATGCAAATTCTTTTAATATTTGCTGGTTTAAGCTACTGAAAAATCACACCTAACTGCATCTGCAGGTGATTTAGGCAGTTAAGTTTCATGGTGACGATACATTAGTCCTCATAAGAAACTAAAATCGTGCATAATAAAGCAAACAATTTTCAAAAGCCTCAGAGACTTTGACCATCACTTTTTATATCCCTAATTACTGAACCTTATTAATATATTACAGGTCACATACTAACCATATTTTGAGCAACATGTGCCCTATGGAAGCTTTAAAATGAAACATCCCAGAAGATGTCCATATTAGTAACCTGACAAAACCAGAAAAGCCCAAGGAGCTGGGTTTTTGGTATCACACATTTTGCTTCAGTTCAGTTCACCTGTCTGAAACACAGCTTCACAGATCATCTTTTCAGTTTACCTAAAACCAGACATGCAGAAAAAACAGGTATTCCACTGCCATATGATTACTAAACACCGCTAAAAATCAGGATATCTACTGTATAAGCAGTTTCCTAAGATGCAAATGGAGCATTTAACTTCGTGGAGTGCTAGGCAAATAAGATTTATTTCCATCCCCTTCCACTATAGCCCAGGTGCTTGTTACCACTCCCCAGCTTCCCAGAGACAAGGTCTATTACAACAGAATTACACAAGCCTCACTGATCCATCCAAGGCAAAGTTAGCCAAGTTGATTCCCACCACCTTCAGCTATAGCAGCCAACTTCTCCTAAATGTAGCAGGGAGCCCGAGGAGGAGCCCCTGAAGCTTGCGGCATCAGCAGTCATGTTGACTCAGGCAGCGAGCAGTGAAAAGACACCAGTGGAAGAAACACCTTCACCTGGTATACCTACATCCAGACAACCACCTCTGGCAACCCCACAGTATTTTAGTAGCTTTCGGTATTTACCCAAGAACAGCTTGAACTTTCTGACTAGCATTAGTCATCTGCTGAGTAATTCACAGAACTGCCTTGTAGAACTGAGGGAGAGCATTCATTTCAACAACTTATGGTGGACTGATTATGAACGTTTCTTCAAATGCTGTGGAGTAAAAAAAAAAAAAAGCCACAAAATCTACATTACAAGACCTATCCTGTGCAAATACTTGAAAGTATATAATATGGTTCCCTCTTCCTGCCTCCCAATCAGCCCCCATCATCCCAAACCCCTCAAATTAATGTATTTTTATTTACATTCTGGTTTTAATATGAAGTTACAAGTTAACTGCACCATAAAAGGCACTAGAACACAGGAGGAAGAAGCAATGTGGGCAGCTCTTTTCAATTATTTCAACGGTCAGATCCATCTTTTCAGTTTCTTATTTTATAGATACTTTGCTTCAACCAGATGAATGCTATCTTCTTTAAACTAATTCAAGTTATTTCTAATTAAAAGTGCTAAGCACATTCATTAGTCAAGATGCAAGAGACTTTTTTCCTATCAAGGTAGAAGTGAGCATTTTATTGTCTGTTTATAAACTGCAATGTGTACTTTGCCTTCCTAAAATACACTCAAATGTACTAGACTTTTTCCTGAAGAAATTTGTCTTTTAAGAGGAAAAAAATCCTACTGAACTCGAATTATAAATCAAATGTTTGAATTAGTGCTACCAATCAGCAATCTCAAGTATAACTCTGCAACTGATCCACTGGCTTTTAAACCCATGCCATACACATACTCAGTCTTGCTCTCTATTTTTACAGCATTTCCAGCAAAACCATCAAATTCCAACTGAAAATATCATTTTGATAAGTACCCTGACTTCCCATTGCCTTTTTTTTTTTTATGATACTGTACACAACAACAATCTAGCTGAATCACCACATGCGAATGTGTGGGAATATGTGGGTGACGGGATAGAAATAGTTAACAAAATGGATCCAGGTGTTATCACCCTGGTCCGGCTTAAGCCCTGGGAACAGTGAAGAAAACACCAGGTGCTATTGCCCTGGTCTAGCCTAAGCCTTGGGAACTGTGAACTCAGGCTAATTTGTGGGAGTCGGTGGTGTAGCTGGGCTGAACTCAGAGGAGTCTGGTGAGGGAGCACCGAAGAGGTCTGGACATAAGGATCACCTGGAAAAGGTGAGCAGCCAGGAACAAGACTATGGGGGGAATATTACTAAGGAAGAAGCCTCCGTTTTACGGATGTTTTCATCCCTTCTTAAGATGAAGGGAGCAACCTTTAAAGAGACAGACTTAAAGTTAATGTTGATATGGTTGAAAACGCGCTATCCAGAGACTGATGAGTACACCATATTTGAAGTCTCTTTGTGGGATGGTGCAGGATTGAAATTGTGGGACGCAGCCACAAAAGGCGATGGCACTGCGAAAAATTTGTTAGCCATTTGGAGAACTATTTTAGAGACACTAAAGTAAAAAATTGAGATAGTGAAGCATCAGTGCCCCCCACACCCCCCCGAACCTCCACCCGTCGCCGCTGCTGCTGCAAAGACTGAGGACAGGGATGAAGACGATCCTTTTGGCCTGGATCCTACTGATCCCAAGAAGGAGCCTGACTTATATCCACCAGACGACAATAATTATAATCCACAGTCACGGTGGAATGCCCTTAAAAAGCAGGACAAAATGCAAGGAGATATGTACCTTGCTAACGCTTTGCAGCATGCATACCCTGTGATCATCGGCATGACAGTCCGGCTGAGTGGGAAGGGCTGTCTTTCTCTTTAATAAAGGAGCTGCACCGAACAGTTATGAACCATGGCTTAATCCTTCCGTATGCTCAGAGCCTAATACAGAAATTGTTTAGTTCTTATGAATTGGTTCCCTGTGATTGCCGCACTATTGCGCAGTTAATTTTAACTCCAACGCAGATGGTATTGTGGGAATCACATTGGAGAAGGGCTGCAGAGGAAGCGTCCCCTCCGTAAACCCGGCAAGGGGTACTGGCCCTTTAACCGCCCCAGCACTGCAAGCGCGATTACACCCTGTCATCCTGGTGCAAGCAAAAGACTTAGCATATCAAGCCCTTCTTAAAGTGCCAGATACAGGAAAACCGAAACAATCGTTTACAACCCTCAGGCAGCGAGGGGAGGAGTCGTTTATGACTTTTGTGGACCAACTAAAGGAAGCAATTGAGAAACAGGTCGAAAACTCCGAGGCTAGAGAAGTTTTGCTAAAGCAGCTAGCTATTGAGAATGCTAATGAAGAGTGCCAGCGGGTATTGCGACTCTTACATAACCCTTCTATCGTAGATATGTTGGAGGCTTGTCAGAATATAAACTCCTTCCCTCATCAAGCCAGAGTGATGGCAGCCGCTTTTGCTGCCATGCACATGGGGGTGCACAAGTGCTTTAATTGTGGATGGCAGGGGCACTTTAAAAGAGACTGCCCAGACCTGAATCAGTGTCTGGAGCCAAAGCCTCCTGGGCTCTGTCCAAGATGCAAAAAAGGGTCTCACTATGCCAAACAATGCAGGTCACATTGGGATAATCAGGGGAAATCACTGCAGGGAAACAGGGCTGTGAGCACGAGGCAGTGGCATGCGCTGACATGCCAAGTGCCGTTGCCCTGCGCCTCCCCTGCACCCCACCATCTGAATGTGGTGTCTCAGGAGGCTCTGAGCTATATGCCAGGACAGCAGGCAGTGCCGGAATGGACCTGGCCACCACCTCAACAGTAACCCTGATTGACCAAGCAGCAGCAGTAATTCCTTCCACAACAAATGGCCCTCTGGGTGAAGGCCATAGCACCCTTTTGATAGGGAGGTCCTCCGCCACACAAATGGGAATTTTTGTGCTTCCTGGGGTAATCAATGAGGACTATGAGGGAAACATAAAAATCATGGTATGGACCCCATCCCCATCAATTACTATAAAAGCTGAAGTACGAATAGAACAACTAGTGTTATTCCAAAGACGCGTTTTAACTTCAGCTAAGGAAAAATGTGGAAATCAAGGGTTCGGATCTCCTGGTCCTCCTGAAATTTTTTTGACAGAACCACTGTCCCTAAATCGGCCAATGCTTAAGTGCCGAATTCAGAATAGTAACAGGCAGCCCCATCAGGTATGTATCGCTGGTCTTCTGGATTCAGGAGCTGATGTGACTGTCATAGCTAGGAGCCATTGGTCTTCACAGTGGTCCACAACGACTCTCGATACGCCCTTAATGGGAGTTGGGGGAACAGCACAATCGTGCCAAAGCTCATCCTTGCTGCAGATTGCAGGCCCTGAAAGGTGAGTAGCGACCATACGCCCATATGTTTTAAATACCCCATTGACATTGTGGAGAAGAGACTGTTTGGGACAGTGGGGGATAAGTTTGTCGACAACTGAAAAAGAACAGCAAAATTTTGGACAGGGGTCACTGCAGCGCAGCAAACCATGCCCTTGACGTGGAAGACTGATACTCAAGTGTGGGTAGATCAGTGGCCCCTTCCATCTTTGAAGCTGTGCACCCTTAAACAGTTGATAAAAGAGCAGCTAAAGGAAGCTACAACCAAGTCTACCATCACCAACCATGATCCCGAAGCAGTGGCCCATAATCATCATTGATTTAAAGGACTGCTTTTTTACGATCCCCTTAGACCCCAAAGATGCACCACGTTTTGCTTTTTCAGTGCCTTCGAGCAATGTTGCAGAACCTCACCAGAGATATCATTGTGTGGTCCTACCTCAGGGGATGAAAAATAGCCCTACTATTTGCCAATGGTTTGTGTTGCAAGCTTTGTCACCAGTCAGGGATGAATTCCCCAGGGCCTTAATATATCATTATATGGACGACATCTTACTCAGCTGTAAAGATCCTGAACTATTGGAGAATGTAACAAAGAGAACATTTGATTGTCTGAATAAGCAGGGTTTAAAGGTAGCCCCAGAAAAAATTCAACAAACAGCACTGTGGAAATATTTAGGATGGAAGATATCAGATCAAACTATCCAGCCTCAATCATTGCAACTAATCACTAATATTTCTACTTTGAATGATTTACAAAAATTGTTAGGCACTATTAACTGGGTTAGAAATTTGTTAGGGATCTCCAGTAGTGATCTGCAACCCATGTTTCAACTGTTAAAAGGTGATCCTGCCCTACAGTCTCCCAGGACTCTGAATAAGGAGTGTAAATTAGCTCTAGACAAAATAATCTTTCTAATAGAAAACAGACAAGTAAGCAGAGTTGATGATGAGTTACCTCTCAACCTTTATCTTCTCAATTCAGAATTCCAGCTGATTGGGCTAATTGGACAATGGCGGGACACTGTAGAAAAGGATACCTTGTCAATAATAGAATGGGTGTTTTTGTCGCACCAGCCACAGAAGACAATTGTCACCCGTGTTGAAATGTTTAGTATGATAATCATGAAGGGTAGGAGACGCTGTGTAGAACTGATGGGTGTTGAACTGAGTGTTATATATTTGCCTGTGATTCAAATGCATTTATACTGGTTGTTAACCAATGTACTGTCTTTTCAAGCAGCCATGGAGGACTATACAGGAAGGATATCTATACATTTCTCGTCTTACAAGTTGCTCGCGATGTTAAAAACAATATCCTTATTACCAAGATCTAAAGGTAATCCGACCCCTGCTGACGGCATTACAGTTTTTACAGATGGATCTGGCAAAACAGGTAAAGCAGTAATAGTCTGGAAAAACAAAACTGGCCAGTGGGAAAGCAATGTTCAGCAGGTAAGGGGATCCTCGCAAGTAGAGGAGCTACATGCGATTGTCCGTGGGTTTGAGAAACACGACGAGTCCCTCCATATTATACTGGACTCACAGCATGTGTAGAGAGTAGTACGTCTTGAGGGAGCCTGGTTAAAATCAATAGATCATGAAGATTTGTATCTGCTATTTAGGTGGCTGCAACATCTGATCAACAACAGAAAACATCCATATTATATTATGCACATTAGGAGCCACACACAACTACCCAGTCCCATAGCAGAAGGCAATGCTCTAGCCGATAAACTTGCGGGCCTCATAATACACGCCCCACTGCCAGATGCTCTGCAACAAGCACTCTTGTCTCAGGCTTTTTATTATCAATCTGCCAAATCTTTACAAAGGATGTTTCACATCCCACTAGATTCTGCAAGGAAACTCATAAAAATGTGTCCAGACTGCAAACCGATAGCTCCCTTACATCCTACTGGAGTCAACCCGCGAGGTTTACGAGCCTTACGGCTGTGGCAGACTGATGTTACTCATGTACCAGAATTTGGACATTACAAATATCTCCACGTCTCGGTAGATACATTTTCAAAGGCCATTTGGGCCTTACTGCTGTCTGAGGAAACATCAAAACATGCAATCTCTCATTGGATGGAGACTTGGGGCTGTTGGTCAACGAGAAAATGCACACGAGCCAGCAGTGTGCGCTCACAGCCCAGAAAGCCAACCCTATCCTGGGCTGCATCAAAAGAAGAATGACCAGCAGGTCGAAGGAGGTGATCCTACACCTCTACTCTGCTCTTGCGAGACCTCACTTGGAGTACTGTGTACAGTTCTGGTGTCCTTAACATAAGAAGGGCATGGAACTGTTGGAACAAGCCCAGAGGAGGGCCACGAGGATGATCAGGGGACAGGAGTACCTCCCATAGGAAGGCAGGATGAGAAAGTTGGGGCTGTTCAGCCTGGAGAAGAGAAGGCTGTGTGGAGACCTCAGAGCAGCCTTCCAATATCTGAAGGGGGCCTACAGGGATGCTGGGGAGGGACTCTTCATTAGAGACTGTAGTGATAGGACAAGGGGTAACAGGTTAAAACTTAAACAGGGGAAGTTTAGATTGGATATGAGGAAGAAATTCTTTACTGTAAGGGTGGTGAGGCACTGGAATGGGTTTCCCAGGGAAGTTGTGAATGCTCCATCCCTGGCGGTGTTCAAGGCCAGGTTGGACATAGCCTTGGGTGACATGGTTTAGTGTGAGGTGTCCCTGCCCATGGCAGGGGGGTTGGAACTACATGAACTAGATGATCTTAAGGTCCTTTCCAACCCTAACTATTCTATGATCATAGAAGAAAAAATATTTATACAGAGAAGCATCTCTATGCTTTTGAAAGACCTTTTCCATCTTACTTTTGAAAGCATAAGTTGTTAGGATTACTCATTAACTTTCCTTCTGATTTTGTAATATGCAGAAGGAATATGTAACTCAGTTGTAAATTATAGCAGTCTTGCAAACCTGAAAGTAATATTTCATGAATATGTGATGTTTGTTTTCAGGTTCTTCCCTATAAGCCCAAAGGCTGGTAACTCTGGCTCTTAGTTTTTTGTGTTGCTTTTTGTTTTCTCCCCCCTTTCCCCCATAAAAGACTTTATTTGCATCAGAACTTCAGCCTCCACATAAAACATTCAACTTCCAAATGTCCATGAATATCTCCCCAATGATCAGGCATTTTTCTGCACTAACCCACGTAGGCCCAGATCCGATACCAGGGAAAGAACCCGTTATGGTAATGGTAAAGTCTTTGGAAAATCATAACTGGGAAGGTCCTTTTAGGTTAATAACTTGGGGAAGAGGCTATGCTTGTGTCTCCACAGAACGAGGACCCCGATGGATCCCCGCGCGATGTACCCGTCCGTTTATACAAGCGACAGCTGCCAATGAAGATCGATGCCGATTCATCGCTGGTTTAAAGTTGACCCGTGGGAACTGTACAAAGTTAACTGGTCTCTTTTTTGAGAACCAGTCAACGGAGAGCGTATCCGTGCGGGAGTGTATCGCAACTGGACTTTCCAGCCACTAGTAATAGACTGGGAGCATTTAAGCCCGGAAAGGGTACCACTGGACAACAGGGTTGCTTTTAGACGTTGATTCTGTGAGGCACACCTCACTACCGAACAGGGCGACTGTTGATTTTTTACTGTTAGCTCAAGGACATGGGCGTGAAGATTTTGATGGTATGTGCTGCATGAATTTATCAGATCATTCTGTAATAAAAACCAACATTGTAAATTTGCTGAGAGTAATGTTAACTGTGTAACTGAAGCAAGGCTGATACAATAAGGTTTGGGTAATTGTTAATTAAGTAAGGCCCATAAGTTTAAGTTTGGGTAATCATAAACTACAGATGTTCCTTTGTCTTTAAGAAACTGCAGAAACCCCCTTATCTATGCTCCTTTGTCTTTGAGACAAACTGTAGAAGCCCCCTTATCTATGCAACTGTAAATTCCCAAGGACAACTAAGAGGGGGGCAGAAGCAGCAGGAAGGGACATGCGCAGAGAAAGAAGGTAAAAAGTTCAACCTTAAAAGTCTGCATAAAGGTCACTGAGGAAGACTCTTACTTCATCCCGAGACCCTCACCCAAGACCACCAGGAGACAGCGCGCATGCGGAAAAGACTTGCGAAACTAATTATCATAGGAAGCGGGAGCAAATTTACCTATTACAACATCTTAGTGAATATGCATGTATAAGCTCTGTAAAAGGAGGGACTGTGTGATCCTTGGTGTGCGTGCTGGCAGAGCGGAGACTCCCCGCGCACCCAGCGCTGTTTGCTTATTGCCTTTCCTATATGAAATTACAATAACTATCCATTTGATTTGGAATTGGTCTTTGAACATTTATAACAATTCTCAGTCTATCCATAAAAGCATTCTGGACTTAATAACAAGGACAGCACACCTTCAGGAAGATGAGGGACCGAACTGGTTGAACAAAGTGTTTTCTGGCTTGGGCTTCACAGCATGGCTTTACTTTATCTTGAAGATTGGACTAATCATTTTGTTAATCTTTGTATGTATTCTAATCTTCAAAAGAAGAATGACCAGCAGGTCAAAGGAGGTGATCCTGCCCCTCTACTCTGCTCTTGTGAGACCTCACTTGGAGTATTGTGTGCAGTTCTGCTGTCCTCAACGTAAAAAGGACATGGAACTGTTGGAACAAGTCCAGAGGAGGGCCACAAGGATGACCACGGGGCTGGAGCACCTCCCGCATGAAGACAGGCTGAGAAAGTTGGGGCTGTTCAGCCTGGAGAAGGGAAGGCTGCGTGGAGACCTCAGCCTTTTCTAACCCATTTTAAGCCATTTTTGGCCATTTCTAACCCTTTTTAACCTAATTGCTGCCATTTCTGACTCATTATTGCCCATTTTAAACCCTTTTTAAGCCATTTTTTGCATTTCTAACTCAGTATTGCCTATTGCAAACCTGTTTTAATATGCTTTTTCCCATTTCTAACCCGCTTTAAGCCATTTTTGGCCATTTCTAACCCATTTTTTTCCCATTTCTAACCCATTTTAAGCCGCTACTGGCAATTTCTAACCCATTTTAAGACATTTTTTTCCATTACTAAACCATTTTTGGCCATTTCTAATCCGGTTTAAGCCAATTTTTGGCAATTCTAACTCATTATTGCCCATTTCAAACCAGTTTTAACACTTCTTTTGCCCATTTCTAACCCGTATTAAGCCATTTGGGGCCATTTCTAACCCATTTTGGGCCACTTCTGTCCATTTCTAACCTATTATAAGCCAAGTTTTGCCATTTCTATCTCATTTCCCATTTCAAACCTGTTTTGACACATTTTTGCCCATTTCTAACCCTTTTCAAGCCATTTTTGCAATTTCTACTTAGTTTTAAACTGATACTTCCAGTATCTGAAGGGGGCCTGTTAGGATGCTGGAGAGGGACTCTTCATCAGGGACTGTAGTGATATTACAAGAGGTAATGGGTTCAAACTTCAACAGGGGAAGTTTAGATTAGATATAAGGAAGAAGTTCTTTACTGTGAGGGTGGTGAGGCACTGGAATGGGCTGCCCGAGGCAGTGTTCAAGGCCGGGTTGGACAGAGCCTTGGGCAACATGGCTTAGTGCGTGGTGTCTCTGGCCCTGACAGGGGGGTTAGAGCTAGATGATCTTAAGGTCCTTTCCAACCCTAACTACTATGATTCTATGCACGGGTAGCAGAAAAACCATGGGCCAGGAGCACTAGCATGCAACCTGCAAAATATCATGGAGAGTCCCCAGCCTCCTTTTGCTCTGCTTATCACTCCAGGCTAGAAAGCTACAAACAGTAACTGTCAATAAAGGATGGTGACTAAGCAGATCACGAATGTTTCCTGAGATCACCTCTATTAGCCCAGTGACAGAGACACATGCTCAAGAGTATCAATTGCAGGAACTGGAAGAATAGTTCCTCCCCCCATGTAGGTGATTGGTCTCATCTTTCAAAGTATCTGGAAAGGCCGGTCTCTGACTAGGCCTGGGGATCAAACCATGGCTTTTATCTTCTTTCCTCTGAAGCTTCAGCTAGTATATCTGGCAGAAAACCAATATAAACCTAGAAAATATTTCACTGAAATACTTTCCATGAGTCCAAAAACCTTAAAATTCAGAGACACCAATACATGCTGAAAGATATCTGAAAAATTTTATGCAATGACCTCAGTTGCTGAGTTCTGCTCGGACATAAGGACAAAAGAGTCAGCACATTGGGGGGAAAGGGATTTCTAATAGTTTGAGGGTTAAAACCTCACAATTGGCCCGGCCCTAATATCATATAGCGGGAACCCACCCTAGATTGGGACATCCCCAGCACAGCACACCTCCTCACACCATCTACATGTTGTGCATTAATACATTTGTCTGCAATCTTGCAACAAAAGCAGTAAAGGGAGAGCAAAAGGCTGCGCAGAACCCTCAGAAACACACTCAAGATTAATTCAACTCACTTACTGAAACCACCCACTCAAAATAATTTCAAAATGTGAAAATTAAGCAAGTGCGCCCAAACTACCAAAAAGTGAGTAGAAGACTGTTGTAGCTTAAGCTCAGCTGGAAACTCAAAACCACGCAGCCCGCTAGCTCACTCTCCCCCTTCTTCCCCCACCCAGTCCTGGCAGGATGGGGAGGAGGACCAAAGAAATGTAAATCCTATGGGATGAGAAAAAAACAGTCAAATGATCCAAAGCATAAAGTGGGGGAGTGAGTGAATAGCTGCATGGTTCTGAGTTACCGAGGGCTGTGCTTAAACCAGGACAAACATATAGATGGGCTCGTGAACAAGGGGTGGACTTAACAAAGGACACTATTGCCCAGGTTATTCACGACTGTGAAAGGGCTGTAATTAAGCAAGGCGAGTGGTTAAAACCTCTCTGGTATGGAGGAGGATGGCTGAAGTACAAATATGGGCAGGCCTGGCAGAATGACTATATCACACTCCCACCAAGCAAGCGCCATGTGCTAACCATGGTGGAAGCAACCATCGGATGGCTCAAAACACACGCTGTTCACATGCCACTGCCCGGAGCACTATCCTGGGCCTTGAGAAACAAGTACTGTGGCAACATGGCAACCCAAAAATAACTGAGTCAGACAATGGGACTCGTTTCCATTTGGCTAATTGCGTTATTTTAGAAACTTTTGTTTCCTCAAAGCATCAGGATGTTTTTACTTGACAAAATTTATATTTTTGTTACCTACTTGTCCTGTCCAGGAAACCGGTACAGAATCTTTATGGTGCCACATAAGAAGTTTCTTTGTCTAGTCTCATTTCTACCTTCCAGCTAGAAACTTCTCCTCCTTGAGAAGTGGGAGAAGAAATGTGTAAGAGCTGCTGATGAAAAAGAAATGCTTGTTGATAGCAGGTATACTATTTATGACTCTCGTTCTTTTCTTTATCAAGTGATTCTGATAGTGGTGTCAGTCTGTACAGCAAGTGGTGCCTGGAACTGGTTAATGGACCCAGAGACACAAAAGGTAAAGATCAGGCTAATCCCAAATGTAGTGTGTGGCAGTCAAGTGGTATAGTATTGAAAACTGAAAGGCTAAATATGGCTCTCCTCTGGAACTGGGAGATAATGTTCAGTTAGGCTCTTGAGCTGTCTAGAATTTTTCTGGAATATGTCCTGGGACAATAACGCCTACCAATATGTGTACCTTGAATGCGTATCTAAAGAACAGTTCACAAGTACTCAAATGGCTAGGAGCAGTATATATATGTGCGTGTATATATATATTTTTATTATTTTATATTTTTAAGTGAAAGTATGCACTGGGACTAACCTGATTTCTTTCCTAGGTGTCATTTTTCATATCATTTTTGAATCACACATTTTTTACAATTAGGTGTATTACCCTAATAGGCTTGTTCTTTGCTGGAATACATAGAAGAGTGGTGGCACCATCAATGTATCCTTCAATTGTGTTCGTCAGATTAAAGGTGTTGCAGTTACTACAATGATTGATGCCTATGCTAATACTGCTTTTTTTGGGGTTTTACTTGTTCTGTGTATCAGCGTTAGCTCCTTTCCTTGACACAGTCCACATAGTATAGCAGCCCGATGTCAAACCGTTTTGGCAGAATATAACATGTCCTGTGATTATGTAAATATTAGTCACTGCCTAAATTTTGGTGGTTTTCTGGTGGCTTGCTTTGTTTTGGTTTTTTTGTTTGTTTGTTTGGTGTTGTCATGGTTTAAGTCCAGAACCACGCAGTTTTCTCACTCACTCACTCACTCCCTCCCTCCCTCTCCTCTCTTTCTTCCCCCAGTCCCAGGGGGATGGAGAGGAGAATTCAAAAGAATGCAACTCCCACAGGTTGAGATAAGAACAGTTTAGTAACTAAGGTATAACACAAATCACTACTGCTACCACCAGTAATAATACAAGAGAAATACAAGGAAAGAGAATACAACTGCTCACCAAGCCCGACCCAGACAGTGCACCCCCCAGCAGCAAACCCCCCCCCCAGTGCACCACCACACCCTTCCGGGTCTCTGCTCTCCGTTTTCACATTCCGGACATGACGTGCTATGGTATGGAAGAACCTCTTTGGTCAGTTTGGGTCAGGTGTCCTGTCTCTGCTTCCTCCCGGCTCCCCTTCCTCCCTGGCAGAGCATGAGGCTCAGAAAGTCCTTGGTCAGACCAAAACACTACCAAGCAGTAACTGAAAACACTGGTGTTATCAGCGCTGCTCCCAGGCCCAAAATCAAAAACACAGTGCTGCACCAGCTACCAAGAAGGAGAAAAATGACTGCTGCTGCTGAACCCAGGACAGGCGCTTGTTTGTTTGTTTTGTTGTGGGTTTTTTTTTTCCCCCTGAACAGCACTTGCCTCAAAGGCATGTAGTGATAGGACAAGGGGAAACAGCTTTAAGATGAAAGGGGGGAGACTTACATATTAGGAAGAAATTCTTTCCTATGAGGGTGGTGAGGTGCTGGCACAGGGTGCCCAGAGAAACTGTGGCTGCCTCATCCCTGGTAGCGTTCAAGGCCAGGTTGGATGGGGCTTGGAGCAATTGGGTCTAGTGGAAGGTGTCCCGGCTGTGGCAGGGGGTTGGAACTGTGAATGAGCTTTAAGGCCCCTCACAACCTAAACCATTCTATAAATACATCTTAATGAATTCTGTGCGTCTGTAAAACTGGAATGTAGAATACTTATTATTGTTCTGTGTGTCTTTCTAAACTTAGCCTGTAAAACGGAAGATGGGCTCAACTTCCAGTGTCTAAACTTATCCTCCCCTCTTCTTGCAGACTGGAAAATTAATTTTGAAACCCAGGCCTCATGTTCAATAAGGGCTGTCTTCCTTCAGTTGGTTGTTTGGGGTTTTTTTGTTTTGCTTTGGTTTTTTTTTTTGTTTGGTTGTGCCTTTTTTTTTTTTTTTTTGGTTGGTTGGTTTTTTTCCACTCCCATAGAAACCAAAAATGACCTTTTTAAGGTGTGCAACAGCAAAAAACCAACCAGGACTGGTTGTCACTGCCTGGGAGTGAAAGTCTCAAGCAGTTGACAGTGAAAGTGTGCAATGTTACTTCTTGAATATTTATCCAAATTATTTGTTATCATATCAGTGCTTTTGCTACTTCTGATTACCTCTTTTTTTTTTTCTTCAGTATTAGTGTTACTTTACTGCAGCTAGAAGAGAACATACTTCACCTGTATGTTAATCAGTTATGAAGTTGAACTTGAAAATCAAACCTTGTGCGTTGTGTGTCTTTATAAGCTACTGTAATTAAGACGGATGCCAATGTTCAGGAAAAGAAGTAATACTTGCTGTACGGATTATTTTCATTCTCAGGAACAGTACTGAAAGGAACTTTTACCATTCCCATGATGCTTTATTAGCACACTTGCTCATTACAGCTGTCCTTGTCTCCTGGTCATTCTTTTTGGAATTGGTTAAAGGCTTGCAGAAAGACCGTCTGCCTGGGAGAAAATGGGTCTTGCTTTTTAAGAACTGCAACTACATCAAGGATCACATTTGTCAGACTGCGTATATAGTACACCAGCCACTTCCATTGTGGGAATACATAGCTCCTGGTGTCATCTGGTTCACAACACTGCTCTTTCCAGATTTTAATATTTAAAAAATTGTCTTAAATATGCTTGTATCTTACCAACTAAGGCTGTACTGTATCTGAAGTCCACGTGACCGTTCCGAGTGGATTTTTATGTTATGATAGTCCAAATATGAAAGTAGTATTGAAAATTTATAACTTCAGATTTGATAAAGAAAATACTGCCACAATAAAATAACAATTTTTTATTCAGTGTTATAAGCAAGATGTGGGTGTCGTACATAAAGCGTAACTTAAAATTAGCTAAACTATAAAGAGTTTTAAGAGTTGTTCAAGGTGCTTCTGTAATAGAATCAAGCTCTTTCAATTGACTAAAACTGCAAAGCTGTTGCAACTTCAGTAACTCCTACTACAAGGAAGACTGGCTGCAAGGTTACTGGATGCAACTTTGTCAGTTGAGACATTCAGAATTATCTCCTGTAATTTTTCCTGTAAGTCTTCTGCCCATTCATTATTTTTATCTGCTGTATATTTTGTAGGTCAATAAGTATAAAATCTTGTATAAACAGCTGTAGCGATCATTTTTCTCCTTAGTAGCTGGTACAGTGCTGCAGTTTCAACCTTAGTCTGAGAACAATGCTGATAACACACCAATGTTTTTAGCTGTTGCTAACTAATGTTTACCCCAATCAAGGACTTTTCAGTCTCATGATCCTCCAGTGAGGAGGGGCATAAGAAGCCAGGAGGGAGCAGAGTCAGGACGCCTGATCCAATCTAGCCAAAGGGGTATTCCATACCACAGCACTTCATGCCCAGTATATAAACTGGAGAGAGTTACCTGGAAGGCCCAGATCACTGCTCGGGTCGAGATGGGTATCAGTCAGCAGGTGGTAAGCAATTGTGTTGTGCATCACTTGTATTTACACACACCCCCTTTCCACTTCTAGTTTTATGTTCTCTCCCCTTGTTATTTCCCTTATTATCATTATTGACAGTAGTAGTAGTTTTGTATTATACCTTAGTTACTGGACTATTCTTATCTCAACCTGTGGGATTTACAGTCTTTTAATTTTCCTCCCCCTCCCTCTGGGAGCAGAGCGGACAAAGCGGGGGGGGGGGGGGGAAACGAGCAGGCAGCTGCCTTGTTTTGAGTCACTGGCTGGGCTTAAACCACGACATAATCCATAACACTCTATATAATTATGTGTGCCTACTTTCTCTGTTAGGTCTTAGAAAAACACACTCCCCATCTTATTTTCTAGACTATGCACTCTCTTAACAGCAGCAGATTATTATTCTTCTAAGTTATAACTCCTATTATGCATTTGTTCCACATATAGCACAAAGCTTCAGAAGCGTGCCTGGCAGCGGCTGCCAAAAGCAGGACCTGCACCTCTGATAGCGTGCTGTCTGCTTTCCTCCCCAGCTCAGCCACCTCACCCATCCCCGCAGCATGCACGTGAACAGCAACGGCATCAGACCCCTCGCCGACACCACCACCGGTACAATAACAGCAGAGAGAGCAACGGAACACCCTTACTCGGGCAGCAAAGCGCGATACCAGGCGACGAGCGTCTGACAGCCCCACGTACACACGCAGTGACAACAGGAAAGCCTACAGATAGGCTTGCCCACACCATCAGCACGCACCTGGGCATCCACTACCCCCTCCACGAGGGGTCACCGCCCGGCCGGGCTCGGGGGCTGCACGAGAGGCTGCCCCGCCGACAGGCATCAGCGGGGCCCGTTAACGCAGCGCACGGGCGGGCCGGGCAGCGGCCCGGCACACGTGGCCCCTGCCTGCCCCCGCCGGCGGCGAGCGGCGTCCTACGGGCCCGATCCAGATACCCCGTAACACCCGCCGTTCCTGTGGCCACGCCCCACCGCCACGGCCCAGCGGCCATCCCGTGCGGGGAGGGCCTCAGCCCGCCCCTCTTCAAGAGGCCGGGCCAGGTCCAAACCCGGCGCCTGCAGCTGCCCGGCACCCCCTCGCCTGCCTGGCGCTGCGGCCGCTCACCCCATGACTCCTTGGCTGTAGTTCCTCTTCTTCCAAGGGGTGCCGGTGTAGAGCGACTCGGCCCGTGCGGCCGGCTCATTCCCTAGGGCGAGGGCCCGGCCCTGCCCAGGAGGCCTCAGCAGGAGGCTGTAGTTAAGGCCGAAGGTGCTGGCCTTGTTGTCACGCTTCCTCTTGTTGCTGGCGGCCGTGGCGGCAGACGGCTCGACCTGTGCGGGCCGGGCCCAGGCAGCAGCCCCAGGGGGCGGTGAGGTCTGGTGGCGGCTGTGGTTGTGCTGGTTGTTAGCGCTCTCGAGCGGCAGGAAGTCGGGCTGGGGATCAGCACGGTACATGCTGGGCGGGGAGACCGGGCCGGCCCCAGCGGGGGCGCTCTGCTGCTGCTCCTGATGGAAGTAGAGATTGCGGACCCCCTGCGTAGCTTCCCAGATCTGCATCCACAGGCGGTTCGAGGGACCAAGCTGCTCTGGCTGGAACCAGGCTATCCGGGGATCCATCAAACGGGGACCCACCCCAGCTACCTTCACTCCCCGTCAGCCGCCGACACTGAGACCCTGTCACGGGGTCCCACCGCTAATGGCGGCTCTTATGGAAGGGCAGCTCCGCGCCTGCCTGCCCGCTGCCGTCGCTCCACAGCCCCCGCCCCTCCTGGCGAGCGCGGCGAGGCGGGGCCCGGCTGGGCCGCCGGCACACGGGCCGCGCGCAGGCAAGGGGGCGGGGGCTGGGCCCGGGCGGGGGCCCGGGCGGAGCCCCAGGCGGGCCCCGGCTCTGCCCCGGCCCGGCACCTGCCGGGCGGGGCTGGGCGGCTCTCGGGCCACAGACGGCGGCATCTCTTCCGGCGGAATCGTTCTGGTTTGATGGATGTACCACCCGATAGATAAAGAAATGGCTGGCTGGCTACACGCAGAGAGTTGCGGTTAACGGTTCAATGTCCAACTGGAGACGGGTAACAAGTGGTGTCCCTCATGGGTCGGCGCTCAACATTTTTGTCGGCAACATGGACAGCGGGATGGATGCACACTCAGCAAGTTTGCTGATAACACTAAGCTGTGTGGTTTGGTTGATGTGCTGGAGGGAAGAGGATGCCATCCAGAGAGACCATGACACACTTGAGAGGTGGGCCAATGCCAACTTCACGTGAAGTTCAGCAATGGGAAGTGTAAGGTCCTACACCTGGGTCCGGGCAATCCCAGACACAGCTACAGGTTGGGCAGAGAAGAGATTCAGAGCAGCCCTGTGGAGAAGGATTTGGGGGTTTGGTTGATGAGAAACTGAACATGAGCTGGCTTCAGTGTGCCGTCTCACAGCCCAGAAAGCCAACTGTATCCTGGGCTGCATCAAAAGAAGTGTGAACAGCAGGTTGAAGGAGGTGATCCTGCCCCTCTACTCTGCTGTTGTGAGACATCACCTGGAGTACTGTGTGCAGTTCTGGTGTCCTCAACATAAGAAGGACATGGAGCTGTTGGAGCAAGTCCAGAGGAGGGCCACAAGGATGACCACGGGGCTGGAGCACCTTCCGCATGAAGACAGGCTGAGAAAGTTGGGGCTGTTCAGCCTGGAGAAGAGAAGGCTGCATGGAGACCTCAGAGCAGCCTTCCAGTATCTGAAGGGGGCTACAAGGATGCTGGAGAGTGACTCCTCATCAGAGACTGTAGTGATAGGACAAGGGGTAACAGGTTAAAACTTAAACAGGGGAAGTTGAGATTAGATATAAGAAAGAAGTTCTTTACTGTGTGTGAGGGTGGTGAGGCACTGGAACAGGTTGCCCAGGGAAGTGGTAAGTGCTCCATCCCTGGCAGTGTTCAAGGCCAGGTTGGACAGAGCCTTGGGTGACACGATCTAGGGTGAGGCAGGGGGTGTTTGAGATGAAGAAAGAACTCTTTACAAGATTAAGGATAGCCCATTGGTAAATAGCATGTAACTAAGAGACTTGGACCCCAGGTGGACTTTGTAACAATGATAAGGAAGAAGGCTTTTCAGTTAATTTTTAAGGAGACCAATTAGAGCCAACTAAGGAGCTGGCAAACAGACAACAAAACCGTCCAGCTCCAAAGTTCACCCAAAGGATGAAGTGATGAAGAAGATGATGAAGAAACAACCACCAGGGGTCCCAAAGAGCACTACCACATTACTGTGCGCATGCAGGAAGAATTTTCTAGAAGTATGATGTAATGTAGCAGTAGCTTTATGAATATGCATATAATGTAATGAATATGTACGTTTAGTGACAATATAATCACAGCCCGTTTGGTGCTTGAGTGAGACACGCTAGGAGGAGCTATCCCCCATATCTCCCAGCGCCACAATAAAGAATACCTGCTTGTCAACTTAAAACTTCATTGGCAAGTTTGTTCCCGGAGTTTTCTCCAAATCAATTTGGCGACCCAGATGGGACTATAACTCTGCTCGGCTGCAGGACCCATTGAGGACAAGGCTCCCTAGGTCCCTCAGAATTTTTTCCCAGAGGGACCCCTCGACTCATTCGGATCACTGCGGGAGCAGACAAGGACCATCTTCTATAAGGTATTCTTTATGAATTAAGTTATTTAGGTGTAATGGTATTAAAGAGCCCTTCTGGGAGGTTAGCTGTGGTGGGGGTACTCTAATATAGAGTACACTATGAGCTAACCTGGGTTAGCTGTGGTGGGGGTGCTCTGTCATAGAGTGCCCTATGAGCTAACCCTAGCTGTGGTGGGGGTATTCTGTAATAGAGTACCACTATATAAACTGGGGGGAGTTACCCGGAAGGCCCAGATCGCTGCTCAGGTCGGGCTGAGTATCAGTTGGCAGGTGGTGAGCAATAGTGTTCTCTCACCTTGTTATTTCCCTTATCATTATTATTATTGGTGGTAGTAGTAGTGGTTTTGTATTATACCTTAGTTACTGGACTGTTCTTATCTCAACCCGTGGGAGTTACATTCTTCCGATTCTCCTCCCCATCCCTCTGGGAGTGGGGGGAGGATGAAGTGGGGGAGTGAGCGAGCAGCTGTGTGGTTCTGAGTTACCAGCTGGGCTTAAACCACAGCATACAGAGTACATGATCTATTTTAATTAACCGATATCAGAACAAAAATGTCCACCAGCAACTACAGCAAGCTAAAACCAAAAGACGTAACTTCAGAAGGGACTTCTCTCCCACCAATTTAGCTGTTCTCCTCCAGAGACATCTGCAGGACTTTTTTCACAAGGGTTTCAGAACAATACAGTGATTTGGACATCAATAATGCAGATGTTGCAATGCAGATGCTGTGCTATTATCTTGATGGTTCCATGAACTTCAAGCGTATTTGCTTTCCTCTAAAGAGGAATATCAGGAATTCAGTTATTTGGGGTTGCTGTTTGGTCTTTTTGTTTTGGTCATCCTATAAAGCCATACATTCCTGCTTAAAGCATTAACCCACACTGTGCGTTGAGACCCTGAGCTGGCTGCATTTGATGCCTACCCTCATTTTGAACACTGACTGAAATTCTTTCAGTGCTGGAAGCAACTTGATCTGTACTGCCACCTTTTCTGGTTCTTTGCCATCTGCAAATACATCAAAAAGTGCATCCAAAGCTTCCCCTGCTACCAGAAGAGAAGACTGCTTCATAGTACCATCAGGAAGACATTTTCCAGTCATCTGAAATAAGAAAGAAAAACCTGTTTTTCCAGAAATGCTTAAGAAAATTGAAAGGAGTATCAAAATTGGTTGTTGTGGTTTAAGCCCAGATAGTAACTCAGAACCACACAGCCACTCGCTCACTCCCCCACCCCCTTCATCCTCCCCCCCTCTCCTGGAGGGATGGGGAGCAGAACTGAAAGAATGTAACTCCCACAGGCTGAGATAAGAACAGTCCAGTAACTAAGGTATAACACAAACCACTACTGCTACCACCAAAAATAATAATTACAAGGGAAATAACAAGGGAAGAGAATACAGCTGCTCACCACCCGCCAATCGATACCCATCCCGACCTGAGCAGCAATCTGGGCCTTCCAGGTAACACACCCCACACCACCCCCCCCCCAGTTTCTATACTGGGCATGACATGCTGTGGTATGGAATACCCCTTTGACTAGTGTGGGTCAGGTGTCCTGTCTCTGCTTCCTCCCAACTTCCCCTCCTCCCTGGCAGAGCATGAGACTCAGGAAGTCCTTGGTCAGAGTAAACGTTACTTAGCAACAACTAAAAACATCAGTGTTATCAGCATTGTTCCCAGGCTGAAAGTCAAAAACACAGCACTGCACCAGCTACTAAGGAGAAAAATGACTGCTATAGCTGAACCCGGGACACTGGTTTAGTCTTGTAATGCCAATTTTGCTTTTTTACTTTTAGTGTTTCAGCTGTATCTTGTCCTTTTGCCAGGATGCTGCCAGAAATTCAAAGGATTCACTCTGGCATTGCTGCTGTGAATACCAGCTTCACATAAAGCCAATAGCTGCTCAGGAGTGGGGGAAGGTGACAGACACATTTACATTTACATGGAAATTTTCAAATATGACATTTAGATCATTTGCAGAGAGTCCTGTATTATGAAAACTACATGAATTCTGAAAATGTAATTAGCAATAAAATAGTTAAACTGCCTTTCAAGTTCTTAAGGTGTTTCTTGCAGAACATAATCAAGGCTGTCATGAAGCCAAAGGAAAAAGTACTGAGCCTAAAGGCATTTTCATAAATTTACCTAGCTCAATACTTATTTTCCAACTGATTCGAAGAAATCTCCAGGAACTGGGCAACAAAGTTTAAGTTGACAAGTTCTTTATTGCGGTGCCCGGAGACAGGGGAGATAGCTCCTCCTAGCGTGTCTCGTCTGAGCATCAAACAGGCTGTGATTATATTGTCCTTAAACATACATATTCATTGAGTTACTTATACATTACATCATACTTCTAGAATTCCTCCCTCATGCGCACTAAAATGCGGTAGTGGGCTTTGGGACCCCTGGTCGTTATTTCTTCATCTTCTTCCTCTTCATCACTTAGTTTTAGGATCGTTGTCATGTCAGTAACCACCAGGCTGGTTCTGGCCAGTTCTTGGGCAATGCTTATCTGAGCCATTTCCTTATCTCTGTAGTTGCTAACAAAGCCTAACATCCTGGAAGTTACTTATTTACAACCGCATTCTTCAATCAACCCTATTCTTCACAACTCATTACAATTTATAGTATAGAATCTCATTTTTCAGTTTACAGCCAGAAAGGACCAGAGAACATCTAGTATTACATCTTGTATAATAAACTATTATGCTTCATTCCTATATTTAGTTCATTAAATCATGTCCATCCACAATTTTAGAAAAACAACCAGATTCAACTGGCTGGCTCAGGAAATAAAGAATCCACATTTCTAGGTGATAATTTACTAAATGCTTGTGTCATGGTTTAAGCCCAGATAGTAACTCAGAACAACGCAGCTGTTCCCTCACTCCCCCCCTTCTTCCTTCCCCTGCTCCCAGAGGGATAGGGAGGAGAATCAAAAGAATGTAACTCCCGCAGGCTGAGATAAGAATGCTCCAGTAACTAAGGTATAATACAAAACTACTACTGCTACCACCAGTAATAATAATGATAAGGGAAATAACAAGGGGAGAGAAGGCAATTGCTCACCACCTGCCTACTGATACCCAGCCCCACCCCATCTGGGCCTTCCAGGTAACTCCCCTCAGTTTATATAGTGAGCATGATGTGCTGTGGTATGGAATACCCCTTTCGCTAGTTTGGGTCAGGTGTCCTGTCTCTGCTTCCTCCCCGCTTCCCCTCCTTCTTGGCAGAGCATGAGACTGAGAAAGTCCTCGGTCAGAGTACACATTATTTAGCAAGAACTAAAACCATCTGTGTGTTATCAGCAGTGTTCCCAGACTAAAGTCAAAAACGCAGCACTGCACCAGCTACTAAGGAGAAAAATGACTGCTAGTGCTGAACCTAGGACAGCTTGTCCTTCTGTCCATCTCCTAAAGACAGCACCTGTGGCTTATTGCTATTTTGGTTTTGAAATACCTTTCATCTGTTTACATGTTAAGGAAGAGATACATAAAAAAAGCATTCCTGTAAGGTCTATGAAAAATACAAAGAGTGAATGCTATTAAATCTGTTCTTTCAGTGTTCACAGTTCCTGGAATTTAACTCTTCATTTAAATAGTTTTGTTTCAAAGTTTTCCAGCACAATCTCACGTGAATTTGCACCTACCAGAGCATTTGAGTTTGAAAGCCTTTACCTGGGAGATGTACTTTGATGCCACTGTTTGTAGAAGAGCCCTTAATTTGCTAGTTATGGCTTCTAGGAATTCTGTGTCTGTAGGGAGTTCTGTCAAAGAACTGAACCCAGAGACAAAAGTTAAACAGTAAGATGAAGGATATGAGAAGCAAAGAAATACAAATTCCTTAATTGTTCCTGCAGGTAGTACTACAAGCAGCTAGATTTTCCCAGACTGACCTTCGTAGGTTGTAACCAGAGCAATTTGTTTGAATTCAGTATTAATTGCATCTGGAGGTTAAACCACAGTTGGTCCTCATTTTCAGGCATAACCCTTGTTAACACACTTGTGTGACCTAACATATGGTACAAACCACTGTTACCGACAAACCTCGGTCGAGAAAAACCTCGTAACACCAATTTAGTGTTAAAAGGGAGGCATTCTTTATTGCAGCGCTGGATGCACGGGGGATCTCTCCTGCAAGCGTGCATAACCAGGGTTCAAAACGTTCAGATATTTATCCATAAAGTTGTTACATATTCATACATTCCATTCTATCTTCCAGTTTTGATTGGTCATAACAAACGCACACCATATGCTAATTTCTGTACATGCGCACAAACTTTTTCTATTGTTCTAAATTGAGTCTGGGGTGTAATTTGAGTAGGGGGCTATTGAGTCGGAGGTCGCGATCTCCCCCTGTCGGAATTGCCCTTCACCTACATTGGGATTTCTTCTCATTTTCTTGTCAAGTTAATTACAATCATTTATCTTGAAAGAATACCTATTCTTTGATTGTTTACTTTAGACATTCTTCCTGAGACCATATTGACCTCTTGGGAAGGGACTATACAGTGGTAACATAGCAGCATAGGTAACAAAACTCCACAGTTATACCTGATTACCTAGTTACAGACTCTGTTTCAGTTCCAGGGTTACATTTTCCCCCCTTCGGAAGTGTTGAAGTAATCATCTCTTCAATACTTCCAATTAATTACTCAACATTCGTTCCGGTGCACACAACGCATCTTTCTGTTTCACTGTAGGATGGCGGAGGTATTGCGGGATAATCTTGTTGCTTGGCCTCAGGTATTTTCTTTGGGAGATACATCTCCTGTTCCTGTCCACATACCTCCATCATCCAGATCCATATCAGAAAAGGCACAATCTCAAAAATAAGGTTCATCACGCTATTTCTCGTCGTGTTTTAGAGTGAATTTGGTCGCTCCTGGCTCCAGAGTGATGATCTTCCACGAAGGAGCTGGAGCTTTCTTCACTCTAGTGTAGTGAATCCAAGATTCCACCCATTCTATTTTCGAAGACCTCCGAGGACTTTTTATGTACACGAGATCTCCTGGTTGATCCTAAAGAAATCAAATACATCTTTAAATCTGTTTCTCCTGCTACCTTCACTTCCCCTGGAATAAGAGGAGTTTTGTAAGGTTTGCCATATAAAATTTTATACGGACTTATTCCATCCTTAGATCTTGGCTGCACCCTGATTCTTAAAAGGGCCAAAGGTAAAGCCTGTGGCCATTTTAAGAAGTTTCTTGACAGATTTTATTGATCTGTCTTTTAAATGTTTGATTCATTCTTTCAACCTTTCCACTGGATTGGGGTCTCCAGGGTGTATGCAGAGCCCACATAATTCCCAAGATTTTACTAATTTGTTGAATTACATCTGCCACAAAGTGAGGTCCCCTATCAGAGGACATTCCTATAGGTGTCCCAAATCTGGGTATTATCTCTTTTAATAATATTTTGACCACTTCTCTAGCTTTTTTGGTGCGGCAAGGGAAAGCTTCCGGCCATCCTGAAAAGGTATCAATTAATACCAATAAATACCTATTCCCATTCTGTCTAGGTAACTCAGGAAAATCAATCTCTCAATAATCTCCAGGAACATTTCCTTGTCTTGTTATTCCTAATGGTGGTTTTTCTCAAATGTTGAGGATTGTTTTTGAGACGAAGTGGACATTTAGCTACTACCGATTTAATTATTCCTGTCATTCCTTGACACAATACTGATTTCTTTAAACTTTCTACCATGGATTCTATTCCCCAATGTGTTTGTTCATGTTTTTCTTTTGCAAGTTCTATCATAACTTGTGGGGTTACTATTACCTGTTTTTCTGGTGTTACCCACCATCCTTCTGCGTCTTGTGAAGCTTTCAATTGTTCTACTATTTGCTTATGCAATTTACTATAGTTTGGTTTAGAATTAAAAATTTTTACCTGTTTTACTGGTACCAGTGCAAGGATACCTTGTAATGCAGCCTCCTTTGCGATTTTGTCTGTGTCATGGGTTCAGTAGTAGCAGTCATTTTTTTCTCCTTCTTGGTAGCTGGTGCAGCACTGTGTTTTTGATTTTGGGCCTGGGAAGAGCGCTGATAACACCAGTGTTTTCAGTTCCTGCTTGGTAGTGTTTTGGTCTGGCCAAGGACTTTCTGAGCCTCATGCTCTGCCAGGGAGGAGGGGGAGCTGGGAGGAAGCAGAGACAGGACACGTGACCCAAACGGACCAAAGAGGTTATTTCATACCACAGCACATCATGTCCAGGATGTGAAAACGGAGAGCAGAGACCCGGAAGGGTGTGGTGGTGGACTGGGGGTTCACGGCATGGTCAGGTTTTTGGTAGTGGGGGGTTCGCTGCTGGGAGGGGTGCACTGTCTGGGTCGGGCTTGGTGAGCAGTTGTATTCTCTTTCCTTGTATTTCTCTTGTATTATTACTGGCGGTAGCAGTAGTGATTTGTGTTATACCGTAGTTACTAAACTGTTCTTATCTCAACCTGTGGGAGTTGCATTCTTTTGATTCTCCTCCCCATGCTCCTGGGACTGGGGGAAGAAAGAGGGGGAGGGAGGGAGTGAGAAAACTGCGTGGGTGGGGGGCTTAAACCAGGACAGTTCTTTTTGGTGCCCAATGTGGGGCATGAAGGGTTGAGATAAAGACAGAATAACCACTCGTCACAGTGCTGATTTATTGGCTCTCAAAGTTGTTGCTCTGGTTCTCACAGGTTCAGCGTATGCTACTTTACTTACAGCTGGTATTTCTTATCTTAACGTTTTTCACATCTGGGTTTTGGGTTAAGGTTCTTGTTACATTGTACTCTATTGAAATGGCTTGTAATACGGGCGAGCTCCAGAAGGGAGGAGGGGAAGCCGAGGGGGGGCGGCCCCGGGAGCCGCTGGCGGCCGAAACGGCCCGGGAGAGCTGCCCGCGGGACCGGGACGCCACGAAGGAGGTGGCAGAGGGGGTGAGCCCCGCCGCCGAGCAGGGGGTGGCGGTGGAGAAGCCGAGCCCCGAGGCCGAGCCGAGCCCAGCCCCGCGGCTACCGAGCGGGGGGGGGGGGGGGGAAGCGGCGGCCGTGTCCGGCCCCGATGCGTCCGAGAGCATCCCCCAGCAGCCGCCCGCAGAGCCCTGCGAGCCCGAGCCCGAGCCCCAGGAGGATGCAGGAGACCACGCGGCACTTCCCAGCAAGGCAGAGGAGGAAGCTCTGGGCTCAGGCAAAGAGCAGCTGGTGGTGAGAGAGCCGGCAAGCACTGCAGCTACACCCGCCCCAGGGACAAGTACAGCAGCCTCATTTGAGAGTTCTGAAGGGTTTCAATGGCCTTTAAGTGCCCTTGGGACCTGCCTGCTGATTGTGATGGGGATCACCATGTTGGCATGCATACAGAGTGTGTTTTACCCACAACCATTTCATCTGGTCCCGAGAGTTAAGCAGAGTGGGGTGTGGGCCTTGTCTGGGGTTAGACTACTATCTAGGATGACCAAGAAATTTTCCCCAAGGATGGACAGTCATGAGTGGCAGGGTGTGTGGGACAGTGTGGGCGAGTGCGAGTATCTAGTCCACTGGGCCCCTCCAGTGCTTTGGAAGCGTCGGAGATGGAAGGCAGCTGTATGGAGTCCCCAGTGACAAGCGGCTAAAATGAAGTGGCTCAGATGGACTTAGATTGGCAACATAAGGGTGAATTATTTTGAGCCTGGTGGGCCTATGACACCTCAGGCCATCAGGGCAGAGATGCAGCATACAGATGGAGTCATGATCGAGGGGTGGACTTATGATCGAGGGGTGGACTTAGCAATGGACACTATTGCCCAGGTTATTCACGAGTGTGAACACTGCACGCAGCCTCTCCTGCTCTGAAAGACTGTTACAAAAGATGGAGCCCGACATCATGGACTGGATGGACTCAGCAGCTTTGTAGGGATTGGTCCATGCACAAAGGGATGATCTCTCTCCCTTTCTGTGTGTGTGTGGATCCATACATATACATGTGATGGTATATTGAAAATGCGGGATCCTTAAAATGATGTGAATGGTATGGAATAAGGGGTGGATTGTCATGGGTTCAGTAGTAGCAGTCATTTTTCTCCTTCTTGGTAGCTGGTGCAGCACTGTGTTTTTGATTTTGGGCCTGGGAAGAGCGCTGATAACACCAGTGTTTTCAGTTCCTGCTTGGTAGTGTTTTGGTCTGGCCAAGGACTTTCTGAGCCTCATGCTCTGCCAGGGAGGAGGGGGAGCTGGGAGGAAGCAGAGACAGGACACCTGACACAAACGGACCAAAGAGGTTATTTCATACCACAGCACGTCATGTCCGGGATGTGAAAACGGAGAGCAGAGACCCGGAAGGGTGTGGTGGTGGACTGGGGGTTCACGGCATGGTCAGGTTTTTGGTAGTGGGGGGTTCGCTGCTGGGAGGGGTGCACTGTCTGGGTCGGGCTTGGTGAGCAGTTGTATTCTCTTTCCTTGTATTTCTCTTGTATTATTACTGGCGGTAGCAGCAGTGATTTGTGTTATACCGTAGTTACTAAACTGTTCTTATCTCAACCTGTGGGAGTTGCATTCTTTTGATTCTCCTCCCCATGCTCCTGGGACTGGGGGAAGAAAGAGGGGGAGTGAGTGAGAAAACTGCGTGGGTGGGGGGCTTAAACCACTACAGTCTGCCAATCGGTTACCTATGTTTGTAGTCATCTGTCTAAATTGGTGAGTTTTACAATGCATTACAGCCACTTCTTTTGGTTTGTGGATGTCTTCCAAAAGCTGGAGGATCTCATCGTTATATTTTATAGGTGATCCTTGGGCTGAAAATAATCCTCTCTCCTTCCAAATGGCTCCATGAGCGTGGATCACACCAAAGGCATATTTAGAGTCTGTCCAAATGTTTAGTTTCTGTCCTTCAGCTATTCGGAGAGCTTGTTTCAGAGCAATCAGTTCTGCTTTTTGTGCTGAAGTGTTTGCAGGCAAAGATCCTGATTCCATCACCTTTGTGGTGGTGACAACTGCATATCCAGCCATTTGTTTTCCATCTTTCACAAAACTGCTTCCATCTGTGAACAGTTCCATATCAGGATTTTCTAATGGTACATCTTTTAAGTCTGACCTGCTGGAATAGACTTGTTCAATAGTTAATAGACAGTCATGTTCCAAATTTTCTGTTTTCTGTTGATAAAAACATCGCTGGATTAACAATTGACGTAGTTTTTAGTTCTACATCGTCCTGCTCCAACAGGACGGCCTGATATTTCAGCATTCTGCTGGGGGATAACCAGTGACCCCCCTTTTGTTCTAGGACAGCTATTACCATGTGAGGTACCTATACATATATCTTTTGACCCATAGTCAATTTTCAGGCTTCTTGGATAAGCAAGACTGTCGCCGTCACTGCACGCAGGCATCCTAGCCATCCTTTACTCACGTTGTCGAGTTGTTTGGAAAAGTATCCCACTGGTCTCTTCCAGGATCCCAGTCGCTGTGCCAGCACTCCAAGAGCTATGTGTTGCCTTTCGTGCACAAAAAGTTCAAAGAGCTTAGTTAGGTCAGGCAGGCCTAGTGCAGGGGCCATCATCAATACCCTTTTGAGTTCTTTAAATGCAGCGTGACATTGAGGTGTCCAGACTAGAGTACCGGTCTTTGGATTCTTTCAAAGCTTCGTATAATGGTTTTACATATAGTCCATAATTCATGATCCAAAGTCTACACCACCCAATCATTCCTAAGAAGGCCCTCAAGTCCTTGGGGTTGCTTGGTTCAGGAATTTGGCAAATTGCTTCCTTCCTTTCATTTCCGAGTTGTCTCTGTCCTTGGGATATTGCATCTTTCCCAATTTGGGCCTTATTTCAGGAAACTCGATATCCTCCTTGGTCCAAGAAGTTAATAAACTGATAGTAGTTTTAAGGCACTCTTGCCTATTTTCTGCAGTGATTAGGATATCGTCCACATATTGCAACACTGTGCTGTCCCCTTTTTCCTGTTTCTTCCAAATTTCCAATTCTTTAGCTAATTGATTTCCAAATATCGTGGGGCTACTTTCGAATCCTTGGGGGAGTACAGTCCAGGTTAGTTGTACTTTTCGCCCTGTGGTGGGACTTTCCCACTCAAATGCAAATATGCATTGACTTTCTTTATCCAGAGGTATGCAAAAGAAGGCATCCTTCAAGTCCAGTACAGTAAAACATTTGTGTTCCTCTTTTAGGGAAGTTAACAGAGTATGTGGATTGGCTACCACTGGATGTATGTCTTGAACTATCTGATTTATGGCCCTTAAACCCTGAACTAATCAATATTCTTTACTCTTAGATTTCTTTACTGGCAAAATAGGAGTATTGTACTCTGATTCGCATTCTACCAAAAGCCCATATTCCAAAAATTTTGTTATTAATTCCTCTAATCCTTTCTGAGCTTCCCATTTAATAGGATATTGTTTTTGTCTTACCGCTTTGGCTCCAGATTTCAGAGTCACTTTTACCGATTCTGCCAATTTAGACCGTCCTGGAACTCCAGTGGCCCAGACCAAAGGGACTGCAGCATTTTCCACCTCCTCTGGAACTTGTTCCTCCTTTGGGGTTTCCTGGAACATAAAGATCCTGGCCTCTATGGCCTTTGATTCTGGTATTAACAATTTAATTTCTCCGTCCTTAAAAGTTATTTGAGCATCTAATTTGCTCAACAAATCCCGTCCTAATAAAGGTATCGGACACTCTGGCATATATAAAAATTGATGAGTTAGTTACCCATTGTTTTCTCAATTTTAATTTCAGGGGTTTCAAAAATGGCCTATTTTCTGCTTGCCCTGTCACACCAACAATGTTTATTGTTTTATTTCCATACTCCCCTTTACAAATATTTAAAACCGAATAAGTTGCCCCCGTATCTACTAAAAATTCTCTCTCTTCATTCCCTAGCCTTAATGTAACCAGGGGTTCAGCTAGGGTCGATTCCCCCAGTCCCCTCCAGGATTCTTCATCTAAAGTCATTAATTTGATTGCCTGGAGGGTTGGGTCCAATTTTCCCTTATTTGGGCATTCCCTTTTCCAATGCCCCCTTTCCTTGCAGATAGCACACTGACCTTCTGCTTATCGACAGTTTGTCCTCCTTCTGCCGCCATTTATTCCTCACCCCCCTTTTTTATCTTTATCACAATTACAATGATGTTTGTCTTTTTCTCCTAATTCTAAAGCCGTCATTTGAATCGATCGGGATGGGGAGGATAACCCACATTGGTTTTGCCATTCCGGGTGGTTTCGGAGGATGAAAAACAAATCCACATATCCCATTTCATTCCATTTTCCTTCCCTTTTACAGAATAACATCAATTGCAGTACGGTATTATATTGCAAAGTTCCATTTTCTGGCCATTTTTCCCCACTTTCCAAAGTATACATTGGCTACCAATGATTACAATATTCTATTAATTGCTTCCAAGTTAAAGGATCTCCGCCCAGATCCTTCCAATGCTTTAAAATGCATCCTAAAGGTGTCCTTGCTGGTATCGGATGCTTTCCTGGAAACTGCCCCATAAGCGCGTGTGATCGTGCACTATCACAGGCACTTATTTAATATCCCAATAAACCTTTTTGCGATCACCCAAAACTCTTCCCTGCGTAGCTTTTGCCACGCCTTACAGGCAGAAGCCTGCGAGGACTCAAACCCCTCCTAGGTACCTATATGGCCCAACCACGTGATGCTTTCGCTTCATCTTATAGGCAGGCACTGTGGGACTCGAACCCACACCCAAGGGCCCAATAGGGGACATGAACCCCTATTTCTTTTGTCAAAAAAAGAATGCCTCTTTTACCTTATCCCAGGGGTCTTGCTTGGAGCTCGTTGGTCCGGGGATCAGGGGTTCTCCCCGAGGATCCCTCGGTGCCAGCTGAAGGTCCCGTGATCCCACGGATCCACGGAGGCTCACAGGCAGGGTCCCATCTGGGTCGCCAAAACTGTTACCGACAAACCTCGGTCGAGAAAAACCTCGTAACACCAATTTAGTGTTAAAAGGGAGGCATTCTTTATTGCAGCGCTGGATGCACGGGGGATCTCTCCTGCAAGCGTGCATAACCAGGGTTCAAAACGTTCAGATATTTATCCATAAAGTTGTTACATATTCATACATTCCATTCTATCTTCCAGTTTTGATTGGTCATAACAAACGCACACCATATGCTAATTTCTGTACATGCGCACAAACTTTTTCTATTGTTCTAAATTGAGTCTGGGGTGTAATTTGAGTAGGGGCTATTGAGTCGGAGGTCGCGATCTCCCCCTGTCGGAATTGCCCTTCACCTACATTGGGATTTCTTCTCATTTTCTTGTCAAGTTAATTACAATCATTTATCTTGAAAGAATACCTATTCTTTGATTGTTTACTTTAGACATTCTTCCTGAGACCATATTGACCTCTTGGGAAGGGACTATACAGTGGTAACATAGCAGCATAGGTAACAAAACTCCACAGTTATACCTGATTACCTAGTTACAGACTCTGTTTCAGTTCCAGGGTTACACCACTGCCGTCAGAACAGAGGCTTGAAAACTGGTTACCCCATGGAAGCCGTCATACAGCAACTAAGAAAGCTACAGAAGCTGACTGTGTACTTTAACTCCTTTATTCTGTTTTCTAAGCAGGCTTTTTAGGCACCCAGAACACGACTCCTGCCAATTCATATGAAGAGCATGTTTTCCGGTGGTTTAATAACCATTCAGAAATGTATGACTCAAACACTGCATTACTGTTGCTGAACTACAAATTCATCATCAATACCAGCCATCATCTTCAATGCATGTTCTGCATTTCTTGAAGCTTTTTCTTTTCCCCCAATGTGTTCTTATTTTCTGGACCACTCCAGATGCAGAACCTCTTGATTATTTCGTGCATATCTCCTCCCTTCCCATGTAAGCAACTAGATCTTTATGCCTCTTTTTTACCCCCTAAACCACAGAATTCCTTCTAACCACATGTTGGTATGTTATCAACTCTATCTGGCAGTTTCCATTACACAGCATTTAACTATTAAAAAAATATTATGGTAACAAAAATGCACCTGGGCCATTAAACTAATTTATTAGCACCCTCTGTCTTCAGGTAGCCACTTCTCCAGTTTCATCTAAGAACTGACTATTGCGAAGCATAAAAGGTAGACCCTGAAATCTTGGAAGTCCTGCTCTTCAAGCACGAGACAAATATTTTAGGTGAACTTCCCTGTGTATGTCTTCATATTTATTTCCTTTATTTTAGTTTTTCAAGCACTATGCACTCAGTAGTAATGTTCCCATGGACTGATCTCATGCTTTTAATGACATTGAGAAAAAAAGTGTGTTTTGCAGGCAGATGCATTTTCAGGCATCAATGCAGTGTCATAGTATACACTACAACAAATCAGAACTACATACATCACATTTGTGGCTACAAATGAAGATGCCTGAAGGAAGGGAAGAAAACTGAGCTTCTCAAGCTTCTAAGAGACCCGTGCATATGCTAGACTTCAACAGAACTGTCTTAGGAAATTCTTTTTCTGACAATTTTTAGAATTGTCAGGCTTTTTGAAGAGCCATCATCACTGACCTTAGAACAAAAACAGATTATCAGAATAGCCTGCATAGAGCAGCCTGTCAGGGAATCAGATCATCAGCTTTGAACCAGGGTTTGGGGCTTTTTGTCTTTTTTTTTAATCTCAGTTCAACTTCTCTAGTGTCAGTAACAGAGAGATCATAGCATAAATGGTCCAACAGTATTATTGGAATGATGCTGACCTCATGTAGAAGATTACAGGAGGCAGCTGGAAATGCCAACTGCCGAGTATCTACAGTAAACTATCCAATAATACAAATACCAGCAGATATATGGGGAAACTATCACAGTGTCCCTATGAAATAATGTGCCTTGGAGGAGCTACAGTGGATACATTCTAGTATTTGCCAGGATATATCTGATATTCAAAAATAGTATTTTTAGAAAAATTAAATTTATTGCCTTCTCCATTTAACTCGAGCCACCACCATAACAGGAAGTTGAGCAGATTCACTATTTAGTCATTAGCACATTTTCTTATTGCAAATATATTTTCAATAAAGCTATGCAATCATGTGCATAAAGCACATTCTGGAGACAAGGCAGCTGCTCTCTTTCCTACTGTACATTCTGGAGATTTTTGCAACGACCACCTTTGCCATAATTGCTTAAGATTAAAAAAAAAAAAAAAAGGGAAAGACTGCTAGATTCCCTTTTTTTCCCCATGTCTATTTAGGGTAGTTAGCACACTTAAAAAGAAAATGTCCCATCTTCTTCAAGGCTTTTCTGATTGATGAAAACCCCACCCCCCCCCAAAAAAAAACCAACAACCAACCAAAAAAAAACCCAATCACAAACTGCTAGATTTCTGAAACACCATTAAGACACAGTTCTAAATATTATACTACTTTTGTTTACATTGATTTATTTTAAAAAATATTTATTTTACATTCACTCAGGGAACAAGTAATCTTACGAGAGAGGTTCTTCATACACAGGTACTTCATTCTCTGGTATTAGCTATGCTGCACTTAAATCAAAAAAAGGTATAGAAGAAATATTTCATAAAACATTTACTAAGACTAACTCAGATTGGACCATTTAACTTTTTGAGGTAGATTCAAGCATGCAAATACACCAATTTAACTTAACTTGTTTACTAACTGGAATAACTTTTAGGCAACTGTTTTCTCTGGCAATACTGAAGCCACAGACAGATGTCCTCTGACTGGGCTGTAACTGAGCTGGATGATGTTACTGTCTCCACAGCAAGGCCAGTTGAAAGGAAATGCTTGTTATAAATGTTCAAAGACCAATTCCAAATCAAATGGATATTTATTGTAATTTCATATAGGAAAGGCAATAAGCAAACAGCGCTGGGTGCGCGGGGAGTCTCCGCTCTGCCAGCACGCACACCAAGGATCACACAGTCCCTCCTTTTACAGAGCTTATACATGCATATTCACTAAGATGTTGTAATAGGTAAATTTGCTCCCGCTTCCTATGATAATTAGTTTCGCAAGTCTTTTCCGCATGCGCGCTGTCTCCTGGTGGTCTTGGGTGAGGGTCTCGGGATGAAGTAAGAGTCTTCCTCAGTGACCTTTATACAGACTTTTAAGGTTGAACTTTTTACCTTCTTTCTCTGTGCATGTCCCTTCCTGCTTCTTCTGCCCCCCTCTTAGTTGTCCTTGGGAATTTACAGTTGCATAGATAAGGGGGCTTCTACAGTTTGTCTCAAAGACAAAGGAGCATAGATAAGGGGGTTTCTGCAGTTTCTTAAAGACAAAGGAACATCTGTAGTTTATGATTACCCAAACTTAAACTTATGGGCCTTACTTAATTAACAATTACCCAAACCTTATTGTATCAGCCTTGCTTCAGTTACATAGTTAACATTACTCTCAGCAAATTTACAATGTTGGTTTTTATTACATGATGACAGCAAAACAAGACAAATCAAGCCAGATCATCTCTGTTACCCCTTTCAGGCAACCTATTTTAAGTAAATTAAACCTGAACTAGGTTTATACTTATATAATTTACTCTACTAGCAGATCTGCAAGGGCAGACATGGTGAGAGGGGTTGAAGCTGTATCACCAACAGGCACAGCTACTGTAAAGTAAATAATCTGTCCATGGCTAAGGGCAGACCTGGCTTGACAAGCACAAGCTAAATCCATCATTTATATTTAAACTGATAGATCTACATCCACAGGGTTTACACTGATTTATCTAAAGTTGTTTTAAACCTGGTTATATTTTAACTGGTGACATTGGTGTTTACACAAGTCCTAAGTCTACAGGTTGGATGGATCCTCCTCACTGACAGGTGAAAGCTCTACCTGCATACATAGGTCAGGATATTGAACTACTGAAAACACATCGTATTCACCCCCAAGTGACTTTTTCTGACAACACAGATGCGCATGAGATCTAGGTCCCGTAGTAACTGCAGTAACAGCCATGCACATTTTCTGTGGTAAAAGGTAAGTTAATTCACTTAAAGCAAGAAAGGTCTAACTGCATTTCACCTGCACCATCCAGCAGCTTAAAAGAATTTATTTGAAAGTGATGACTGCTGTTTATCCAATGCAAAGTAACTCATCAGGCTGTGGCAACTTCTTTTGCTTATGGAAATATCCAAATAATTCTACAGCCATAATACGCTGTAAAGGAGTTAATGGCCTTTGCATGAGAAAACAGTTGTCTTTTATGCTTTACCAACACACAGCAGCCACAAGCATGAAAACAAAGCAGACATCCCTCTGTCAGTCTTCTGTCTCTTCTAAAAAAAATTACATCTGCATCTTTACAAAAGAAAGCAAAACTCTCTTTTGAAAACTAAATCAGAACTATATGAACTGACCATGGAATTCAGCAACAACAAAGACAACAGTCATTGTATGTTCACAGTGAGTGACCAGGGCGGAGCAGGAACTGGGCTCTAGAACGTTAGCTCACAACCAAGATCAGGTTTCTTGTAACTTTCTCGGAAATACAGAAGCATTTCCAATGACAATCCCATCTTAACTAGCACTGGTAATCTACAAACTACAGACTGGAGAGCAATGCTGGAGTCTCCTGGCTTCCCTCTCGTGTCCCCATTAAGGGAAGAGCGCTCTGCTTCTTCCAAACGCCGGCCAGCATTCAGTAGAACACGTACGTCTCTTGCCAGCCTGGTTATTCCCCTCAGTTCTGTGGCAAGCTGAGTGTTTCTATAAACTCAGCATAATGACTAAAGCTATTTTAGTCCTCAAATAACTCAAAAATTAAATGAGCAGCTGCCTCTGGATTCCTCTTAATTTCTACAGACTATGTTTATGTCTGCCCATGAATGGGTAAAGCACTGTGGTGAAATACAACACAATCAACCTTACATTACACTGAGTGAATGGCAGAATATGCAGCTTATCCACAAGAGATTTTCCAGTTAAAGGGGAGAGCTTATGAATTACAGCTCATGAGGTGAGAAATGCAGTTATGAAAGAAGCTTCATATACTAGGTGGAGAAATTCCTTGTGGTGTAAGACAAAAAAAAGAAAATCACCATTGGGAATAACTGAGTATTATTGTGGATTTTATTAGAACCTGAATGATTTACTCAGAAAGTTATTTCCTACACAATTACTTTTGCATCAGGCTTACAAACTCTAGCAGCAATTAAAGTTTTCAGGTTTTGGAGGGGGTTTTGGGGTGTCAGTTTTGTTTGGTGGTTCTTTTATTAATTTTTTACAAAATTCGGAAATCACTTGTTTTCATGAAGATTAGGAGAAAAGCTATAAAACAGAGTATCAGAGTTCACAGAAGATACAGAATATCTAATTGCTACTCCCCCCAGAATAACAGCCTGCCTTTCTCCTAAAAAAAGACCTCATAAAGGTGGAACTCTGAACAGCCTAAATCTGAATTGTTGCCAGAGCTGCATGCAAAAGCTGTCTCTCCTCCTTCTTTTGCAACACTTAGAGTATCAAAACTACAAGATTTACCTGCTTCAAAAAATACTGATGGCCCCATCCTGCAATAAGATTCAAACCTATGTTGTATCAGATGAACACTCAGACCACACTAAGTGATCAAAGAATATGCTGCAATACTTTTTTTTGAAATATCACCACAGGTACTTTTTTGTGATGCACGGAATCAGACTCTACAACTCAAGGACAGTTATAAAGCAGGTATGTTTATTATGGCACCGGGTGCAAGGGGGATCACTCCTCCTAACTTGCACACTGAGGGGTTAAGCAAGCAGATATTTATTACGCACAAACACGCATATTCATTAGGTTCCCAAGAGAGTGCAGAGGGGATTTTACAATTAGATTAGGTACTCATTATCATAAGTCTCTTCCCTTTTGGTGCTTGCTGCACTGCCCTCCAATGGTCGTGGGCAGGGGTCTTCAAGATGAAATAAGCAGTCTTCCTCAGGGTGCACTTTTCACCTTTGGCACAGCTGGATGCCCCAGTAATCACAATTAGCTGAAACCAGCCGTATCTGCGAGTTTCTGAGAGCTGGCAAAGATTTAGAGCAGTGTGACCTTCGTACAAAATTTATTGCAAGCAGGACAGGATGGGCAGACAAGGAGTATCCCAAGCTAGCAGATGTTTGGGAGTCACTGCCTCCAAACTAACTGAGAATTAAAAGGATGGTAAGAAAGAATTCACTCATTAGAAGGGTGGAAAGAAATAATTCACTCTTGTTAGTAAGACTACTAAATTCTGTTATCACACCACAGACTTACAACACAAACCTTGTTCTCTACCTTAGACCTAAGTTAAGTTAAAAGTGTTTTAACCCTATGTTTTCCAGGCACTTGCTTTCCTTATATCAAGTCCCCCCTTTTCTTTTACCTTTGCAAATTCTTTTGCTATCTAACTCCATTTTACTCAGGAGTTCTGGCAAAGTATTTACCACTTTCAGCTTGTTGTCTGACCTTATGTCTTTTCCAATCCTCATAATCAATTACAGGCCTTTTACAACACCAAAAAGAACATTGTATCATGCCACAAGTAATTAGGGTTAAATCAATTAGGATTAAGATTCCTGCAGCCAGCTGCCTCAGCCAGGAAAGATTCGGTAACCATGAGGTTAGTTTTTTCCATATCTCCTCAAATCCCCAAGAGGTGTCATCCTTGGCTCCCTCATGAAATATACTAGTTTGTTTCCAGATTTCTTTTAAATCAGTTTCAATCCTGCCACTTTGATCTATATAAGAACAGCAACTACCATTGATTACAGAACAAACTCCTCCCTGGGATGCTAACGATGTATCTAATGCCACTCGATTTTGGATTACCACTTTAGATAGGCTGGTTATTTCTTCTTGTTGTTTCTTTCTTCTACTAAAATAGCATCAGTAGTTCGATTTTCCACTTCCTCTACTGCAGTGGAGATATTCCCCCAATTACAATATGGGTAACTTCCTACTGACGTATTACCCTGGTTACAGGTTTTGTTAGTGGTTACACATTTAGTTTCTGATATATTTGAGGCTTGAATCCTCAAAACCTGTAAATTCGTGTGGTTCTTGTCGGTATGGACCGTTTTTTTCCATAATTCATTCCAATTGGTTTTAAAGGGGATAGGTAGGCCAGTTAAAGGCATACCTGGCTTCTCTCCTGATCTACGCAATTGAGTACAGATCGAGCAACCACTCTTATTCAGCCAAGGCTGTATTTCCACTATGCAAAATCCTGTTAGTAAATACACCATTAACAGTCGTTTCGTTGAATTCGAAGCTGCAGAGGTCCAGTAGGCGTTGCTTTCCATCGTGGCGTGGGGGCTTTCTTTATTCTGGTGTGGTGTATCCACGATGCTTGTTCCTTAATCTTGATGGCTGTATGAGTCAGCAACACCTGAAACGGACCTTCCCACTTCGGTTCCAGAGATAAATCTGCAAGAGACCTGATGTATACATAATCTCCAGGGTTAATATTATGCACAGATCCATCAAGACCTCGAGCCCTAGTCCCCAGGACTAGTCTTTCTATTTCTCTTAGTTGTTTTTGCATACTCATTACATAGTTGTAGAGGATCTCTTCCCCTACTTGTGCTGAAGTTCCAGCTTGAATAATATATGGTCTTCCACATAATATTTCAAAAGGACTCAGGCTGGTTTTCACTTTAGGTCTGGTCCTAATTCTCAGTAAAGCCAGAGGTAGAGATTGGGGCCAGGGCAAATTAGCCTCTTGTCCCAGTTTTACAATTTGCAGCTTAATTAGATGGTTCATCTTTTCCACCTGACCACTTGCTTGTGGATTATATGGGGTATGTAACTGCCAATCTATTCCTAAGAGTTTACTAATTTGCTTAACAACTGTTACATCAAAATGTGGTCTTGTAATGTTATTTTGGTTACTTCTCTGGCTCTACTGGTTTGGCAAGGGAATGCTTCTGGCCACCCTGAAAAGGTATCTGTCATGACCAACAGGTATCGAAACCCCCTTCTTCTTGGGAGTTCTGAGAAATCAATTTGCCACTGTTGTCCCGGATAATTTCCTTTCCCTATTTGACTGAACTGAACCTTAGGACTGGTCTTGGGATTATTCCGTAAACAAATCTCGCACTGCTTTGTTACTTGCTTGATGGTGGTATATAAATTTCGGGCTATCATAAGTTTGTTCAAGTATTTGTATAGGGCCTCTACTCCCCAGTGGGATTTCCTATGTTCTGCCGTGACTATTGCCCACAGTAATGCAGATGGTATTATCATCTTACCTTGTGGAGTCTTTGCCCACCCACTTTCTTCTATTTTTCCTTCTAAATCATCAATTAACTTTCGATCTTCCTTGGAATATTTAGGCTCACAATCAATTTGTATTTTACCATCTGGGACCAAAGATTGCACTTCTAAATTGTCTTCCTCAGCCACTCTTTTAGCCTCGCGATCTGCCTTAGCGCTACCCATTTCCTGGGCAGTAATTCCTTTTTGATGGGATTTACAATGCGTGATAGCCACCTTTTCAGGTAATTGTACTGCCTCTAAGAGCTTGAGTATCTCTTCAGCATGTTTGATATATTTACCTTGGGTGGATAAAAGTCCTCTTTCTTTCCATACAGCCCCATGAGCGTGAACTATTCCAAAGGCACATCTGGAATCTGTCCAAATATTAATCACATTTTTGGCCAATACTATATGCTCGAGTTAGAGCTATTATTTCTTCTTTTTGTGCAGAGGTGTTTGGGGCAAGGGCTTTTGATTCTATTACCTGGTCAGTAGTGGTCACCGCATACCCTGCCTTACGGATGCCTTGTCAGACAACGCTGCTTCCGTCACTGTACCAGGAATCTTCAGCATCTTCCAGTGGTTCCTCCTTTAGGTCTGGTCAGCTGGAATAAGACTGCTTCAATCGTTTCCAAGCAATCGTGTGATACAGAATCCCCTGTATTTCCAGTGAGGAAAAGATGCTGGATTGATCATGTTAGTGACCACTATTTCCACATTATCTTATTCTACCAGGACAGCTTGATATTTAAGGAATCTTTGTGGTGAAAGCCAATGTCCTCCTTTTATTTCTAGTACTGCTGACACAGTGTGAGATACCAACACTGTTATCTTCAACACGACTGCTGCTACTGCTCTCAGGCAACTGGGCCATCCTTTACTCACTCCATCCAGTTGTTTGGAGAAGTATGCAACTGCCCTTCGATAGGGTCCCAAGTTTTGTGCCTAGAAGATAACAAGGAGCTAAGATAAGGAGGTTGCTAAATTGGGCTGTAAATCTTGCTTGCTTATAAAAACCACACTTTAGGTTCTCATGAAACATGTTAACCAATAGTATGCCTGTTGCTAAGTCTATGTAACCAATCATAGATAGTGTACGCCATGCAGTTTGCTTCTGAAGCTGCTTCACATTCCTGTTTCATCAGAATGCCTTTGCTTTAAGGAAACATTTTAACCTGACTTACTTCTCAAGAACTGATAACCTGCGGGAGGGGGTATATTTGTGTCCTCCTGTCTACAGGCCTATGGCGGCTACCTGCCAAGTTTGTCAAGCCTTGCCATGAGCTGGACAGACGAGTGGAAAAGCCCAATGCCTCAGCTACAGGAGCTGACCGTAAATATCCTGAGCGGAATGAGATAGAGGAAGAGAGAAAGGAATGACTGCAAAACATCACTTAGGAGCAACTGAAAAGTAACAGCTTGAACAGCTTGAGGGGAGCTCATGCAGCTTCTTTGCTTGAGTATGGGATGAGTGCTGGGACAGCTGGACAAGTGGGAACAGACATGTTGACAGATGGGACTGAGGGCATGTTGGATACGGGAGTGAGGCAGGAAGCCTGGAGAGCGCATAGGAATCGGGAACAGGTAGAAAAGAAGGAAGCTGAGTTGTGCTATAGGTACAGCTAGCCTGGTTGCTACGAAACTGGTGGAGGACGAAAGTCAGGCGGAGGTGAGAGAGTGGGTTCTTTTCCTGTGGGAATAGATAGGTGCTTGTGCTGTGAGGAGTTTGGACATTGGAAGTGAGGCTGCCCTGGGGGGAGTGCCATGGGGTGTCTCTTGTGACTGAATTGGAACTAGACTGATGGGGACCAGGGGGGATCCACCCTAGCGGATCCACTGGTTATAATAAAGCTAGGGAAACAACAACAGGGTGTGGAATTTTTAGTTGATACAGGAGCAACTTTCTCAGTTTTAAATCAAGCCTTAACACCTATAGATGATGATTTTTTAACGATAAAGGGAGCTACTGGCCAGAGCAAAAAGGCATATTTTTTGAAACCTCTCAAATATAAATTGGGAAACCAGTTGGGCATACAAATACTCCAATTGATTCAGGAATACCTGAGGAAATTCAGAGCCGAGTGTATCTGGGAGTATGGGCTTTGGAAATGCCAGGAAAGAGAATGCCCCCCCAATAATGATCAAACTTCAACCAGGAGCACGGCCTGTGAGAATTAAAGAGTACCCCCTCAGAATGGAAGACAAGGAGGGAATCTGGCCGATTATTGACTGGTTCATCAAATAGGGGTTACTAAAGGAGTGTGAATCAGAATATAGCACCCCTATTTTACCGGTCAAAAAGTCAGATGGGAATTATTGAATAGTGCAGGATCTCAGGACTATTAATAAGGTTGTGGAAGATCTACACCCAGTCGTTGCCAACCCATATACATTATTAACTAAATTAGTACCTGAATTGGCTTGGTTTACTGTGTTGGACCTAAAAGATGCTTTCTTTTGCATATCCTTGAGCCCAGAAAGCCAGTTGTTGTTTGCATTTGAATGGGAAAACCTGCACTCTGGGAGAAAGACACAATTAACCCGGACTGTGCTACCACAGGGGTTTAAAAAAATAGCCCCACTCTTTTTGGGAACCAATGAGCCAAGGATTTGGAACAATGGGAGCGGCCGCAAGGAATAGGAGTAGTATTGCAGTATGTAGATGATCTGTTGATAGCCACTGAAACACAGGGAGGGTGTATGGAATGGACAATGAGGGTGTTAAATTTTCTCCGACTTAACGGGTATCAAGTCTCTCTGCAGAAAGCTCAAGTGGCCCAACAACAAATCATGTACCTCGGATATGAAATCACTGCGGGCCAGCAAACGCTTAGGACAGCAAGAAAGGAAGCTATCATCTGTCAGACTCCCCAGCCACAGACTGTCAAAGAGCTCCGTACGTTCCTAGGGATGACTGGATGGTGTCACCTGTGGATAGATAACTACGGACTAATGGTAAAACCACTTTATGAATTAGTAAATTCAAGTTAAAAGAACATTTTATGGAACAGAGAGGCAGATAGAGCGTTCAATCAGCTGAAGAAAAGATTAATGGATGCCCCCGCTTTGGGGCTACCAGATATTACCAAACCTTTCTGGCTGTTCTCACATGAAAAACAGGGCATAGCTCTGGGGGTCCTAGCACAAAACTTGGGACCCTATCGAAGGGCAGTTGCATACTTCTCCAAACAACTGGATGGAGTGAGTAAAGGATGGCCCAGTTGCCTGAGAGCAGTAGCAGCAGTCGTGTTGAAGATAACAGTGTTGGTATCTTGCGGGAGATCAAGGACAACGAACTCTGACCAATATGATCAAGCGTTGACAATTTATTAAAGGCAAGCAGCGTCTTTCATAGAAAAAGCCTCAGAAGACTAGAACATTCAATAACCTCTGATTGGTTACATTCTTTAGCCAAGTGTTAGCAACGGTTTTATGATTGGTTGTTACAATAGTGATTCCCAGGCTGTGGCCACAACAGCAGATGGTTTCAAGGACACAGCTATCAGTTCCTTTGTATGCATCCCTCTTAACAACCCTCCATGCCAGCTTTCTCAAAGCTTTCTGCAGGTACGCGACCTATAGTAACCTCCACACATTCTTTAGTAACTTCCAAGCAGGGCCTCACAGCCTTTGGTTCACTACTTTACAAATGTCAAGCAGTTGTCTGGATTGCTCACAGTCCATTTTCAGCAAGAAACACTGCAACAATTCCCTCTTTTTGTTTTTGAGCAATCCAGACCTGACTTACAGCACGAGATAACATTTTTACAATACACTTCCATAAACAGCAAAAAACTAAGACAATAACAACCAATGTTATCATAATCGATAGACCTTGCTTAATTAATGTTCCCAACCAGCCACTAATTCCCCATCCTTGTAGCAGTTTCTGAAACCAATTCCATTCTGAGTTTAATTGTAATTTCTGTACTCCATCTTTTAAGATTTGAATACTTTTGTGCACAGATTCAGGAGTGGTTAGTGCTTGAGCAGTGCTGACTGAAGGAACAATACTTGAAAAAACACGTTCTGCTGTATTCCAAAATGCAACATTGTCATCGCATGACTTAGTAAAGGCATGCAAGCTTCTCTCTTTGCAGTGATTGTATCTGCGTCTAATCTGTAAAAGTTGTGAGTGGTCTGGCATTAGTAGGGTTAGTCGTCCCAAACTACATGGACCTCCTTTAATGTGGGAGGGAACCCCTGGCCAGGCACGATCTCCACAGATTAAGAAGTAACCGTTAGGCAAGTTAATGGGTTTATTAGCAGCTTTAGATATGTTAGGAGAAGTATAGTTACACCAAAAGCTGTGATTATTATACACTGAGAGGGTGGCATTAACCCACCATGCTTGTGACTGATTTTTCCCAGTATGGTTAAAATACAAGCAATAATCCATTTTTACAGATCCGAACAACTCTAGTTCCTGTGGCTCTAGAGTACTTATTGGAAGATAAGAGATTCAGCCATCCCAGGCATCTACCCTTCCCGTCTGCTGTGTAGGGCCTTGTTGTGCCGGTGGGATAGGGCAGTCATCCACAGGAACACCTACCAAACAAGTGCTGAATGGGTCTTCTGGAGACGATGTTGCTAAACACAAAGAATCTTGACCTGTAATATTTGCTAAAGTTACCCATACATTAGTTTTTGGCTGATTTGAAATCCATGATTCCCCAATGGCTAGAGTCCACATAATAATTGTCAAGGTAGTTGGTCTGCTGAATCCACATAGTCTTTTCACGGCTTGACACATTGAGCAGGTATCCATTGAAGTCCTTTATCTGTAAGTAAACACATATATCCTCTACCTGTTAATTTAACCTCTGCGGGGCCTTTCCATTTGTCCTGAATTTAAATCTTTATACTGAACTAGGATTTTCTCTGTTTTATTATTTGTTACTCCTGACTGCAAAGCTAGTCCGTGAGTAACCATAGGTGATTCATTTCTGTCCCCTGCTAATCGCAAATAGTTCAAAATATACAATACTTTGGCCAATCTTTCTGCAGGTGGGAGCATCTCTCCCCCTTTTTGTTTTAAGAGAAGAGATTTTAGGGTAGAATGAGCAATAGCTTGACCGGTGGGTGAATGTGGAATACCGGTAATATGTTGGATACCTCACTGATTATGTGTAAATTGTTTTGCAATATAGGCAGGACCATTATCCGTTATAATGCATCTAGGGACTCCCATAGCTGCAAAACAACCATATAAGTGTTTTAATACATGTTTAGTAGTTTCACCAGTTTGTGCTGTGGCCCAGATTGCCATTGAAAAGGTGTCAGTGGAGACTCCCTCACATCAAGGTCTGGCATGGCATGCGTCTCCACCACTCAGCGCCTGCTGGGTTGCAGCCAGCAGCGGAGCTAAAGGTTCTTCTTGGTGGCAAACACAGAGGCCAATCCAGTCTTGCCCTTGACTGTGATAGGAAGTATTTGGCCAGCCTCAGTCCTTGCATCTCATTGTCAACGCAGAGTTTCACCTGCTTCATCCAGTAACAAGTTACTACTATGGCAAAGCACATACAGATATACATTAGCAGTTTGTACACCACAGGGTGCAGCAGCATGTTGAAGATGCCAGAGGCAGTGAGGTTCTCTCACTCTCTCAATTTGTTCCATTGCCTGCTTTATAACACTATTATTGTATTAGAATCTTTCTATCTTTTGCCTTAGCATTTTGAAGCAGCTGCTGCAAATTTGCATGCTCTAGCATCTGTTTTACAAGTGACAAATCCATACAATACAAGGTGTAGTTTCTTATTAGCAACTGGCTAGTAAGTACAGGTGGTTTTGTACACAAAATCACAGCCTCCAAGAATAGCTACTTTACAAGCGCACATATTCAAGCTGTTACTTTTCAGTTGCTCCTAAGTGATGTTTTGCAGTCATTCCTTTCTCTCTTCCTCTATCTCATTCCGCTCAGGATATTTACGGTCAGCTCCTGTAGCTGAGGCATTGGGCTTTTCCACTCGTCTGTCCAGCTCATGGCAAGGCTTGACAAACTTGGCAGGTAGCCGCCATAGGCCTGTAGACAGGAGGACACAAATATACCCCCTCCCGCAGGTTATCAGTTCTTGAGAAGTAAGTCAGGTTAAAATGTTTCCTTAAAGCAAAGGCATTCTGATGAAACAGGAATGTGAAGCAGCTTCAGAAGCAAACTGCATGGCGTACACTATCTATGATTGGTTACATAGACTTAGCAACAGGCATACTATTGGTTAACATGTTTCATGAGAACCTAAAGTGTGGTTTTTATAAGCAAGCAAGATTTACAGCCCAATTTAGCAACCTCCTTATCTTAGCTCCTTGTTATCTTCTAGGCACAAAACTTGGGACCCTATCGAAGGGCAGTTGCATACTTCTCCAAACAACTGGATGGAGTGAGTAAAGGATGGCCCAGTTGCCTGAGAGCAGTAGCAGCAGTCGTGTTGAAGATAACAGTGTTGGTATCTCACACTGTGTCAGCAGTACTAGAAATAAAAGGAGGACATTGGCTTTCACCACAAAGATTCCTTAAATATCAAGCTGTCCTGGTAGAATAAGATAATGTGGAAATAGTGGTCACTAACATGATCAATCCAGCATCTTTTCCTCACTGGAAATACAGGGGATTCTGTATCACACGATTGCTTGGAAACGATTGAAGCAGTCTTATTCCAGCTGACCAGACCTAAAGGAGGAACCACTGGAAGATGCTGAAGATTCCTGGTACAGTGACGGAAGCAGCGTTGTCTGACAAGGCATCCGTAAGGCAGGGTATGCGGTGACCACTACTGACCAGGTAATAGAATCAAAAGCCCTTGCCCCAAACACCTCTGCACAAAAAGAAGAAATAATAGCTCTAACTCGAGCATATAGTATTGGCCAAAAATGTGATTAATATTTGGACAGATTCCAGATGTGCCTTTGGAATAGTTCACGCTCATGGGGCTGTATGGAAAGAAAGAGGACTTTTATCCACCCAAGGTAAATATATCAAACATGCTGAAGAGATACTCAAGCTCTTAGAGGCAGTACAATTACCTGAAAAGGTGGCTATCACGCATTGTAAATCCCATCAAAAAGGAATTACTGCCCAGGAAATGGGTAGCGCTAAGGCAGATCGCGAGGCTAAAAGAGTGGCTGAGGAAGACAATTTAGAAGTGCAATCTTTGGTCCCAGATGGTAAAATACAAATTGATTGTGAGCCTAAATATTCCAAGGAAGATCGAAAGTTAATTGATGATTTAGAAGGAAAAATAGAAGAAAGTGGGTGGGCAAAGACTCCACAAGGTAAGATGATAATACCATCTGCATTACTGTGGGCAATAGTCACGGCAGAACATAGGAAATCCCACTGGGGAGTAGAGGCCCTATACAAATACTTGAACAAACTTATGATAGCCCGAAATTTATATACCACCATCAAGCAAGTAACAAAGCAGTGCGAGATTTGTTTACGGAATAATCCCAAGACCAGTCCTAAGGTTCAGTTCAGTCAAATAGGGAAAGGAAATTATCCGGGACAACAGTGGCAAATTGATTTCTCAGAACTCCCAAGAAGAAGGGGGTTTCGATACCTGTTGGTCATGACAGATACCTTTTCAGGGTGGCCAGAAGCATTCCCTTGCCAAACCAGTAGAGCCAGAGAAGTAACCAAAATAACATTACAAGACCACATTTTGATGTAACAGTTGTTAAGCAAATTAGTAAACTCTTAGGAATAGATTGGCAGTTACATACCCCATATAATCCACAAGCAAGTGGTCAGGTGGAAAAGATGAACCATCTAATTAAGCTGCAAATTGTAAAACTGGGACAAGAGGCTAATTTGCCCTGGCCCCAATCTCTACCTCTGGCTTTACTGAGAATTAGGACCAGACCTAAAGTGAAAACCAGCCTGAGTCCTTTTGAAATATTATGTGGAAGACCATATATTATTCAAGCTGGAACTTCAGCACAAGTAGGGGAAGAGATCCTCTACAACTATGTAATGAGTATGCAAAAACAACTAAGAGAAATAGAAAGACTAGTCCTGGGGACTAGGGCTCGAGGTCTTGATGGATCTGTGCATAATATTAACCCTGGAGATTATGTATACATCAGGTCTCTTGCAGATTTATCTCTGGAACCGAAGTGGGAAGGTCCGTTTCAGGTGTTGCTGACTCATACAGCCATCAAGATTAAGGAACAAGCATCGTGGATACACCACACCAGAATAAAGAAAGCCCCCACGCCACGATGGAAAGCAACGCCTACTGGACCTCTGCAGCTTCGAATTCAACGAAACGACTGTTAATGGTGTATTTACTAACAGGATTTTGCATAGTGGAAATACAGCCTTGGCTGAATAAGAGTGGTTGCTCGATCTGTACTCAATTGCGTAGATCAGGAGAGAAGCCAGGTATGCCTTTAACTGGCCTACCTATCCCCTTTAAAACCAATTGGAATGAATTATGGAAAAAAACGGTCCATACCGACAAGAACCACACGAATTTACAGGTTTTGAGGATTCAAGCCTCAAATATATCAGAAACTAAATGTGTAACCACTAACAAAACCTGTAACCAGGGTAATACGTCAGTAGGAAGTTACCCATATTGTAATTGGGGGAATATCTCCACTGCAGTAGAGGAAGTGGAAAATCGAACTACTGATGCTATTTTAGTAGAAGAAAGAAACAACAAGAAGAAATAACCAGCCTATCTAAAGTGGTAATCCAAAATCGAGTGGCATTAGATACATCGTTAGCATCCCAGGGAGGAGTTTGTTCTGTAATCAATGGTAGTTGCTGTTCTTATATAGATCAAAGTGGCAGGATTGAAACTGATTTAAAAGAAATCTGGAAACAAACTAGTATATTTCATGAGGGAGCCAAGGATGACACCTCTTGGGGATTTGAGGAGATATGGAAAAAACTAACCTCATGGTTACCGAATCTTTCCTGGCTGAGGCAGCTGGCTGCAGGAATCTTAATCCTAATTGATTTAACCCTAATTACTTGTGGCATGATACAATGTTCTTTTTGGTGTTGTAAAAGGCCTGTAATTGATTATGAGGATTGGAAAAGACATAAGGTCAGACAACAAGCTGAAAGTGGTAAATACTTTGCCAGAACTCCTGAGTAAAATGGAGTTAGATAGCAAAAGAATTTGCAAAGGTAAAAGAAAAGGGGGGACTTGATATAAGGAAAGCAAGTGCCTGGAAAACATAGGGTTAAAACACTTTTAACTTAACTTAGGTCTAAGGTAGAGAACAAGGTTTGTGTTGTAAGTCTGTGGTGTGATAACAGAATTTAGTAGTCTTACTAACAAGAGTGAATTATTTCTTTCCACCCTTCTAATGAGTGAATTCTTTCTTACCATCCTTTTAATTCTCAGTTAGTTTGGAGGCAGTGACTCCCAAACATCTGCTAGCTTGGGATACTCCTTGTCTGCCCATCCTGTCCTGCTTGCAATAAATTTTGTACGAAGGTCACACTGCTCTAAATCTTTGCCAGCTCTCAGAAACTCGCAGATACGGCTGGTTTCAGCTAATTGTGATTACTGGGGCATCCAGCTGTGCCAAAGGTGAAAAGTGCACCCTGAGGAAGACTGCTTATTTCATCTTGAAGACCCCTGCCCACGACCATTGGAGGGCAGTGCAGCAAGCACCAAAAGGGAAGAGACTTATGATAATGAGTACCTAATCTAATTGTAAAATCCCCTCTGCACTCTCTTGGGAACCTAATGAATATGCGTGTTTGTGCGTAATAAATATCTGCTTGCTTAACCCCTCAGTGTGCAAGTTAGGAGGAGTGATCCCCCTTGCACCCGGTGCCATAATAAACATACCTGCTTTATAACTGTCCTTGAGTTGTAGAGTCTGATTCCGTGCATCACAAAAAAGTACCTGTGGTGATATTTCAAAAAAAAGTATTGCAGCATATTCTTTGATCACTTAGTGTGGTCTGAGTGTTCATCTGATACAACATAGGTTTGAATCTTATTGCAGGATGGGGCCATCAGTATTTTTTGAAGCAGGTAAATCTTGTAGTTTTGATACTCTAAGTGTTGCAAAAGAAGGAGGAGAGACAGCTTTTGCATGCAGCTCTGGCAACAATTCAGATTTAGGCTGTTCAGAGTTCCACCTTTATGAGGTCTTTTTTTAGGAGAAAGGCAGGCTGTTATTCTGGGGGGAGTAGCAATTAGATATTCTGTATCTTCTGTGAACTCTGATACTCTGTTTTATAGCTTTTCTCCTAATCTTCATGAAAACAAGTGATTTCCGAATTTTGTAAAAAATTAATAAAAGAACCACCAAACAAAACTGACACCCCAAAACCCCCTCCAAAACCTGAAAACTTTAATTGCTGCTAGAGTTTGTAAGCCTGATGCAAAAGTAATTGTGTAGGAAATAACTTTCTGAGTAAATCATTCAGGTTCTAATAAAATCCACAATAATACTCAGTTATTCCCAATGGTGATTTTCTTTTTTTTGTCTTACACCACAAGGAATTTCTCCACCTAGTATATGAAGCTTCTTTCATAACTGCATTTCTCACCTCATGAGCTGTAATTCATAAGCTCTCCCCTTTAACTGGAAAATCTCTTGTGGATAAGCTGCATATTCTGCCATTCACTCAGTGTAATGTAAGGTTGATTGTGTTGTATTTCACCACAGTGCTTTACCCATTCATGGGCAGACATAAACATAGTCTGTAGAAATTAAGAGGAATCCAGAGGCAGCTGCTCATTTAATTTTTGAGTTATTTGAGGACTAAAATAGCTTTAGTCATTATGCTGAGTTTATAGAAACACTCAGCTTGCCACAGAACTGAGGGGAATAACCAGGCTGGCAAGAGACGTACGTGTTCTACTGAATGCTGGCCGGCGTTTGGAAGAAGCAGAGCGCTCTTCCCTTAATGGGGACACGAGAGGGAAGCCAGGAGACTCCAGCATTGCTCTCCAGTCTGTAGTTTGTAGATTACCAGTGCTAGTTAAGATGGGATTGTCATTGGAAATGCTTCTGTATTTCCGAGAAAGTTACAAGAAACCTGATCTTGGTTGTGAGCTAACGTTCTAGAGCCCAGTTCCTGCTCCGCCCTGGTCACTCACTGTGAACATACAATGACTGTTGTCTTTGTTGTTGCTGAATTCCATGGTCAGTTCATATAGTTCTGATTTAGTTTTCAAAAGAGAGTTTTGCTTTCTTTTGTAAAGATGCAGATGTAATTTTTTTTAGAAGAGACAGAAGACTGACAGAGGGATGTCTGCTTTGTTTTCATGCTTGTGGCTGCTGTGTGTTGGTAAAGCATAAAAGACAACTGTTTTCTCATGCAAAGGCCATTAACTCCTTTACAGCGTATTATGGCTGTAGAATTATTTGGATATTTCCATAAGCAAAAGAAGTTGCCACAGCCTGATGAGTTACTTTGCATTGGATAAACAGCAGTCATCACTTTCAAATAAATTCTTTTAAGCTGCTGGATGGTGCAGGTGAAATGCAGTTAGACCTTTCTTGCTTTAAGTGAATTAACTTACCTTTTACCACAGAAAATGTGCATGGCTGTTACTGCAGTTACTACGGGACCTAGATCTCATGCGCATCTGTGTTGTCAGAAAAAGTCACTTGGGGGTGAATACGATGTGTTTTCAGTAGTTCAATATCCTGACCTATGTATGCAGGTAGAGCTTTCACCTGTCAGTGAGGAGGATCCATCCAACCTGTAGACTTAGGACTTGTGTAAACACCAATGTCACCAGTTAAAATATAACCAGGTTTAAAACAACTTTAGATAAATCAGTGTAAACCCTGTGGATGTAGATCTATCAGTTTAAATATAAATGATGGATTTAGCTTGTGCTTGTCAAGCCAGGTCTGCCCTTAGCCATGGACAGATTATTTACTTTACAGTAGCTGTGCCTGTTGGTGATACAGCTTCAACCCCTCTCACCATGTCTGCCCTTGCAGATCTGCTAGTAGAGTAAATTATATAAGTATAAACCTAGTTCAGGTTTAATTTACTTAAAATAGGTTGCCTGAAAGGGGTAACAGAGATGATCTGGCTTGATTTGTCTTGTTTTGCTGTCATCATGTAATAAAAACCAACATTGTAAATTTGCTGAGAGTAATGTTAACTATGTAACTGAAGCAAGGCTGATACAATAAGGTTTGGGTAATTGTTAATTAAGTAAGGCCCATAAGTTTAAGTTTGGGTAATCATAAACTACAGATGTTCCTTTGTCTTTAAGAAACTGCAGAAACCCCCTTATCTATGCTCCTTTGTCTTTGAGACAAACTGTAGAAGCCCCCTTATCTATGCAACTGTAAATTCCCAAGGACAACTAAGAGGGGGCAGAAGAAGCAGGAAGGGACATGCACAGAGAAAGAAGGTAAAAAGTTCAACCTTAAAAGTCTGTATAAAGGTCACTGAGGAAGACTCTTACTTCATCCCGAGACCCTCACCCAAGACCACCAGGAGACAGCGCGCATGCGGAAAAGACTTGCGAAACTAATTATCATAGGAAGCGGGAGCAAATTTACCTATTACAACATCTTAGTGAATATGCATGTATAAGCTCTGTAAAAGGAGGGACTGTGTGATCCTTGGTGTGCGTGCTGGCAGAGCGGAGACTCCCCGCGCACCCAGCGCTGTTTGCTTATTGCCTTTCCTATATGAAATTACAATAAATATCCATTTGATTTGGAATTGGTCTTTGAACATTTATAACAAGCATTTCCTTTCAACTGGCCTTGCTGTGGAGACAGTAACATCATCCAGCTCAGTTACAGCCCAGTCAGAGGACATCTGTCTGTGGCTTCAGTATTGCCAGAGAAAACAGTTGCCTAAAAGTTATTCCAGTTAGTAAACAAGTTAAGTTAAATTGGTGTATTTGCATGCTTGAATCTACCTCAAAAAGTTAAATGGTCCAATCTGAGTTAGTCTTAGTAAATGTTTTATGAAATATTTCTTCTATACCTTTTTTTGATTTAAGTGCAGCATAGCTAATACCAGAGAATGAAGTACCTGTGTATGAAGAACCTCTCTCGTAAGATTACTTGTTCCCTGAGTGAATGTAAAATAAATATTTTTTAAAATAAATCAATGTAAACAAAAGTAGTATAATATTTAGAACTGTGTCTTAATGGTGTTTCAGAAATCTAGCAGTTTGTGATTGGGTTTTTTTTTGGTTGGTTGTTGGTTTTTTTTTTGGGGGGGGGTGGGGTTTTCATCAATCAGAAAAGCCTTGAAGAAGATGGGACATTTTCTTTTTAAGTGTGCTAACTACCCTAAATAGACATGGGGAAAAAAAGGGAATCTAGCAGTCTTTCCCTTTTTTTTTTTTTTTTTAATCTTAAGCAATTATGGCAAAGGTGGTCGTTGCAAAAATCTCCAGAATGTACAGTAGGAAAGAGAGCAGCTGCCTTGTCTCCAGAATGTGCTTTATGCACATGATTGCATAGCTTTATTGAAAATATATTTGCAATAAGAAAATGTGCTAATGACTAAATAGTGAATCTGCTCAACTTCCTGTTATGGTGGTGGCTCGAGTTAAATGGAGAAGGCAATAAATTTAATTTTTCTAAAAATACTATTTTTGAATATCAGATATATCCTGGCAAATACTAGAATGTATCCACTGTAGCTCCTCCAAGGCACATTATTTCATAGGGACACTGTGATAGTTTCCCCATATATCTGCTGGTATTTGTATTATTGGATAGTTTACTGTAGATACTCGGCAGTTGGCATTTCCAGCTGCCTCCTGTAATCTTCTACATGAGGTCAGCATCATTCCAATAATACTGTTGGACCATTTATGCTATGATCTCTCTGTTACTGACACTAGAGAAGTTGAACTGAGATTAAAAAAAAAGACAAAAAGCCCCAAACCCTGGTTCAAAGCTGATGATCTGATTCCCTGACAGGCTGCTCTATGCAGGCTATTCTGATAATCTGTTTTTGTTCTAAGGTCAGTGATGATGGCTCTTCAAAAAGCCTGACAATTCTAAAAATTGTCAGAAAAAGAATTTCCTAAGACAGTTCTGTTGAAGTCTAGCATATGCACGGGTCTCTTAGAAGCTTGAGAAGCTCAGTTTTCTTCCCTTCCTTCAGGCATCTTCATTTGTAGCCACAAATGTGATGTATGTAGTTCTGATTTGTTGTAGTGTATACTATGACACTGCATTGATGCCTGAAAATGCATCTGCCTGCAAAACACACTTTTTTTCTCAATGTCATTAAAAGCATGAGATCAGTCCATGGGAACATTACTACTGAGTGCATAGTGCTTGAAAAACTAAAATAAAGGAAATAAATATGAAGACATACACAGGGAAGTTCACCTAAAATATTTGTCTCGTGCTTGAAGAGCAGGACTTCCAAGATTTCAGGGTCTACCTTTTATGCTTCGCAATAGTCAGTTCTTAGATGAAACTGGAGAAGTGGCTACCTGAAGACAGAGGGTGCTAATAAATTAGTTTAATGGCCCAGGTGCATTTTTGTTACCATAATATTTTTTTAATAGTTAAATGCTGTGTAATGGAAACTGCCAGATAGAGTTGATAACATACCAACATGTGGTTAGAAGGAATTCTGTGGTTTAGGGGGTAAAAAAGAGGCATAAAGATCTAGTTGCTTACATGGGAAGGGAGGAGATATGCACGAAATAATCAAGAGGTTCTGCATCTGGAGTGGTCCAGAAAATAAGAACACATTGGGGGAAAAGAAAAAGCTTCAAGAAATGCAGAACATGCATTGAAGATGATGGCTGGTATTGATGATGAATTTGTAGTTCAGCAACAGTAATGCAGTGTTTGAGTCATACATTTCTGAATGGTTATTAAACCACCGGAAAACATGCTCTTCATATGAATTGGCAGGAGTCGTGTTCTGGGTGCCTAAAAAGCCTGCTTAGAAAACAGAATAAAGGAGTTAAAGTACACAGTCAGCTTCTGTAGCTTTCTTAGTTGCTGTATGACGGCTTCCATGGGGTAACCAGTTTTCAAGCCTCTGTTCTGACGGCAGTGGTGTAACCCTGGAACTGAAACAGAGTCTGTAACTAGGTAATCAGGTATAACTGTGGAGTTTTGTTACCTATGCTGCTATGTTACCACTGTATAGTCCCTTCCCAAGAGGTCAATATGGTCTCAGGAAGAATGTCTAAAGTAAACAATCAAAGAATAGGTATTCTTTCAAGATAAATGATTGTAATTAACTTGACAAGAAAATGAGAAGAAATCCCAATGTAGGTGAAGGGCAATTCCGACGGGGAGATCGCGACCTCCGACTCAATAGCCCCCTACTCAAATTACACCCCAGACTCAATTTAGAACAATAGAAAAAGTTTGTGCGCATGTACAGAAATTAGCATATGGTGTGCGTTTGTTATGACCAATCAAAACTGGAAGATAGAATGGAATGTATGAATATGTAACAACTTTATGGATAAATATCTGAACGTTTTGAACCCTGGTTATGCACGCTTGCAGGAGAGATCCCCCGTGCATCCAGCGCTGCAATAAAGAATGCCTCCCTTTTAACACTAAATTGGTGTTACGAGGTTTTTCTCGACCGAGGTTTGTCGGTAACAGTTTTGGCGACCCAGATGGGACCCTGCCTGTGAGCCTCCGTGGATCCGTGGGATCACGGGACCTTCAGCTGGCACCGAGGGATCCTCGGGGAGAACCCCTGATCCCCGGACCAACGAGCTCCAAGCAAGACCCCTGGGATAAGGTAAAAGAGGCATTCTTTTTTTGACAAAAGAAATAGGGGTTCATGTCCCCTATTGGGCCCTTGGGTGTGGGTTCGAGTCCCACAGTGCCTGCCTATAAGATGAAGCGAAAGCATCACGTGGTTGGGCCATATAGGTACCTAGGAGGGGTTTGAGTCCTCGCAGGCTTCTGCCTGTAAGGCGTGGCAAAAGCTACGCAGGGAAGAGTTTTGGGTGATCGCAAAAAGGTTTATTGGGATATTAAATAAGTGCCTGTGATAGTGCACGATCACACGCGCTTATGGGGCAGTTTCCAGGAAAGCATCCGATACCAGCAAGGACACCTTTAGGATGCATTTTAAAGCATTGGAAGGATCTGGGCGGAGATCCTTTAACTTGGAAGCAATTAATAGAATATTGTAATCATTGGTAGCCAATGTATACTTTGGAAAGTGGGGAAAAATGGCCAGAAAATGGAACTTTGCAATATAATACCGTACTGCAATTGATGTTATTCTGTAAAAGGGAAGGAAAATGGAATGAAATGGGATATGTGGATTTGTTTTTCATCCTCCGAAACCACCCGGAATGGCAAAACCAATGTGGGTTATCCTCCCCATCCCGATCGATTCAAATGACGGCTTTAGAATTAGGAGAAAAAGACAAACATCATTGTAATTGTGATAAAGATAAAAAAGGGGGGTGAGGAATAAATGGCGGCAGAAGGAGGACAAACTGTCGATAAGCAGAAGGTCAGTGTGCTATCTGCAAGGAAAGGGGGCATTGGAAAAGGGAATGCCCAAATAAGGGAAAATTGGACCCAACCCTCCAGGCAATCAAATTAATGACTTTAGATGAAGAATCCTGGAGGGGACTGGGGGAATCGACCCTAGCTGAACCCCTGGTTACATTAAGGCTAGGGAATGAAGAGAGAGAATTTTTAGTAGATACGGGGGCAACTTATTCGGTTTTAAATATTTGTAAAGGGGAGTATGGAAATAAAACAATAAACATTGTTGGTGTGACAGGGCAAGCAGAAAATAGGCCATTTTTGAAACCCCTGAAATTAAAATTGAGAAAACAATGGGTAACTAACTCATCAATTTTTATATATGCCAGAGTGTCCGATACCTTTATTAGGACGGGATTTGTTGAGCAAATTAGATGCTCAAATAACTTTTAAGGACGGAGAAATTAAATTGTTAATACCAGAATCAAAGGCCATAGAGGCCAGGATCTTTATGTTCCAGGAAACCCCAAAGGAGGAACAAGTTCCAGAGGAGGTGGAAAATGCTGCAGTCCCTTTGGTCTGGGCCACTGGAGTTCCAGGACGGTCTAAATTGGCAGAATCGGTAAAAGTGACTCTGAAATCTGGAGCCAAAGCGGTAAGACAAAAACAATATCCTATTAAATGGGAAGCTCAGAAAGGATTAGAGGAATTAATAACAAAATTTTTGGAATATGGGCTTTTGGTAGAATGCGAATCAGAGTACAATACTCCTATTTTGCCAGTAAAGAAATCTAAGAGTAAAGAATATTGATTAGTTCAGGGTTTAAGGGCCATAAATCAGATAGTTCAAGACATACATCCAGTGGTAGCCAATCCACATACTCTGTTAACTTCCCTAAAAGAGGAACACAAATGTTTTACTGTACTGGACTTGAAGGATGCCTTCTTTTGCATACCTCTGGATAAAGAAAGTCAATGCATATTTGCATTTGAGTGGGAAAGTCCCACCACAGGGCGAAAAGTACAACTAACCTGGACTGTACTCCCCCAAGGATTCGAAAGTAGCCCCACGATATTTGGAAATCAATTAGCTAAAGAATTGGAAATTTGGAAGAAACAGGAAAAAGGGGACAGCACAGTGTTGCAATATGTGGACGATATCCTAATCACTGCAGAAAATAGGCAAGAGTGCCTTAAAACTACTATCAGTTTATTAAACTTCTTGGACCAAGGAGGATATCGAGTTTCCTGAAATAAGGCCCAAATTGGGAAAGATGCAATATCCCAAGGACAGAGACAACTCGGAAATGAAAGGAAGGAAGCAATTTGCCAAATTCCTGAACCAAGCAACCCCAAGGACTTGAGGGCCTTCTTAGGAATGATTGGGTGGTGTAGACTTTGGATCATGAATTATGGACTATATGTAAAACCATTATACGAAGCTTTGAAAGAATCCAAAGACCGGTACTCTAGTCTGGACACCTCAATGTCACGCTGCATTTAAAGAACTCAAAAGGGTATTGATGATGGCCCCTGCACTAGGCCTGCCTGACCTAACTAAGCTCTTTGAACTTTTTGTGCACGAAAGGCAACACATAGCTCTTGGAGTGCTGGCACAGCGACTGGGATCCTGGAAGAGACCAGTGGGATACTTTTCCAAACAACTCGACAACGTGAGTAAAGGATGGCTAGGATGCCTGCGTGCAGTGACGGCGACAGTCTTGCTTATCCAAGAAGCCTGAAAATTGACTATGGGTCAAAAGATATATGTATAGGTACCTCACATGGTAATAGCTGTCCTAGAACAAAAGGGGGGTCACTGGTTATCCCCCAGCAGAATGCTGAAATATCAGGCCGTCCTGTTGGAGCAGGACGATGTAGAACTAAAAACTACGTCAATTGTTAATCCAGCGATGTTTTTATCAACAGAAAACAGAAAATTTGGAACATGACTGTCTATTAACTATTGAACAAGTCTATTCCAGCAGGTCAGACTTAAAAGATGTACCATTAGAAAATCCTGATATGGAACTGTTCACAGATGGAAGCAGTTTTGTGAAAGATGGAAAACAAATGGCTGGATATGCAGTTGTCACCACCACAAAGGTGATGGAATCAGGATCTTTGCCTGCAAACACTTCAGCACAAAAAGCAGAACTGATTGCTCTGAAACAAGCTCTCCGAATAGCTGAAGGACAGAAACTAAACATTTGGACAGACTCTAAATATGCCTTTGGTGTGATCCACGCTCATGGAGCCATTTGGAAGGAGAGAGGATTATTTTCAGCCCAAGGATCACCTATAAAATATAACGATGAGATCCTCCAGCTTTTGGAAGACATCCACAAACCAAAAGAAGTGGCTGTAATGCATTGTAAAACTCACCAATTTAGACAGATGACTACAAACATAGGTAACCGATTGGCAGACTGTAGTGGTTTAAGCCCCCCACCCACGCAGTTTTCTCACTCACTCCCCCTCTTTCTTCCCCCAGTCCCAGGAGCATGGGGAGGAGAATCAAAAGAATGCAACTCCCACAGGTTGAGATAAGAACAGTTTAGTAACTACGGTATAACACAAATCACTGCTGCTACCTCCAGTAATAATACAAGAGAAATACAAGGAAAGAGAATACAACTGCTCACCAAGCCCGACCCAGACAGTGCACCCCTCCCAGCAGCGAACCCCCCACTACCAAAAACCTGACCATGCCGTGAACCCCCAGTCCACCACCACACCCTTCCGGGTCTCTGCTCTCCGTTTTCACATCCCGGACATGACGTGCTGTGGTATGAAATAACCTCTTTGGTCCGTTTGTGTCAGGTGTCCTGTCTCTGCTTCCTCCCAGCTCCCCCTCCTCCCTGGCAGAGCATGAGGCTCAGAAAGTCCTTGGCCAGACCAAAACACTACCAAGCAGGAACTGAAAACACTGGTGTTATCAGCGCTCTTCCCAGGCCCAAAATCAAAAACACAGTGCTGCACCAGCTACCAAGAAGGAGAAAAATGACTGCTACTACTGAACCCATGACAATCCACCCCTTATTCCATACCATTCACATCATTTTAAGGATCCCGCATTTTCAATATACCATCACATGTATATGTATGGATCCACACACACACAGAAAGGGAGAGAGATCATCCCTTTGTGCATGGACCAATCCCTACAAAGCTGCTGAGTCCATCCAGTCCATGATGTCGGGCTCCATCTTTTGTAACAGTCTTTCAGAGCAGGAGAGGCTGCGTGCAGTGTTCACACTCGTGAATAACCTGGGCAATAGTGTCCATTGCTAAGTCCACCCCTCGATCATAAGTCCACCCCTCGATCATGACTCCATCTGTATGCTGCATCTCTGCCCTGATGGCCTGAGGTGTCATAGGCCCACCAGGCTCAAAATAATTCACCCTTATGTTGCCAATCTAAGTCCATCTGAGCCACTTCATTTTAGCCGCTTGTCACTGGGGACTCCATACAGCTGCCTTCCATCTCCGACGCTTCCAAAGCACTGGAGGGGCCCAGTGGACTAGATACTCGCACTCGCCCACACTGTCCCACACACCCTGCCACTCATGACTGTCCATCCTTGGGGAAAATTTCTTGGTCATCCTAGATAGTAGTCTAACCCCAGACAAGGCCCACACCCCACTCTGCTTAACTCTCGGGACCAGATGAAATGGTTGTGGGTAAAACACACTCTGTATGCATGCCAACATGGTGATCCCCATCACAATCAGCAGGCAGGTCCCAAGGGCACTTAAAGGCCATTGAAACCCTTCAGAACTCTCAAATGAGGCTGCTGTACTTGTCCCTGGGGCGGGTGTAGCTGCAGTGCTTGCCGGCTCTCTCACCACCAGCTGCTCTTTGCCTGAGCCCAGAGCTTCCTCCTCTGCCTTGCTGGGAAGTGCCGCGTGGTCTCCTGCATCCTCCTGGGGCTCGGGCTCGGGCTCGCAGGGCTCTGCGGGCGGCTGCTGGGGGATGCTCTCGGACGCATCGGGGCCGGACACGGCCGCCGCTTCCCCCCCCCCCCCCCCCGCTCGGTAGCCGCGGGGCTGGGCTCGGCTCGGCCTCGGGGCTCGGCTTCTCCACCGCCACCCCCTGCTCGGCGGCGGGGCTCACCCCCTCTGCCACCTCCTTCGTGGCGTCCCGGTCCCGCGGGCAGCTCTCCCGGGCCGTTTCGGCCGCCAGCGGCTCCCGGGGCCGCCCCCCCTCGGCTTCCCCTCCTCCCTTCTGGAGCTCGCCCGTATTACAAGCCATTTCAATAGAGTACAATGTAACAAGAACCTTAACCCAAAACCCAGATGTGAAAAACGTTAAGATAAGAAATACCAGCTGTAAGTAAAGTAGCATACGCTGAACCTGTGAGAACCAGAGCAACAACTTTGAGAGCCAATAAATCAGCACTGTGACGAGTGGTTATTCTGTCTTTATCTCAACCCTTCATGCCCCACATTGGGCACCAAAAAGAACTGTCCTGGTTTAAGCCCCCCACCCACGCAGTTTTCTCACTCCCTCCCTCCCCCTCTTTCTTCCCCCAGTCCCAGGAGCATGGGGAGGAGAATCAAAAGAATGCAACTCCCACAGGTTGAGATAAGAACAGTTTAGTAACTACGGTATAACACAAATCACTACTGCTACCGCCAGTAATAATACAAGAGAAATACAAGGAAAGAGAATACAACTGCTCACCAAGCCCGACCCAGACAGTGCACCCCTCCCAGCAGCGAACCCCCCACTACCAAAAACCTGACCATGCCGTGAACCCCCAGTCCACCACCACACCCTTCCGGGTCTCTGCTCTCCGTTTTCACATCCTGGACATGATGTGCTGTGGTATGAAATAACCTCTTTGGTCCGTTTGGGTCACGTGTCCTGTCTCTGCTTCCTCCCAGCTCCCCCTCCTCCCTGGCAGAGCATGAGGCTCAGAAAGTCCTTGGCCAGACCAAAACACTACCAAGCAGGAACTGAAAACACTGGTGTTATCAGCGCTCTTCCCAGGCCCAAAATCAAAAACACAGTGCTGCACCAGCTACCAAGAAGGAGAAAAAAATGACTGCTACTACTGAACCCATGACACAGACAAAATCGCAAAGGAGGCTGCATTACAAGGTATCCTTGCACTGGTACCAGTAAAACAGGTAAAAATTTTTAATTCTAAACCAAACTATAGTAAATTGCATAAGCAAATAGTAGAACAATTGAAAGCTTCACAAGACGCAGAAGGATGGTGGGTAACACCAGAAAAACAGGTAATAGTAACCCCACAAGTTATGATAGAACTTGCAAAAGAAAAACATGAACAAACACATTGGGGAATAGAATCCATGGTAGAAAGTTTAAAGAAATCAGTATTGTGTCAAGGAATGACAGGAATAATTAAATCGGTAGTAGCTAAATGTCCACTTCGTCTCAAAAACAATCCTCAACATTTGAGAAAACCACCATTAGGAATAACAAGACAAGGAAATGTTCCTGGAGATTATTGAGAGATTGATTTTCCTGAGTTACCTAGACAGAATGGGAATAGGTATTTATTGGTATTAATTGATACCTTTTCAGGATGGCCGGAAGCTTTCCCTTGCCGCACCAAAAAAGCTAGAGAAGTGGTCAAAATATTATTAAAAGAGATAATACCCAGATTTGGGACACCTATAGGAATGTCCTCTGATAGGGGACCTCACTTTGTGGCAGATGTAATTCAACAAATTAGTAAAATCTTGGGAATTATGTGGGCTCTGCATACACCCTGGAGACCCCAATCCAGTGGAAAGGTTGAAAGAATGAATCAAACATTTAAAAGACAGATCAATAAAATCTGTCAAGAAACTTCTTAAAATGGCCACAGGCTTTACCTTTGGCCCTTTTAAGAATCAGGGTGCAGCCAAGATCTAAGGATGGAATAAGTCCGTATAAAATTTTATATGGCAAACCTTACAAAACTCCTCTTATTCCAGGGGAAGTGAAGGTAGCAGGAGAAACAGATTTAAAGATGTATTTGATTTCTTTAGGATCAACCAGGAGATCTCGTGTACATAAAAAGTCCTCGGAGGTCTTCGAAAATAGAATGGGTGGAATCTTGGATTCACTACACTAGAGTGAAGAAAGCTCCAGCTCCTTCGTGGAAGATCATCACTCTGGAGCCAGGAGCGACCAAATTCACTCTAAAACACGACGAGAAATAGCGTGATGAACCTTATTTTTGAGATTGTGCCTTTTCTGATATGGATCTGGATGATGGAGGTATGTGGACAGGAACAGGAGATGTATCTCCCAAAGAAAATACCTGAGGCCAAGCAACAAGATTATCCCGCAATACCTCCGCCATCCTACAGTGAAACAGAAAGATGCGTTGTGTGCACCGGAACGAATGTTGAGTAATTAATTGGAAGTATTGAAGAGATGATTACTTCAACACTTCCGAAGGGGGGAAAATGTAACCCTGGAACTGAAACAGAGTCTGTAACTAGGTAATCAGGTATAACTGTGGAGTTTTGTTACCTATGCTGCTATGTTACCACTGTATAGTCCCTTCCCAAGAGGTCAATATGGTCTCAGGAAGAATGTCTAAAGTAAACAATCAAAGAATAGGTATTCTTTCAAGATAAATGATTGTAATTAACTTGACAAGAAAATGAGAAGAAATCCCAATGTAGGTGAAGGGCAATTCCGACAGGGGGAGATCGCGACCTCCGACTCAATAGCCCCCTACTCAAATTACACCCCAGACTCAATTTAGAACAATAGAAAAAGTTTGTGCGCATGTACAGAAATTAGCATATGGTGTGCGTTTGTTATGACCAATCAAAACTGGAAGATAGAATGGAATGTATGAATATGTAACAACTTTATGGATAAATATCTGAACGTTTTGAACCCTGGTTATGCACGCTTGCAGGAGAGATCCCCCGTGCATCCAGCGCTGCAATAAAGAATGCCTCCCTTTTAACACTAAATTGGTGTTACGAGGTTTTTCTCGACCGAGGTTTGTCGGTAACAGTGGTTTGTACCATATGTTAGGTCACACAAGTGTGTTAACAAGGGTTATGCCTGAAAATGAGGACCAACTGTGGTTTAACCTCCAGATGCAATTAATACTGAATTCAAACAAATTGCTCTGGTTACAACCTACGAAGGTCAGTCTGGGAAAATCTAGCTGCTTGTAGTACTACCTGCAGGAACAATTAAGGAATTTGTATTTCTTTGCTTCTCATATCCTTCATCTTACTGTTTAACTTTTGTCTCTGGGTTCAGTTCTTTGACAGAACTCCCTACAGACACAGAATTCCTAGAAGCCATAACTAGCAAATTAAGGGCTCTTCTACAAACAGTGGCATCAAAGTACATCTCCCAGGTAAAGGCTTTCAAACTCAAATGCTCTGGTAGGTGCAAATTCACGTGAGATTGTGCTGGAAAACTTTGAAACAAAACTATTTAAATGAAGAGTTAAATTCCAGGAACTGTGAACACTGAAAGAACAGATTTAATAGCATTCACTCTTTGTATTTTTCATAGACCTTACAGGAATGCTTTTTTTATGTATCTCTTCCTTAACATGTAAACAGATGAAAGGTATTTCAAAACCAAAATAGCAATAAGCCACAGGTGCTGTCTTTAGGAGATGGACAGAAGGACAAGCTGTCCTAGGTTCAGCACTAGCAGTCATTTTTCTCCTTAGTAGCTGGTGCAGTGCTGCGTTTTTGACTTTAGTCTGGGAACACTGCTGATAACACACAGATGGTTTTAGTTCTTGCTAAATAATGTGTACTCTGACCGAGGACTTTCTCAGTCTCATGCTCTGCCAAGAAGGAGGGGAAGCGGGGAGGAAGCAGAGACAGGACACCTGACCCAAACTAGCGAAAGGGGTATTCCATACCACAGCACATCATGCTCACTATATAAACTGAGGGGAGTTACCTGGAAGGCCCAGATGGGGTGGGGCTGGGTATCAGTAGGCAGGTGGTGAGCAATTGCCTTCTCTCCCCTTGTTATTTCCCTTATCATTATTATTACTGGTGGTAGCAGTAGTAGTTTTGTATTATACCTTAGTTACTGGAGCATTCTTATCTCAGCCTGCGGGAGTTACATTCTTTTGATTCTCCTCCCTATCCCTCTGGGAGCAGGGGAAGGAAGAAGGGGGGGAGTGAGGGAACAGCTGCGTTGTTCTGAGTTACTATCTGGGCTTAAACCATGACACAAGCATTTAGTAAATTATCACCTAGAAATGTGGATTCTTTATTTCCTGAGCCAGCCAGTTGAATCTGGTTGTTTTTCTAAAATTGTGGATGGACATGATTTAATGAACTAAATATAGGAATGAAGCATAATAGTTTATTATACAAGATGTAATACTAGATGTTCTCTGGTCCTTTCTGGCTGTAAACTGAAAAATGAGATTCTATACTATAAATTGTAATGAGTTGTGAAGAATAGGGTTGATTGAAGAATGCGGTTGTAAATAAGTAACTTCCAGGATGTTAGGCTTTGTTAGCAACTACAGAGATAAGGAAATGGCTCAGATAAGCATTGCCCAAGAACTGGCCAGAACCAGCCTGGTGGTTACTGACATGACAACGATCCTAAAACTAAGTGATGAAGAGGAAGAAGATGAAGAAATAACGACCAGGGGTCCCAAAGCCCACTACCGCATTTTAGTGCGCATGAGGGAGGAATTCTAGAAGTATGATGTAATGTATAAGTAACTCAATGAATATGTATGTTTAAGGACAATATAATCACAGCCTGTTTGATGCTCAGACGAGACACGCTAGGAGGAGCTATCTCCCCTGTCTCCGGGCACCGCAATAAAGAACTTGTCAACTTAAACTTTGTTGCCCAGTTCCTGGAGATTTCTTCGAATCAGTTGGAAAATAAGTATTGAGCTAGGTAAATTTATGAAAATGCCTTTAGGCTCAGTACTTTTTCCTTTGGCTTCATGACAGCCTTGATTATGTTCTGCAAGAAACACCTTAAGAACTTGAAAGGCAGTTTAACTATTTTATTGCTAATTACATTTTCAGAATTCATGTAGTTTTCATAATACAGGACTCTCTGCAAATGATCTAAATGTCATATTTGAAAATTTCCATGTAAATGTAAATGTGTCTGTCACCTTCCCCCACTCCTGAGCAGCTATTGGCTTTATGTGAAGCTGGTATTCACAGCAGCAATGCCAGAGTGAATCCTTTGAATTTCTGGCAGCATCCTGGCAAAAGGACAAGATACAGCTGAAACACTAAAAGTAAAAAAGCAAAATTGGCATTACAAGACTAAACCAGTGTCCCGGGTTCAGCTATAGCAGTCATTTTTCTCCTTAGTAGCTGGTGCAGTGCTGTGTTTTTGACTTTCAGCCTGGGAACAATGCTGATAACACTGATGTTTTTAGTTGTTGCTAAGTAACGTTTACTCTGACCAAGGACTTCCTGAGTCTCATGCTCTGCCAGGGAGGAGGGGAAGTTGGGAGGAAGCAGAGACAGGACACCTGACCCACACTAGTCAAAGGGGTATTCCATACCACAGCATGTCATGCCCAGTATAGAAACTGGGGGGGGGGTGGTGTGGGGTGTGTTACCTGGAAGGCCCAGATTGCTGCTCAGGTCGGGATGGGTATCGATTGGCGGGTGGTGAGCAGCTGTATTCTCTTCCCTTGTTATTTCCCTTGTAATTATTATTTTTGGTGGTAGCAGTAGTGGTTTGTGTTATACCTTAGTTACTGGACTGTTCTTATCTCAGCCTGTGGGAGTTACATTCTTTCAGTTCTGCTCCCCATCCCTCCAGGAGAGGGGGGGAGGATGAAGGGGGTGGGGGAGTGAGCGAGTGGCTGTGTGGTTCTGAGTTACTATCTGGGCTTAAACCACAACAACCAATTTTGATACTCCTTTCAATTTTCTTAAGCATTTCTGGAAAAACAGGTTTTTCTTTCTTATTTCAGATGACTGGAAAATGTCTTCCTGATGGTACTATGAAGCAGTCTTCTCTTCTGGTAGCAGGGGAAGCTTTGGATGCACTTTTTGATGTATTTGCAGATGGCAAAGAACCAGAAAAGGTGGCAGTACAGATCAAGTTGCTTCCAGCACTGAAAGAATTTCAGTCAGTGTTCAAAATGAGGGTAGGCATCAAATGCAGCCAGCTCAGGGTCTCAACGCACAGTGTGGGTTAATGCTTTAAGCAGGAATGTATGGCTTTATAGGATGACCAAAACAAAAAGACCAAACAGCAACCCCAAATAACTGAATTCCTGATATTCCTCTTTAGAGGAAAGCAAATACGCTTGAAGTTCATGGAACCATCAAGATAATAGCACAGCATCTGCATTGCAACATCTGCATTATTGATGTCCAAATCACTGTATTGTTCTGAAACCCTTGTGAAAAAAGTCCTGCAGATGTCTCTGGAGGAGAACAGCTAAATTGGTGGGAGAGAAGTCCCTTCTGAAGTTACGTCTTTTGGTTTTAGCTTGCTGTAGTTGCTGGTGGACATTTTTGTTCTGATATCGGTTAATTAAAATAGATCATGTACTCTGTATGCTGTGGTTTAAGCCCAGCTGGTAACTCAGAACCACACAGCTGCTCGCTCACTCCCCCACTTCATCCTCCCCCCACTCCCAGAGGGATGGGGAGGAGAATCGGAAGAATGTAACTCCCACGGGTTGAGATAAGAACAGTCCAGTAACTAAGGTATAATACAAAACCACTACTACTACCACCAATAATAATAATGATAAGGGAAATAACAAGGTGAGAGAACACTATTGCTCACCACCTGCCAACTGATACTCAGCCCGACCTGAGCAGCGATCTGGGCCTTCCGGGTAACTCCCCCAGTTTATATAGTGGTACTCTATTACAGAATACCCCCACCACAGCTAGGGTTAGCTCATAGGGCACTCTATGACAGAGCACCCCCACCACAGCTAACCCAGGTTAGCTCATAGTGTACTCTATATTAGAGTACCCCCACCACAGCTAACCTCCCAGAAGGGCTCTTTAATACCATTACACCTAAATAACTTAATTCATAAAGAATACCTTATAGAAGATGGTCCTTGTCTGCTCCCGCAGTGATCCGAATGAGTCGAGGGGTCCCTCTGGGAAAAAATTCTGAGGGACCTAGGGAGCCTTGTCCTCAATGGGTCCTGCAGCCGAGCAGAGTTATAGTCCCATCTGGGTCGCCAAATTGATTTGGAGAAAACTCCGGGAACAAACTTGCCAATGAAGTTTTAAGTTGACAAGCAGGTATTCTTTATTGTGGCGCTGGGAGATATGGGGGATAGCTCCTCCTAGCGTGTCTCACTCAAGCACCAAACGGGCTGTGATTATATTGTCACTAAACGTACATATTCATTACATTATATGCATATTCATAAAGCTACTGCTACATTACATCATACTTCTAGAAAATTCTTCCTGCATGCGCACAGTAATGTGGTAGTGCTCTTTGGGACCCCTGGTGGTTGTTTCTTCATCATCTTCTTCATCACTTCATCCTTTGGGTGAACTTTGGAGCTGGACGGTTTTGTTGTCTGTTTGCCAGCTCCTTAGTTGGCTCTAATTGGTCTCCTTAAAAATTAACTGAAAAGCCTTCTTCCTTATCATTGTTACAAAGTCCACCTGGGGTCCAAGTCTCTTAGTTACATGCTATTTACCAATGGGCTATCCTTAATCTTGTAAAGAGTTCTTTCTTCATCTCAAACACCCCCTGCCTCACCCTAGATCGTGTCACCCAAGGCTCTGTCCAACCTGGCCTTGAACACTGCCAGGGATGGAGCACTTACCACTTCCCTGGGCAACCTGTTCCAGTGCCTCACCACCCTCACACACAGTAAAGAACTTCTTTCTTATATCTAATCTCAACTTCCCCTGTTTAAGTTTTAACCTGTTACCCCTTGTCCTATCACTACAGTCTCTGATGAGGAGTCACTCTCCAGCATCCTTGTAGCCCCCTTCAGATACTGGAAGGCTGCTCTGAGGTCTCCATGCAGCCTTCTCTTCTCCAGGCTGAACAGCCCCAACTTTCTCAGCCTGTCTTCATGCGGAAGGTGCTCCAGCCCCGTGGTCATCCTTGTGGCCCTCCTCTGGACTTGCTCCAACAGCTCCATGTCCTTCTTATGTTGAGGACACCAGAACTGCACACAGTACTCCAGGTGATGTCTCACAACAGCAGAGTAGAGGGCAGGATCACCTCCTTCAACCTGCTGTTCACACTTCTTTTGATGCAGCCCAGGATACAGTTGGCTTTCTGGGCTGTGAGACGGCACACTGAAGCCAGCTCATGTTCAGTTTCTCATCAACCAAACCCCCAAATCCTTCTCCACAGGGCTGCTCTGAATCTCTTCTCTGCCCAACCTGTAGCTGTGTCTGGGATTGCCCGGACCCAGGTGTAGGACCTTACACTTCCCATTGCTGAACTTCACGTGAAGTTGGCATTGGCCCACCTCTCAAGTGTGTCATGGTCTCTCTGGATGGCATCCTCTTCCCTCCAGCACATCAACCAAACCACACAGCTTAGTGTTATCAGCAAACTTGCTGAGTGTGCATCCATCCCGCTGTCCATGTTGCCGACAAAAATGTTGAGCGCCGACCCATGAGGGACACCACTTGTTACCCGTCTCCAGTTGGACATTGAACCGTTAACCGCAACTCTCTGCGTGTAGCCAGCCAGCCATTCTTTATCTATCGGGTGGTACATCCATCAAACCAGAACGATTCCGCCGGAAGAGATGCCGCCGTCTGTGGCCCGAGAGCCGCCCAGCCCCGCCCGGCAGGTGCCGGGCCGGGGCAGAGCCGGGGCCCGCCTGGGGCTCCGCCCGGGCCCCCGCCCGGGCCCAGCCCCCGCCCCCCTTGCCTGCGCGCGGCCCGTGTGCCGGCGGCCCAGCCGGGCCCCGCCTCGCCGCGCTCGCCAGGAGGGGCGGGGGCTGTGGAGCGACGGCAGCGGGCAGGCAGGCGCGGAGCTGCCCTTCCATAAGAGCCGCCATTAGCGGTGGGACCCCGTGACAGGGTCTCAGTGTCGGCGGCTGACGGGGAGTGAAGGTAGCTGGGGTGGGTCCCCGTTTGATGGATCCCCGGATAGCCTGGTTCCAGCCAGAGCAGCTTGGTCCCTCGAACCGCCTGTGGATGCAGATCTGGGAAGCTACGCAGGGGGTCCGCAATCTCTACTTCCATCAGGAGCAGCAGCAGAGCGCCCCCGCTGGGGCCGGCCCGGTCTCCCCGCCCAGCATGTACCGTGCTGATCCCCAGCCCGACTTCCTGCCGCTCGAGAGCGCTAACAACCAGCACAACCACAGCCGCCACCAGACCCTCACCGCCCCCCTGGGGCTGCTGCCTGGGCCCGGCCCGCACAGGTCGAGCCGTCTGCCGCCACGGCCGCCAGCAACAAGAGGAAGCGTGACAACAAGGCCAGCACCTTCGGCCTTAACTACAGCCTCCTGCTGAGGCCTCCTGGGCAGGGCCGGGCCCTCGCCCTAGGGAATGAGCCGGCCGCACGGGCCGAGTCGCTCTACACCGGCACCCCTTGGAAGAAGAGGAACTACAGCCAAGGAGTCATGGGGTGAGCGGCCGCAGCGCCAGGCAGGCGAGGGGGTGCCGGGCAGCTGCAGGCGCCGGGTTTGGACCTGGCCCGGCCTCTTGAAGAGGGGCGGGCTGAGGCCCTCCCCGCACGGGATGGCCGCTGGGCCGTGGCGGTGGGGCGTGGCCACAGGAACGGCGGGTGTTACGGGGTATCTGGATCGGGCCCGTAGGACGCCGCTCGCCGCCGGCGGGGGCAGGCAGGGGCCACGTGTGCCGGGCCGCTGCCCGGCCCGCCCGTGCGCTGCGTTAACGGGCCCCGCTGATGCCTGTCGGCGGGGCAGCCTCTCGTGCAGCCCCCGAGCCCGGCCGGGCGGTGACCCCTCGTGGAGGGGGTAGTGGATGCCCAGGTGCGTGCTGATGGTGTGGGCAAGCCTATCTGTAGGCTTTCCTGTTGTCACTGCGTGTGTACGTGGGGCTGTCAGACGCTCGTCGCCTGGTATCGCGCTTTGCTGCCCGAGTAAGGGTGTTCCGTTGCTCTCTCTGCTGTTATTGTACCGGTGGTGGTGTCGGCGAGGGGTCTGATGCCGTTGCTGTTCACGTGCATGCTGCGGGGATGGGTGAGGTGGCTGAGCTGGGGAGGAAAGCAGACAGCACGCTATCAGAGGTGCAGGTCCTGCTTTTGGCAGCCGCTGCCAGGCACGCTTCTGAAGCTTTGTGCTATATGTGGAACAAATGCATAATAGGAGTTATAACTTAGAAGAATAATAATCTGCTGCTGTTAAGAGAGTGCATAGTCTAGAAAATAAGATGGGGAGTGTGTTTTTCTAAGACCTAACAGAGAAAGTAGGCACACATAATTATATAGAGTGTTATGGATTATGTCGTGGTTAAGCCCAGCCAGTGACTCAAAACAAGGCAGCTGCCTGCTCGTTTCCCCCCCCCCCCCCCCGCTTTGTCCGCTCTGCTCCCAGAGGGAGGGGGAGGAAAATTAAAAGACTGTAAATCCCACAGGTTGAGATAAGAATAGTCCAGTAACTAAGGTATAATACAAAACTACTACTACTGTCAATAATGATAATAAGGGAAATAACAAGGGGAGAGAACATAAAACTAGAAGTGGAAAGGGGGTGTGTGTAAATACAAGTGATGCACAACACAATTGCTTACCACCTGCTGACTGATACCCATCTCGACCCGAGCAGTGATCTGGGCCTTCCAGGTAACTCTCTCCAGTTTATATACTGGGCATGAAGTGCTGTGGTATGGAATACCCCTTTGGCTAGATTGGATCAGGCGTCCTGACTCTGCTCCCTCCTGGCTTCTTATGCCCCTCCTCACTGGAGGATCATGAGACTGAAAAGTCCTTGATTGGGGTAAACATTAGTTAGCAACAGCTAAAAACATTGGTGTGTTATCAGCATTGTTCTCAGACTAAGGTTGAAACTGCAGCACTGTACCAGCTACTAAGGAGAAAAATGATCGCTACAGCTGTTTATACAAGATTTTATACTTATTGACCTACAAAATATACAGCAGATAAAAATAATGAATGGCAGAAGACTTACAGGAAAAATTACAGGAGATAATTCTGAATGTCTCAACTGACAAAGTTGCATCCAGTAACCTTGCAGCCAGTCTTCCTTGTAGTAGGAGTTACTGAAGTTGCAACAGCTTTGCAGTTTTAGTCAATTGAAAGAGCTTGATTCTATTACAAAAGCACCTTGAACAACTCTTAAAACTCTTTATAGTTTAGCTAATTTTAAGTTACGCTTTATGTACGACACCCACATCTTGCTTATAACACTGAATAAAAAATTGTTATTTATTGTGGCAGTATTTTCTTTATCAAATCTGAAGTTATAAATTTTCAATACTACTTTCATATTTGGACTATCATAACATAAAAATCCACTCGGAACGGTCACGTGGACTTCAGATACAGTACAGCCTTAGTTGGTAAGATACAAGCATATTTAAGACAATTTTTTAAATATTAAATCTGGAAAGAGCAGTGTTGTGAACCAGATGACACCAGGAGCTATGTATTCCCACAATGGAAGTGGCTGGTGTACTATATACGCAGTCTGACAAATGTGATCCTTGATGTAGTTGCAGTTCTTAAAAAGCAAGACCCATTTTCTCCCAGGCAGACGGTCTTTCTGCAAGCCTTTAACCAATTCCAAAAAGAATGACCAGGAGACAAGGACAGCTGTAATGAGCAAGTGTGCTAATAAAGCATCATGGGAATGGTAAAAGTTCCTTTCAGTACTGTTCCTGAGAATGAAAATAATCCGTACAGCAAGTATTACTTCTTTTCCTGAACATTGGCATCCGTCTTAATTACAGTAGCTTATAAAGACACACAACGCACAAGGTTTGATTTTCAAGTTCAACTTCATAACTGATTAACATACAGGTGAAGTATGTTCTCTTCTAGCTGCAGTAAAGTAACACTAATACTGAAGAAAAAAAAAAAGAGGTAATCAGAAGTAGCAAAAGCACTGATATGATAACAAATAATTTGGATAAATATTCAAGAAGTAACATTGCACACTTTCACTGTCAACTGCTTGAGACTTTCACTCCCAGGCAGTGACAACCAGTCCTGGTTGGTTTTTTGCTGTTGCACACCTTAAAAAGGTCATTTTTGGTTTCTATGGGAGTGGAAAAAAACCAACCAACCAAAAAAAAAAAAAAAGGCACAACCAAACAAAAAAAAAAACCAAAGCAAAACAAAAAAACCCCAAACAACCAACTGAAGGAAGACAGCCCTTATTGAACATGAGGCCTGGGTTTCAAAATTAATTTTCCAGTCTGCAAGAAGAGGGGAGGATAAGTTTAGACACTGGAAGTTGAGCCCATCTTCCGTTTTACAGGCTAAGTTTAGAAAGACACACAGAACAATAATAAGTATTCTACATTCCAGTTTTACAGACGCACAGAATTCATTAAGATGTATTTATAGAATGGTTTAGGTTGTGAGGGGCCTTAAAGCTCATTCACAGTTCCAACCCCCTGCCACAGCCGGGACACCTTCCACTAGACCCAATTGCTCCAAGCCCCATCCAACCTGGCCTTGAACGCTACCAGGGATGAGGCAGCCACAGTTTCTCTGGGCACCCTGTGCCAGCACCTCACCACCCTCATAGGAAAGAATTTCTTCCTAATATGTAAGTCTCCCCCCTTTCATCTTAAAGCTGTTTCCCCTTGTCCTATCACTACATGCCTTTGAGGCAAGTGCTGTTCAGGGGGAAAAAAAAAACCCACAACAAAACAAACAAACAAGCGCCTGTCCTGGGTTCAGCAGCAGCAGTCATTTTTCTCCTTCTTGGTAGCTGGTGCAGCACTGTGTTTTTGATTTTGGGCCTGGGAGCAGCGCTGATAACACCAGTGTTTTCAGTTACTGCTTGGTAGTGTTTTGGTCTGACCAAGGACTTTCTGAGCCTCATGCTCTGCCAGGGAGGAAGGGGAGCCGGGAGGAAGCAGAGACAGGACACCTGACCCAAACTGACCAAAGAGGTTCTTCCATACCATAGCACGTCATGTCCGGAATGTGAAAACGGAGAGCAGAGACCCGGAAGGGTGTGGTGGTGCACTGGGGGGGGGGTTTGCTGCTGGGGGGTGCACTGTCTGGGTCGGGCTTGGTGAGCAGTTGTATTCTCTTTCCTTGTATTTCTCTTGTATTATTACTGGTGGTAGCAGTAGTGATTTGTGTTATACCTTAGTTACTAAACTGTTCTTATCTCAACCTGTGGGAGTTGCATTCTTTTGAATTCTCCTCTCCATCCCCCTGGGACTGGGGGAAGAAAGAGAGGAGAGGGAGGGAGGGAGTGAGTGAGTGAGTGAGAAAACTGCGTGGTTCTGGACTTAAACCATGACAACACCAAACAAACAAACAAAAAAACCAAAACAAAGCAAGCCACCAGAAAACCACCAAAATTTAGGCAGTGACTAATATTTACATAATCACAGGACATGTTATATTCTGCCAAAACGGTTTGACATCGGGCTGCTATACTATGTGGACTGTGTCAAGGAAAGGAGCTAACGCTGATACACAGAACAAGTAAAACCCCAAAAAAAGCAGTATTAGCATAGGCATCAATCATTGTAGTAACTGCAACACCTTTAATCTGACGAACACAATTGAAGGATACATTGATGGTGCCACCACTCTTCTATGTATTCCAGCAAAGAACAAGCCTATTAGGGTAATACACCTAATTGTAAAAAATGTGTGATTCAAAAATGATATGAAAAATGACACCTAGGAAAGAAATCAGGTTAGTCCCAGTGCATACTTTCACTTAAAAATATAAAATAATAAAAATATATATATACACGCACATATATATACTGCTCCTAGCCATTTGAGTACTTGTGAACTGTTCTTTAGATACGCATTCAAGGTACACATATTGGTAGGCGTTATTGTCCCAGGACATATTCCAGAAAAATTCTAGACAGCTCAAGAGCCTAACTGAACATTATCTCCCAGTTCCAGAGGAGAGCCATATTTAGCCTTTCAGTTTTCAATACTATACCACTTGACTGCCACACACTACATTTGGGATTAGCCTGATCTTTACCTTTTGTGTCTCTGGGTCCATTAACCAGTTCCAGGCACCACTTGCTGTACAGACTGACACCACTATCAGAATCACTTGATAAAGAAAAGAACGAGAGTCATAAATAGTATACCTGCTATCAACAAGCATTTCTTTTTCATCAGCAGCTCTTACACATTTCTTCTCCCACTTCTCAAGGAGGAGAAGTTTCTAGCTGGAAGGTAGAAATGAGACTAGACAAAGAAACTTCTTATGTGGCACCATAAAGATTCTGTACCGGTTTCCTGGACAGGACAAGTAGGTAACAAAAATATAAATTTTGTCAAGTAAAAACATCCTGATGCTTTGAGGAAACAAAAGTTTCTAAAATAACGCAATTAGCCAAATGGAAACGAGTCCCATTGTCTGACTCAGTTATTTTTGGGTTGCCATGTTGCCACAGTACTTGTTTCTCAAGGCCCAGGATAGTGCTCCGGGCAGTGGCATGTGAACAGCGTGTGTTTTGAGCCATCCGATGGTTGCTTCCACCATGGTTAGCACATGGCGCTTGCTTGGTGGGAGTGTGATATAGTCATTCTGCCAGGCCTGCCCATATTTGTACTTCAGCCATCCTCCTCCATACCAGAGAGGTTTTAACCACTCGCCTTGCTTAATTACAGCCCTTTCACAGTCGTGAATAACCTGGGCAATAGTGTCCTTTGTTAAGTCCACCCCTTGTTCACGAGCCCATCTATATGTTTGTCCTGGTTTAAGCACAGCCCTCGGTAACTCAGAACCATGCAGCTATTCACTCACTCCCCCACTTTATGCTTTGGATCATTTGACTGTTTTTTTCTCATCCCATAGGATTTACATTTCTTTGGTCCTCCTCCCCATCCTGCCAGGACTGGGTGGGGAAGAAGGGGGAGAGTGAGCTAGCGGGCTGCGTGGTTTTGAGTTTCCAGCTGAGCTTAAGCTACAACAGTCTTCTACTCACTTTTTGGTAGTTTGGGCGCACTTGCTTAATTTTCACATTTTGAAATTATTTTGAGTGGGTGGTTTCAGTAAGTGAGTTGAATTAATCTTGAGTGTGTTTCTGAGGGTTCTGCGCAGCCTTTTGCTCTCCCTTTACTGCTTTTGTTGCAAGATTGCAGACAAATGTATTAATGCACAACATGTAGATGGTGTGAGGAGGTGTGCTGTGCTGGGGATGTCCCAATCTAGGGTGGGTTCCCGCTATATGATATTAGGGCCGGGCCAATTGTGAGGTTTTAACCCTCAAACTATTAGAAATCCCTTTCCCCCCAATGTGCTGACTCTTTTGTCCTTATGTCCGAGCAGAACTCAGCAACTGAGGTCATTGCATAAAATTTTTCAGATATCTTTCAGCATGTATTGGTGTCTCTGAATTTTAAGGTTTTTGGACTCATGGAAAGTATTTCAGTGAAATATTTTCTAGGTTTATATTGGTTTTCTGCCAGATATACTAGCTGAAGCTTCAGAGGAAAGAAGATAAAAGCCATGGTTTGATCCCCAGGCCTAGTCAGAGACCGGCCTTTCCAGATACTTTGAAAGATGAGACCAATCACCTACATGGGGGGAGGAACTATTCTTCCAGTTCCTGCAATTGATACTCTTGAGCATGTGTCTCTGTCACTGGGCTAATAGAGGTGATCTCAGGAAACATTCGTGATCTGCTTAGTCACCATCCTTTATTGACAGTTACTGTTTGTAGCTTTCTAGCCTGGAGTGATAAGCAGAGCAAAAGGAGGCTGGGACTCTCCATGATATTTTGCAGGTTGCATGCTAGTGCTCCTGGCCCATGGTTTTTCTGCTACCCGTGCATAGAATCATAGTAGTTAGGGTTGGAAAGGACCTTAAGATCATCTAGCTCTAACCCCCCTGTCAGGGCCAGAGACACCACGCACTAAGCCATGTTGCCCAAGGCTCTGTCCAACCCGGCCTTGAACACTGCCTCGGGCAGCCCATTCCAGTGCCTCACCACCCTCACAGTAAAGAACTTCTTCCTTATATCTAATCTAAACTTCCCCTGTTGAAGTTTGAACCCATTACCTCTTGTAATATCACTACAGTCCCTGATGAAGAGTCCCTCTCCAGCATCCTAACAGGCCCCCTTCAGATACTGGAAGTATCAGTTTAAAACTAAGTAGAAATTGCAAAAATGGCTTGAAAAGGGTTAGAAATGGGCAAAAATGTGTCAAAACAGGTTTGAAATGGGAAATGAGATAGAAATGGCAAAACTTGGCTTATAATAGGTTAGAAATGGACAGAAGTGGCCCAAAATGGGTTAGAAATGGCCCCAAATGGCTTAATACGGGTTAGAAATGGGCAAAAGAAGTGTTAAAACTGGTTTGAAATGGGCAATAATGAGTTAGAATTGCCAAAAATTGGCTTAAACCGGATTAGAAATGGCCAAAAATGGTTTAGTAATGGAAAAAAATGTCTTAAAATGGGTTAGAAATTGCCAGTAGCGGCTTAAAATGGGTTAGAAATGGGAAAAAAATGGGTTAGAAATGGCCAAAAATGGCTTAAAGCGGGTTAGAAATGGGAAAAAGCATATTAAAACAGGTTTGCAATAGGCAATACTGAGTTAGAAATGCAAAAAATGGCTTAAAAAGGGTTTAAAATGGGCAATAATGAGTCAGAAATGGCAGCAATTAGGTTAAAAAGGGTTAGAAATGGCCAAAAATGGCTTAAAATGGGTTAGAAAAGGCTGAGGTCTCCACGCAGCCTTCCCTTCTCCAGGCTGAACAGCCCCAACTTTCTCAGCCTGTCTTCATGCGGGAGGTGCTCCAGCCCCGTGGTCATCCTTGTGGCCCTCCTCTGGACTTGTTCCAACAGTTCCATGTCCTTTTTACGTTGAGGACAGCAGAACTGCACACAATACTCCAAGTGAGGTCTCACAAGAGCAGAGTAGAGGGGCAGGATCACCTCCTTTGACCTGCTGGTCATGCTTCTTTTGATGCAGCCCAGGATACGGTTGGCTTTCTGGGCTGTGAGTGCACACTGAAGCCAGCTCATGTTCAGTGCCTCATCAGTCAACACCCCCAAATCCTTCTCCACAGGGCTACTCTGAATCTCTTCTCTGCCCAACCTGAAAGCTCTGTTTTGAGCCCCACACCAGGCTTGCCTGACTCATGCTGGGTGACCTGACATACGTGCAGATTTGATGTAGTAACAAAGGGCTGTGCTGTGAGTTTTTTAGTTCTGATCTGAGTCTTCTGACGGAGACTTTCTTTAGAGCACACAGTATCCATCGGAATTACTCATCAGCCTGCCAGGAGCATGTTGGTCTTGCTCCTGCCCAGATAGCATGTGGTATCACTGATTGGCAGGTCGCAGATTATTTATGTGATGATATTTGCTGCATTAAGAAAATAGTAGCAATATACTAGTGATGTATGAAGAACTGTCCTGCTTGCCTTGCTTTATGAAGACAAACAGAAAGGTGTATTAGCTGACCTGATGTATCCCTTTGTTCTGTTTTAATAGTAACATTACTACTGATATTGATAGTTATTTCTTGTTAAGCTCTTGTTTAAAAAAGAAAGAAGTAAAAATTGTTGTTTGGTCATCTTGAGTGAGAGCTTTTTAAGCAAGGGGAATTGGCAGGCCGAGGAATTATTAATTTCACGCTATAGGAAATAGGTACCTTTAACTCCTCTGTGGTTTTAGCTGTTTGGAAATTTACTTCAAGTTGTAATTACAGAATATATGAAGTACATGTTAATAATTACTCTTTAAACTTAAAGATATATATAAATTATGAGGTTGCAAACTGCATAGCTGGTCTGTATGTGTAACTGTTCCAACAGACTAATAGTTTTCTGCAAGCGAGCTAAAGAAAAACCTTGTGGTAGTATTTTATAGGAGATGTTGGAATTATTGGTGTGTTTCAAAATAATTAGATATTGCTAGAGTTGAAGCCTTTTTGACATTATGAAATTAAAGAGCTATTTGCCATCTCTGCTCTTCCCACTTTGTTTTTCCTGCATTAAACCTTTTTCTACTGCTTCATCCTGTTCTTTTGTTAGAACTTTTTCTTTCAGCTCACTTGAGGTAGCTGTTTCTCTAGTTATTTTTCTTTTTCACTTCTCTCTTAAGTAAAACACTTTGCCTGGGAGAAGTAGCAGACTCTCATAGCACTTGCTTACAGAGATGCAAAGGAGGGATGATATGTACATACTTCACAGGGAAGAAATAGAAGACTATTCCTGTGGCGTATCAAAGACAGACTCCAGTTCTGGTGAAATCTGAAGACCTTTATGTCTCGCATCCCTTTTATAGTCTACTAAGTGCTAAGCAGTAACTTTACACTCTCTTAGTTCCTCATCATCCCGATTCCGCAAAACTACTAAGGATTACAAATATTTACATTGTTTGGTCTGTTTCTGAGATGCACATCCTGCTTTATCTTGCAAACCGCCTGCTTTGTTTTGCTAACCGATCTTTACACTTCATTGTTCTCTTTACCTTCCCAAGGCTTAAGGCCAACCAGGGCAATAGCACCTGGTGTTTTCTTCACTGTTCCCAAGGCTTTAGCCGGACCAGGGCGATAATGCCTGGTTCCATTTCGTTAACTATTTCTATCCCATCACCCACATCTCCCCCTTTTTGTTTTACTAAGAAAGACAGCTTTTATAGATTTATCAATAAGTCCTTGTAACCATTGAAGCAAGCAAGGCACACAGATTAGAATACATACAAAGATTAACAAAATGATTAGTCCAATCTTCAAGATAAAGTAAAGCCATGCTGTGAAGCCCAAGCCAGAAAACACTTTGTTCAACCAGTTCGGTCCCTCATCTTCCTGAAGGTGTGCTGTCCTTGTTATTAAGTCCAGAATGCTTTTATGGATAGACTGAGAATTGTTATAAATGTTCAAAGACCAATTCCAAATCAAATGGATAGTTATTGTAATTTCATATAGGAAAGGCAATAAGCAAACAGCGCTGGGTGCGCGGGGAGTCTCCGCTCTGCCAGCACGCACACCAAGGATCACACAGTCCCTCCTTTTACAGAGCTTATACATGCATATTCACTAAGATGTTGTAATAGGTAAATTTGCTCCCGCTTCCTATGATAATTAGTTTCGCAAGTCTTTTCCGCATGCGCGCTGTCTCCTGGTGGTCTTGGGTGAGGGTCTCGGGATGAAGTAAGAGTCTTCCTCAGTGACCTTTATGCAGACTTTTAAGGTTGAACTTTTTACCTTCTTTCTCTGCGCATGTCCCTTCCTGCTGCTTCTGCCCCCCTCTTAGTTGTCCTTGGGAATTTACAGTTGCATAGATAAGGGGGCTTCTACAGTTTGTCTCAAAGACAAAGGAGCATAGATAAGGGGGTTTCTGCAGTTTCTTAAAGACAAAGGAACATCTGTAGTTTATGATTACCCAAACTTAAACTTATGGGCCTTACTTAATTAACAATTACCCAAACCTTATTGTATCAGCCTTGCTTCAGTTACACAGTTAACATTACTCTCAGCAAATTTACAATGTTGGTTTTTATTACAGAATGATCTGATAAATTCATGCAGCACATACCATCAAAATCTTCACGCCCATGTCCTTGAGCTAACAGTAAAAAATCAACAGTCGCCCTGTTCGGTAGTGAGGTGTGCCTCACAGAATCAACGTCTAAAAGCAACCCTGTTGTCCAGTGGTACCCTTTCCGGGCTTAAATGCTCCCAGTCTATTACTAGTGGCTGGAAAGTCCAGTTGCGATACACTCCCGCACGGATACGCTCTCCGTTGACTGGTTCTCAAAAAAGAGACCAGTTAACTTTGTACAGTTCCCACGGGTCAACTTTAAACCAGCGATGAATCGGCATCGATCTTCATTGGCAGCTGTCGCTTGTATAAACGGACGGGTACATCGCGCGGGGATCCATCGGGGTCCTCGTTCTGTGGAGACACAAGCATAGCCTCTTCCCCAAGTTATTAACCTAAAAGGACCTTCCCAGTTATGATTTTCCAAAGACTTTACCATTACCATAACGGGTTCTTTCCCTGGTATCGGATCTGGGCCTACGTGGGTTAGTGCAGAAAAATGCCTGATCATTGGGGAGATATTCATGGACATTTGGAAGTTGAATGTTTTATGTGGAGGCTGAAGTTCTGATGCAAATAAAGTCTTTTATGGGGGAAAGGGGGGAGAAAACAAAAAGCAACACAAAAAACTAAGAGCCAGAGTTACCAGCCTTTGGGCTTATAGGGAAGAACCTGAAAACAAACATCACATATTCATGAAATATTACTTTCAGGTTTGCAAGACTGCTATAATTTACAACTGAGTTACATATTCCTTCTGCATATTACAAAATCAGAAGGAAAGTTAATGAGTAATCCTAACAACTTATGCTTTCAAAAGTAAGATGGAAAAGGTCTTTCAAAAGCATAGAGATGCTTCTCTGTATAAATATTTTTTCTTCTATGATCATAGAATAGTTAGGGTTGGAAAGGACCTTAAGATCATCTAGTTCATGTAGTTCCAACCCCCCTGCCATGGGCAGGGACACCTCACACTAAACCATGTCACCCAAGGCTATGTCCAACCTGGCCTTGAACACCGCCAGGGATGGAGCATTCACAACTTCCCTGGGCAACCCATTCCAGTGCCTCACCACCCTTACAGTAAAGAATTTCTTCCTCATATCCAATCTAAACTTCCCCTGTTTAAGTTTTAACCTGTTACCCCTTGTCCTATCACTACAGTCTCTAATGAAGAGTCCCTCCCCAGCATCCCTGTAGGCCCCCTTCAGATATTGGAAGGCTGCTCTGAGGTCTCCACACAGCCTTCTCTTCTCCAGGCTGAACAGCCCAACTTTCTCATCCTGCCTTCCTATGGGAGGTACTCCTGTCCCCTGATCATCCTCGTGGCCCTCCTCTGGGCTTGTTCCAACAGTTCCATGCCCTTCTTATGTTAAGGACACCAGAACTGTACACAGTACTCCAAGTGAGGTCTCGCAAGAGCAGAGTAGAGGTGTAGGATCACCTCCTTCGACCTGCTGGTCATTCTTCTTTTGATGCAGCCCAGGATAGGGTTGGCTTTCTGGGCTGTGAGCGCACACTGCTGGCTCGTGTGCATTTTCTCGTTGACCAACAGCCCCAAGTCTTTCTTTACAGGGCTTCTCTGAATCTCTTCTCTGCCCAACCTGTAGCTGTGTCTGGGATTGCTCCGACCCAGGTGTAGGATGTTGTACTTGGCATGGTTAAACTTCATAAGGTTGGCATCAGCCCACCTCTCCAGTGTGTCAGGGTCCCTCTGGATGGCATTCCTTCCCTCCAGCGTATCAACCGAACAACACAGCTTGGTGTCATCGGCAAACTTGCTGAGGGTGCACTCAATCCCACTGTCCATGTCAATGATAAAGATGTTGAACAAGACCAGTCCCAACACAGATCCCTGAGGGACACCACTCGTTACTGGTCTCCGGCTGGACCTTGAGCCATTGACCACAACTCTTTGCATGCGGCCATCCAGCTATTTCTTTATCCAGCGAGTGGTCCACCTATCAAATTGAAGTCTCTCCAACTTGGAGAGAACAATGTCGTGTTGAGACAGTGTCAAACGCTTTGCACAAGTCCAGGTAGATGACATCAACTGCTCTACCCCTGTCCATCAGTTCCGTAGCCCCATCATAGAAGGCCACCAAGTTGGTCAGGCAGGATTTCCCCTTAGTGAAGCCATTTACCCAAAAATGGGGCCACTGAGGAATATCGGAATAATCAACAAGTGGATCGAACTGCTAAGATTGAAGTGGCTCAGATGGACTTATATTGGCAACATAAGGGTGAATTATTTTTAGCCTGGTGGGCCCATGACACCTCAGACAATCAAGGCAGAGATGCAACATATAGATCAGGGGCTCGTGATTGAGTGGTGGACTTAGCAATGAGCACTATTGCCCAGGTTATTCACGAATGTGCAACATGCTGCAATTAAGCAACCTGAGTTGTTAAAGCCTCTCTGGTATGGAGGATGATGGCTAAAGTACAAATATGGGTAGGCCTGCTACATTGACAGTATGACATCCCCTACCATGCTCCAGCCTCTGGGAAAATTGAATGGTAGAATGGGCTGTTAAAACTACACTGAGAGCTGTGGGTGGTGGGATTTTCAAACATTGGGATACACATTTACCAAAAGCCACCTGGTTGTTCAACACTAAGGGATCTGGTAACAGACCTGGCCCGGCGCAATCAGAGCTTTTACCTACTACCGAGGGGGAAAAAGTTCCTGTGGTGCACATAAAGAATTTGCTGGGGAAGACAGTCTGGGTTATTCTTGCTTCAGGTAAAGGCAAACCCACTCGTGGGATTGCTTTTGCTCAGGGACCCGGATATACTTGGTGGGTAACACTTAAATGAGGTGTACTGTCGTCCTGAGAATACCAGAGAAAGACAATGGCAAAATGCTGGGGCTTGTCCTACGCCTACGTAGCATCTCTGGAAAAAGATGTCTCTGAATGTGATGGCAAAGCAATCGACAGCACAGCTACTCAACCCCCAACCACAGGAGCTAAACCCACACCGGCAACAGACACTGCAGCCACTCCATCCCCAGTGTCAGACAGTGCAGCCACTCCAACCACATTGATAGCCACTGCAGCTGAACCAAAGTTCCAATACATGCTAATATCAGTAGCCCCTATTGTGGAATAATTAGGAAATGTGGAATTAGACTTATATTTGAGATGCAGCATTGTCCACACATAAGGGAGAAACAGACTTTCAGGGCCTCTCAGAGCAAGATGCAGCCACATCTGGTATGCCAGGAATATGCACTCCACAGCAGTTCCTGTGGCAACACGGATGAAGGATGGAGCAGGGTGGATATCTTGCGGCTCCTCTCTGTCCTAAAAATGGGAACTAGGTGGTGCAAGAAACTGATAAGCTGCATACTTGCTACCCTGAGCCAGCAGCCTGTCATCTTTTGACAGAATGCCATCCTCTGTGTGAACTTTGCTTCATTATAATGTCATTATAATGCATTTACATGCTAAAATACACTCCCATCTCCAATGCGAGCCCCCTCAAAAATGAGACCACCCCTCTCTGAGCATGCATTCTGAATTTTTGGTGTCATATACCTTTAAAGAGAAGCGAGAGAGATTTGCACCAATTGTAATAAAGGTATGTCTGACTAGAGTCACTCAAGCTCCACCTTGAAGGTGAAAATAATATAAAATGACCCAAGAGAGAGGGGGATATTGGGGAAGATACCAATGTGGATGAGTCGAGGAAGATAACATCAACAGACTCCTGGGACCGGTCGACAGGCTGGACCTCTCTTCCCCCCCCATAGGGATGCCTGTGGGTAAGATTTGCACTGTATCCAGTGCTTCCCTGGTAAAACTTAGAATCTCTATATCGAGTTACTTTTACTGTTACCTTTATATTTTAGAGTCAGTCTGTGTTAACTTTATTGAACGCTTGTATTCATGTAACTATTATTTGCACATACTTTTGCAGACAGTATTTATCACCGGCAATCCATAAGAACCTGTACCTGTTGCATCAGTAAACTACACTATTTCAGTAGCCATTCATAATTTCCTCACTGAACATGACCTCATTTCTCAGTGTGGCCATGAGGGTTCATGAGCACAATTGAACCGTCAGTGCGGTGCCCTATCAGTGAATCCGGATCAGTACACGCCCGGACTGATAGTTGCAGCTGATTGTACACTATCAGTGAATCCAGATCTGATGCGCCCAGACTGGTAGTTGCATAGTGGAGCCATCCCTGTGGTGCATTATCAGTGCATCGGGAACCAGTACGTGCCCAGACTGATAGTTGCAGCTGATTGTGCACTATCAGTGAATCCGGATCAGACGCTCCCGGACTGGTAGTTGCATATTGGGGCTGTTCCTGGCCCCCTCTAATAAATCAAGGGGTTTATTTTTCCCCCTTTAACGCAACACCTATAAGCAAGGGGAAAAGCAAATGAGAGTCACAAAGAGCAACTTGTGCAGTGATTAAGGACGTGATTCGGAGAAAACTCCAGGAACAAACTTGCCAACAAAGTTTTCTAGTTGACAAGCAGGTATTCTTTATTACGGTGCCGGGAGACACGAGGAATAGCTCCTCCTAACATGTGTCCTCGTATTGCTACACAAGCAGTCCTTATATAGCTATGAAGCATACATACATATTCATGAGGCTATGTATGGATTATCTCATTTTCCAGAAAGTTCCCCGCATGCGTACAAAAATGTGGTGGTGGTCTCTGAGGGTCGTTTACTTCTTCCAACAATCTTCATCACTGCTGGCAGCCTTTGAAGCACCCACAGTAGATGCTTATACCAGCTTAATCGCTTTGTTAGCACCACAGACATAATAATCATCCCATCCTCCTGCTTATCAGTTAGTTTAACTGCAGCCTATCCTGGGCCTCTGCCTTTCCAGATACTCCCTATCTTTACGTCCTGTTCTTCTAGCCTGTTTTCTTAGACTCATTTTGTACTAAGGTCATAAAGGCCTAAACTACGTCAACTACAGCAGTTTATCTTATACAAGGATTCTCAGCATGTTCTCTAGCTGTACTCTGTATTTTTCTCTGTATATCATGCATCTCAGTAGTTTTCCATTACTACTGTTACAAAGCCATCAAACTTAACATTACTTAAAATTGATTCTAAAAGTTTATATATTTCATTTTGTAATTTTTTTACCCCCCTTGTCTCAGACGGCATCTGCAGAAGAGTTATTAATTCAGGAATTGGATGATGAGGAGGAAGAAGAGATCCTTCTTGATTCTGGACCTCAACTGAGCTGTGGAATATGCGAAAATATTTCATCCGTCGTCCAGGGGGGCACATCATCACCTGGTTGATCTGATGCTGGGACCATGGGGCTGACAGTCACAAACTAGAAGGTAGGGAAGCCAAGCAGCTGGGATCACTTGCTAGGGAAGGGGGAATCGACGAAGCGATTGCAAAAGAGGAACGGTCCTTCAGCCTTTGGAGGCGGCTCTTGGCAGCTGTGAAGGAAATGTATCCCTACAAGGACGATCTTATGTGTTGTTCATCCAACTGGACCATGATAGAGGCATCCAGTACCTGAGTGAATCAGCCATTCTAGAGATGATCTGTCATAGGCCAGATGCCAGGAATGCATCCGTAGATCCAGATGAAGTTGAATGTGCATGACCCGCTGTCGTGGTTTAAGCCCAGCTGTAACTCAGAAAACCACGCAGTCTCTTTCTCACTCCCCCCCGCCTTCCTTCCTCCCACTTCTGGAGGGATGGAGGGGAGAATCGAAAGAATGTAACTCCCACAGGTTGAGATAAGTACAGTCCAGTAACTAAGGTATAACACAAACCTCTACTGCTACCACCAATAATAATGATAAGGGAAGTAACAAGGGAAGAAAATACAACCGCTCACCACCCGCCAACGGATACCTAGCCTGACTGAGCAGTGAACTAACTCTTCCGGTTTCCTTCCCCCAGTTTATATAGTGGGCATGACATGCTGTGGTATGGAATACCTCTTTGGTTAGTTTGGATCAGGTGTCCTGTCTCTGCTTCCTCCCGGCTTCCCCTCCTCCCTGGCAGAACATGAGACTCAGAAAGTCCTTGGTCAGAGTAAACATTACTTAGCAACATCAGTGTTATCAGCGTTGTTCCCAGGCTGAAAGTCAAAAACACAGCGCTGCACCAGCTACTAAGAAGGAGAAGAATGACTGCTACTGCTGAACCCAGGACTCCCGCGTGGCAGAAATTTACACGGAGTGAGCCATCATCATATACCCACACATTAGTTCCATCATTTCAGCAGTGGAAAAACTCCTGACCCAAGAGTTCAAACAATTGAGAGACGATCTATCCAGCTCCTCACGTGTATAGACCCACAAGTCAGATATTAAAAGAAGGCGTCCTATTGCCTGAGAGAGAAGGTATAGGACATACATGCCATGGGCCACCCTATGGTTTTACCTGTGGGGTCATGGAGAAGACATGAGAAACTGGGATGAAAAACCTACCTCAGTCCTGGAAGAACAGGTGTGTGAACTGAATAGGAAGACAACAGTCAAAGATGATCTTCCCAAGAAAGTTGCTGGTCTGGTCTTTGGTGAGCTGTTTCCCAGATGGAGTGGAAGAGCAGATTTTACTTCAGCTTAAGTGATAAGGAATTTTAATCCCTTTGTACAAGAATTTAGTTGAGAATCTTATGATTGCCATTAGAGGGGCCCTGCCTCCAGCCAGCTGGAGGTAGGGGATAATCGGGTTTACCGGACTGTGTGGATCAGATGGCCTGGTACATCAGTTCCACAGAAGTATAAGGCTCTAGTAGATACCAGCGCAGAGTGTACCCTGATGCCATCAAGATGTCAAGGGGTGGAACCCATTTATATTTCTGGAGTGACAGGAGAATCCCAACAGTTGACTGTACTGGAGGCTGAAATCAGCCTGACTGGGAGAGGATGGCAAAAGCACCCCATTGTGACTGGTCCAGAGGCTCCACGCATCCTTGGCATAGACTACCTCAGGAGAGGGTACTTCAAAGACCCAAAAGGGTACCGATGGCACTTTGGTATTGCTGCTTTGGAGAGAGAGGAAGTGGAGCAGCTCTCCACCTTGCCTGGTCTCTCAGAGGATCCTTCTGTTGTGGGATTACTGATGGTCGAAGTGTAACCTTAAATCTTAAACTAACAATAGTGTGTGTGCGTTTAACATTGTAGATTAGGCCAAACTGTTCTAACTTAGTAACACATAGAGAGAAAGTAATGTTCAGCTGATAGGGGAAGGAATGTCACGGGACTGATAACAACTAGGAAGACAGTAAATAAGACCAAGGATGGTAGCCTTAAAGATAACAGAGCAGTGCCCAGCGTGGTGCGAGACTGGAACAGAAGCAAGGACTTACCAGCTGATAACTCGGCACTAGGACCTTGCAAGCGTGCACAAGCACTGAGGTCATGCAGTAAACACAGTGAGGAAGACTATAGGTGACCACCGAAGACTCCCGCTCAGCAAGAAAATGCATGTGTAATTAGTATGCAAATATAATTAGTTCTTAGAAAAAAGCTAGGAATATGTATGAGCATGCTAAATATATAGCTGCTGTCGGCAAGTGTCAGGTGTGCTCACTTTTGTGACACAATTTGCATGAGTGCCCAGCGCTGCAATAAAGAATGCTGTTTTCTAAAACTCCAAATTGAGTCTTAAAGAGTTTCTCTGTCTGACTTCTACAGTAACAGAAAAACAAGTACCAGTAGTTGTGGGGAGTGAGGGTGATAGGATTTGCATGAAAAACAGTCTGGGAACAAGGCCTTAATACTTAACAAGCCTTGTGGCAATAAGTTGGAATGTTGAAAGACAGAAAAGTTAAGCAAGCCTTTGGGGGGATAAGACAGGATGCTGTTGTAACAAGGAATCTCAGTTGGAGGCCAGTGGATATGGGGGTCCTGAGAAGATCTGAAGCAACAAGTTGAAACTGTCACTGTGTGAACAACGTGCTCAGCATTGTGATTGGACTATTTACCTGAGGATTTTTACAGGGGTCAATGAGATTGAACATGGCATGCTTGTGCAGGTTGGGAAAGTACCGAACAAAGGGATAAAAAGGGCTTGATTGTAATAAAGTTGGATTTGAGTCTCCTCATCAACTTGAGTTCGTGTTGTGATACACCACAAATGGTGCCCACCGTGTGGGGCATGAAAAGCGACTAGTCATCAGTACTCTGGCATGGCTCAGCTGAACTACATGCTGAAAGGAAGTGAATTCAAACCGTGCGGGATGCATCTCAAAGGACAGGGGGTAAGCGTCTGAGAACTATGGGGACTGCTTTAACAAAAGAGCAAAGACATGTTGTAGAAGTCTTTGCTATTCTTAAGAAGTATGGGAAAAAAGTTGATGAGGAAGAATTGAAACGTATCCTTCTCTGGGCATCAAAAACCGATCCATCTATTAATACTACTAATATTTATACCCTGGAGATTTGGGATAAAATTGGTATTTTTGGGACTGTGCTACAAAAAATTATAAAGTTGCCACCACTTTATTGAGCCCCTGGCAAATTATTTCTGAAACTTTAAAAGTTCATGTTGGCTCACAAACACAGGAAGCAGAAGCGGCACCTTCGTCTCCCTTACCACCACCCTCTTTGCCAGACTCTGCCATGTGATCGAAAAGTCAGTCTGCTGTTGCCCCTCCCGCGGTTCTGCCGCCAGATAATTCTAATGATGACCTGTATGGTTCTTTTGACCCGGGGCCTATTTATCCGGAAAAGGAGGCTGATTTATATCCCCCAGATCCTCATAATAAATGGGCAGCTGTAAAGGGAGAAGCGAGATGGGCGGCGAATGCAGATGTATTGTGTGCTTTCTCGGTGGTGTATGTGCTGGATCAAGACCTGTGATGGGAAGGTCTCTCATATGCTCTTATCAAAGATATCAGGGGAATGGTGATGGACCATGGACTTGGGGCCCCATATACAACTCATTTGATACAGTCTCTCTGTGATACTCATGTTCCAGAATTAAGCAAATACAAATATGTCCATGTTTCTATCGACCCTTGGAGACCTTTCTAGATATAGCAAGCCACTTCTTCCAATGTAGGCTGGCCCCCTGCATTGGAATGAGTGTGCATTTTTGTCCCTATAAAAGCCCGAGCCTCATGCAATGCGGGGGAGGCAGACCTTCATACCACTCAGGTCAATGTTGCCTCCATGGGGACGCCCGTTAAGGTTGAGCCTCCCACCTCACACTGTGATGATGCTTCTCGGAGCTGGTTTCCTGATTGTCTTCATAGGGTCCTTGCACCTCGTTCTGTGCATGGGGCCGTGTAGTGGGGGTAATGATTGTCTGTCTGGATTATGTGTTTCAAATACTGTAGTTGTGTGAAGTGTGCTTGTGTGATTCCTTGTATGTGTGTGTTGAGGGCAGATGGTGTTCTGTATATTTTTTGTTGTCGGGTTCACGTAAAAGTTTTTAATGGGGGATGTAAAAAGTCAATGAGGCCCCTTTAGTTATTTGATAACCATGTTCAAAAGAAGCTGCCCTCCGATTCGGCTCCCAGTGCTTCACCAGTGGAACGGCCAGGATGGACATAGGAGCCATGGAGTGAAAAAAAAAAAAGCCCTCTCAATCTATTGAAGTATTGGGGCAGTTTGTAGAGACACCACAAACAAAGCCTAAAGAGCTCTTGCAACATGCTGGGCTCATGGGAGGAGCCCAGCTTAGTGTGTTTAAAGTAACCTGGGGGTGAATCCAAGACTCGGAGGAACAGATAGATCGGTTGAAACAAGAACTGCTAACTGAAAAACTGAGAGCGGTACACAACCATAAGCTTTACCAGCTGCCATCCAAGTAGCATCAGGGTGGCAGAGAAAAAAAACAAAAACAAGACGTGAAAAAGGAAGGAGCCGTGCATCTCCTATGTTTCCAACCTGCCTGGCCCTTTAACTGCAGATAATGACACAGCAAACTCCTTGACTGTTAACACTGTGCAGTTTACTTCTGCAGCTGCTTCACATTCCTTTTTCATCAGAATGCCTCTGCTTTAAGGAAACACTTTAACCTGTCTTCTCAAGAACTGATAACCTGGGGGAGGGGGTATGTTTGTGTCCTCCTGTCTACAGGTCCATGGCGGCTACCTGCAAATTTTGTCAAGGCTTGCCATGAGCTGGACAGATGAGTGAAGGAACCCAATGCCTCAGCTACAGGAGCTGACTGAATACCCCAAGCAAAATGAGATAGGGGAAGAGAAAAAGGAATGATTGCAAAACATCACTTGGGGGCAACTGAAAAGTAACAACTTGAATATGTGTGCTTGTAAACTAGCTATTATTAGAGGCTGATTTTGTGTATAAAACCACCTGTACTTACTAGCCTGTTGCTAATAAGAAACTACACCTTGTATGGATTTGTCACTTGTAAAAGAGATGTTAGAGCATGCAAATTTGCAGCAGCTTCTAGAAAATGCTAAGGCACAAGCTAGAAAGATTCTAATATAATGGTAGTGTTATAAAGCAGATAATGGAACAAATTAGGAGGGTGGGAGAATATCACTGATAAGAAATTTCTTTGGCTGTTCCCCCGCTGCCATCAGCATCTTCAACATGCTGCTGCACCCTGTTATAGTTACTCTGCTAATGTAAATCTGTATGTGCTTTGCCATAGTAGTGATACTTGATGAAGCAGGTGAAACTCTCCATTGACAATGAGGTGCAAGGACTGAGGTTGGCCAAATGCCTCCTACCACAGTCAAGGGCAAGACTGGGTTGACCTCTGTGTTTGCCACCAAGAAGAACCTTTAGCTCCGCTGTTGGCTGCAGCCCTGCAAGCATGGAGCAGTGGGGACACATGCCATGCCAGACCTTGATGTGAGGGATGGCCTCCCCTGTTATCAGAGGGCCATCCAAGAGGGAAGGGCAGGCCAAGCAGCCTTTGGTTGGCATATGTTGGAGATATGATCTAGTCCAAATCCCCTGCTCAAGTAGGGTCATCTAAAGCGGGTATTGATAGTAGATACATAAAACAAAAAAAAGGGGAATGCAAGGATTTTCTCCACACAGTCAGCAAAAGCACAATTTGTACTGAATTTTTTAAGTTTGTCTAGTTTTGATTCTCTTTCCGCTGTACAGCTCTTGTGACATCTGACGGACAATTCCTTGCCCAAACCACCGGTTCTACATAAAGACCTACATGATAATGAGCGGAAAGGACCAGTGTCATTGCTGACATGGGGTCAAGGATACGGCTGTGTACAGCTAGCAACAGGACCACACTGACTGCCAGCAAAACGTATAAAGGCCCAGAACTCAACAACATAAAGAAACAACAATGACAGAAATCTTTGTGATATCTGTTCTGTTATGTGTGACCATGGGTAATGGACAAGTATACTTTGCACATTTGTTAAATCCCCCATTATTCCAACCTGTTACATGGTGTGTAGGATTCACTGGTATTCCACATGTCATAAAGGTTCAAGTGACATCAAATCAGACTAATCTTACTGAAATAATGCTGCCTGGATTAGTGGGTGGTTATGTTAATTACACAGGTCAAGCAGTGGTAGAGCGGACACACCAAATTGTAAAAAACATGTTAGCAAAACAAAAAGGAGAATGATAGGGGAAACCCCAAATGCACGAATCAACAAAGCATTGTTTGTCTCTAAATTTTTTAACATTATCCTGTTCTGATTTACACACGGGCATTAATGTCCCCCCAATGATCAGGCATTTTTCTGCACTAACCCATGTTGGTTCATATCCGATACCAGGGAAAAAGCCCATTATGGTAATGGTAAAGTCTTTGGAAAATCATAACTGGGAAGGTCCTTTTAGGTTAATAACTTGGGGAAGAGGCTATGCTTGTGTCTCTATAGAACAAGGACCCCGATGGATCCCCGCACGATGTACCCGTCCATCTATACAAGTGATGGCTGCCAATGAAGATTGATGCCGATTCATTGCTGGTTTGAAATTGACCAGTGGGAACTGTACAAAGTTAACTGGTCTCTTTTTTGAGAACCAGTCAATGGAGAGCGTATCCGTGCAGGAGCATATCTCAATTGGACTTTCCAGCCACTAGTAATAGACTGGGAGCATTTAAGCCCGGAAAGGGTACCACTGGACAACAGGGTTGGGTTTAGACGTTGATTCCGTGAGGCACACCTCACTACCAAACAGGGCGACTGTTGATTTTTTACTGTTAGCTCAAGGCCATGAGAGTGAGGATTTTGATGGTATGTGCTTCACGAACTTATCAGATCAACCATAAAAGCATTCTGGACTTAATAACAAGGACAGCACACCTTCAGGAAGATGAGGGACTGAACTGGTTGAACAAAGTGTTTTCTGGCTTGAACATTACAGGATGGCTTCACTTAATCATTTTGTTAGTCTTTTTATGTATTCCAATCTGTGTGCCTTGTTTGCTACAATACCTAATGGAGAATATAGAAACTTTGGCAAAAGTATATCATAAATCTATAAAAGCTGTCTTTTAGTAAAACAAAAAGGGGGAGATGTGGGTGACAAGATAGAAATAGTTAACAAAATGGATCCAGGCATTATTGCCCTGGTCCAGCTTAAGCCTTGGGAACAGTGAAGAAATCACCAAGTGTTAATGCCCTGCTCAGGCCTACCCTTCTGAACTGTAAAGAGAACAATGAAGGGTAAAGATAGGTTAGCAAAACAAAGCAGACAGCTTGCAAGATAAAGCAGGATGTGCATCTCAAAGACTGAGGGGGGGGAGGAAAGAGGATAGAAAATTGATTGATGATCTAAAAGGACAGGAAAATAAAGAGGGTTGGGTTCAGATACCTGATGGGCGAGTTGTAATCCCCTATAACCAACTCTAGAAATTAGTTCAGGAGGACCATAATAAAACTCATTGGAGTAGCAGCTCTTTGTATTGATACTTAAACAAGCAAATTGTAGGAAGGAATCTATATAATGTAGTTCAATTAGTGACGAAACAATGTCAGCTATATCTTAAGCATAATCCTAAAACTGAAAATAGAAATCAGATTGAAACAACTGGGAGAGGAGGGAGAAAAGGAGGTTATCAATATTTATTAGTGTTAACGGATACTTTTCAGGGTGGCCAGAAGCATTCCCTTGTAGAATAAATAATGCAAGACAAGTAATTAAAACATTGTTAAATTATATAATACCTTGATTTGGACTACCAGTGGTAATTTCTTCCGACTGAGGCTCACATTTTAGCGCAAAATTGTTACAAGAAATTAGCCAAAAATTAGAAATTGATTGGCAACTACATGTTCAGCACAGGCCTCAGGCCAGTGGGCAGGTAGAAAAGATGAACCATTTGATCAAAAAACAGATTAGTAAAATATGTCAGGAAACGAATTTATATTGGTACCAAGCTTTACTACTGGCTCTATTAAGAATTCGAAGTAAACCTTCGAAAGAAAAGGCTAGGCCATATAAAATTTTATATGGAAAACCATATGAGTCTCAGTTTAAAGAAGAAAGCCTTCAGGAAGTGGGAGAAGGCTATCCGACAGTTTCTGATCAGTCTGGGAAAACAATTAGAAGAAATAAAGAGAATATTAGGGATAAGAGCAAGAGGTTTAGATTATCCGATTCACCCTTTCAGATCTGGAGACTGGGTTTATGTTAAGAATTTTTCAGGAGATCCTCTACAGGAGAAGTGGAGTGGACTGTACCAGATGTTACTGACCACCTTTACAGCAGTGAAGATAAAGGAACAACCTGCTTGGATACATTATTCAAGAATAAAGAAAGCACCACAGCCAGAGAAGACACAGCAGATCGAACCTTCAGGACCCCTATGTATGAAATTGTGTTGGTCATAATTTGGACTTATATGATAAGTAGCACACAAGCTTGGGACCAAAATTTATATTTGAAAGTAGTACAAAGTGTTACTAAAGTTTTTAATCGTAGTGACTGTTGGGTGTGTGCACAGTTGCCTAAATCAGGAGAAAATCTGGATCTTCCATTAATTGGAGTTCCAATTCCTAGCACTATCTCATGGACGAATTTGTGGATGAACACTAGCAATATACATCCAAGGGAAAGGTTAAAATTTGGGATAGTTAATCCTAATCCAAGTAATAAATATTATACCTATGCACAAAGATGTGTTACACCAGGAATCAGAGTAGGAGATTATGTTTGTTTGGCACAAATGCAGGTCACCGTTCAAATTGCAATCATACTATTAACATAGATGATATTGTAGTACAATGGTGGCCCGTTTCAAAAAGGAAAGGATGGTATTGGTTATATGAAAAAAAAAATGCTTATAAGACCCTACCGCCCAGCCAGAAGGGGGGCGTGCGCCTTGGGTGCTGTGATACCCAATTTTACTGTTGCTAATGTGTATCCTTCTGAGACCTGGGTTAGAGGTTTTGCTGGGCGCACTGAGCAAGGGTTTAACCCTATTGCTGAAAGGCACACCATATTTCATAGTTTTGTAAAATGGCTAATTCCATCTTTGGGAATAAGTAAATAGAGAAGGCAATTGTAAATCTCTCCGCAGCTATAGAGGAAATAGAAAAGAAAACCATTGATATAATCCAAGAGGAACAAAAGAGATAACTAGCCTATCTAAAATGGTATTACAAAACCAAATGGCTCTAGACATGGTATTGGCGACATAAGGAAGAGTTTGTTCCATAATAAATGAAAGTTGTTGTTCCTATATAGATCAAAGTGGCAGGATTGAAACGGATCTGGAGGAAATTTGGAAACAAACAAAAATATTTCATGAAATGGCTATGGATGATACCTCTTGGGGTTTTGAAGAAATATGGAAAAAGTTAACTTCATGGTTACCTAGTCTCTCCTGGTTAAGGCAACTGGTTGCAGGAATATTGATGTTAATTGTGTTAATATTGATTACTTGTGGAATGATACAATGTTCCTTCTGGCATTGTAAATGATCTATGATAAGTTATGAAAATTGGAAGAGGAATGAAATCAAGCATCAAGTAGAAAAGGGAAATTATTTTAAAAAGACTTTGGACAGTAATGGTGGTATACAAGATGTTGCAAAAGAATTCACAAAAGGACAAAAAAAGAGGGGATTTAAGACGGGGGGTACAAAATTACAAAATGAAATATATAAACTTTTAGAATCAATTTTAAGTAATGTTAAGTTTGATGGCTTTGTAACAGTAATAATGGAAAATTAATGAGATGCATGATATACAGAGAAAAAAATATAGAGTACAGCTAGAGAACATGCTGAGAATCCTTGTATAAGATAAACTGCTGTAGTTGACGTAGTTTAGGCCTTTATGACCTTAGTACAAAATGAGTCTAAGAAAACAGGCTAGAAGAACAGGACGTAAAGATAGGGAGTATCTGGAAAGGCAGAGGCCCAGGATAGGCTGCAGTTAAACTAACTGATAAGCAGGAGGATGGGATGATTATTATGTCTGTGGTGCTAACAAAGCGATTGAGCTGGTATAAGCATCTACTGTGGGTGCTTCAAAGGCTGCCAGCAGTGATGAAGATTGTTGGAAGAAGTAAACGACCCTCAGAGACCACCACCACATTTTTGTACGCATGCGGGGAACTTTCTGGAAAATGAGATAATCCATACATAGCCTCATGAATATGTATGTATGCTTCATAGCTATATAAGGACTGCTTGTGTAGCAATACGAGGACACATGTTAGGGGGAGCTATTCCTCGTGTCTCCCGGCACTGTAATAAAGAATACCTGCTTGTCAACTAGAAAACTTTGTTGGCAAGTTTGTTCCTGGAGTTTTCTCCGAATCAAGACAGACCAAACAATGTGAATATATGTAACCCTTAATAGTTTTGCTGAATCAGGATGATAAGGAAGTAAGAGAGCGGAAAGTTACTGCTTAGCATTTAGTACACTATAAAAGGGATGTGAGACACAAAATAATGGTCTTCAGATTTCGCCAGAACTGGAGTCCATCTTTGATACGCCACATGAAAGTCCCACCACCCATTTCTCTCAGTGTAGTTTTTAACAACCCATTGTACTGTTTGATTTTCCCAGAGGCTGGTGCATGGTAGGGGATGTGATATACCTGCTCAATGCCATGCTCTTGGCCCAGGTGTCTATAAGGCTGACCTAGAAACAAGTCCCGTTGTCTGCCTCAATTCTCTCTGGGGTGCTGTGTTGCCACAAGATTTGTTTTTCAAGGCCCAGGATAGCATTCCAGGCAGTGGGGTGGGGCACAGCATATGTTTCCAGCCATCCGATGGTTGCTTCCACCATGGTAAGCACATGACGCTTGCCTTGGCGGGTTGGTGGGAGTGTAATATAATCAATCTGTCAGGCTTCCCCATATTTGTACTTCAGCCATCGTCCTCCATACCAAAGAGGCTTTAACCGTTTAGCCTGCTTAATTGCAGCACATGCTTCTCAGTCATGAATAACCTGGGCAATAGTGTCCATTGTTAAGTCCACCCCTCAGTCACGAGCCCATCTGTATTTTGCATCTCTGCCCTAATGGCCTCAAGTGTCATGGGCCCACCAGGCCAAAAATAATTCACCCTTATGTTGCCAATCTAAATCTGTCTGAAGCACTTCAATCTTAGGAGCTTTATCCACTTGTTGGTTGTTCTGGTGTTCCTCAGTGGCCCGACTCTTGGGTACATGAGCATCTACATGGTGTACCTTCACCATCAGGTTTTGCACTTGGGCAGCGATATCTTGCCACAGTGCAGCAGCCCAGATGGGTTTCCCTCTGCGTTGCCAGTTGCTCTGCTTCCATTGCTGCAACCACCCCCACAGGGCATTTGCCACCATCCATGAGTCAGTATAGAGATAAAGTCCTGGCCACTTTTCTCCTTCCACAATGTCCAAGGCCAGCTGGATGGCTTTCACTTCTGCAAACTGACTCGATTCACGTTCCCCTTCAGCAGTTTCTGCAACTTGTCGTTGGGGACTCCATGCAGCTGCCCTCCACGTCAGATGCTTTCCCACAGTGCGACAAGACCCATCAGTAAACAAGGCATATTGCTTTTCACTTTCTGACAGTTTATTGTATGGTGGGGCCTCTTCAGCACACATCACCTCCTCCTCTGATGACATCCCAAAATCTTTACCCTCTGGCCTGTCCATGATGACTTCTGGAATTCCTGGATGACTGGGATTTCCTATTTGAGCTCCTTGTGTAATTAATGCGGCCCACCTATTCCATGTATCTTCAGTTGCATGATGTGTAGAGGAGACCCTGCCTTTGAATATCCAGCTCAGCACGGGCAACTGGGGTGCCAGGAGGAGCTGTGCTTCAGTGCCAATCACTTCCGAAGCAGCTCGAACCCCTTCATAGGCTGCCAGTATCTCTTTTTCAGTTGGGGTCTAGCTGGCCTCAGATCCTCTGTATCCCCGACTCCAAAAGCCGAGGGGTCGACCTCAAGTTTCCCCTGGAGCTTTCTGCCAGAGGCAGAAAAGATGGGGGGGGGGGAATGGGGAGAAGAATCGAAAGAATGTATCTCCCACGGGTTGAGATAAGAACACTCCAGTAACTAAGGTATAACACAAATCACTACTACCAATAATAATAATGACCAGGGAAATACAAGGGAAGAGGATACAACTGCTCACCACCCGATGACCGAGCCGATAGCCCTCCTGGTTTCCTGCCCCCAGTTTTTACATCCTGGGCATGACGTGCTGTGGCATGGAATAGCTCTTTGGTCAGTTTGGGTCAGGTGTCCTGTCTCTGCTTCCTCCCGGCTTCCCCTCCTCCCTGGCAGAGCATAAGACTCAGTCCTTGGTCAGACCAAAACATTGCTAAGCAGTAACTGAAAACACTGGTGTTATTCAGCGCTGTTCCCAGGCCCAAAATCAAAAACTCAGTGCTGCACCAGCTACCAAGAAGGAGGGGAAAAAAAAAAACAAAAAAAAAAGACTGTTACTGCTGAACTCACGACAATGACTTTTCATCAGGTAGGAAAAGTTTCAGAGGAGATGTCATCTTTTCCTGCATGCAGCTCCTGGCCTGGCGTGACCGCAGTGGTGCTGCTACCATCTGTTGGTGAACAGCAGAAAAGGAGCAAGAATAAACTTAATAATCACATCCCAGATGTGCAGTCATGTGTGGCACCATATTGACCCACATCTCTTGGCAAGAGCAGGAAGGTGTGCCATCCCACAAAGACCCGTAGGTAAATCTGGGTCGGAAGCATCCTTAGGGATAGTACCAGCTGTTCTGCCACTGGTGAGCAGGAGCTACACTCAGCTTGGTGTGGCAGGGAAGGCAGACAGCATGCTGCAGCAGGCTGGTGAGGAGCAGTGGTTTTCAACCACATTTTCCTCCAAAATCCCATCCCTGCAAGGGCAATGCCTGGGGAACAGCATGGTCCCAGGGCTGCAGGTTTTCCAGGGCCACCCCATGCACTGCTGAAGTGTAGGCACTGCATTACAACGGGTGTTGGCGCCAGCAAACGCCAGGTTGTCTTCTCCAGGGCACAGTAGCTGAGTGGGGCAGCCCTGGCATGGTGTGGATCTCCTTGTGAGTTCATTCTATGTTTCCAGGCCCCTTTAGCAGAATGTCCTGGTGTGGGGCAGCCTGGCAGAGCTGCAAAGGGGTGGCTGTGCAGCTACAAACAATGACTTTAAGAAGATGATGGTACATCTTAATGTCCAAAAGATTCTCGCAGAGATCTGAACCTGCCCTTGCAGGTACTGCTAACCCCTTGCAGAAGGGTTACAGCTCCAGATGCTTATTTATTGTTTTAGGGGATGGTCTATTTATCATTTAAAGGTGCTTTTTTAGATGGCAACCAGCCTTGACCAGGGTCCAGCTCATCCCCCCCAGCTGCCTTTATCTGCTCAAAATGCCCTGAAAAGGTGATCTCGCTTGGTCATCCAGATGTCAAAAGCTCCCAGGAGCCAGAGGGGCTGCAGAGTGCCTGGGAGCAACCCCCTGCCCCAACACCACCCTCACTGGGACAGGACCACTGTGGCAGGACAGTGGTGCTGGATGGGGTGCATGGCTCTGCTGGAACAGAGAGCAGGGGGATGAAACCTGCAGGCAGACCTCCATGGCAATCCCAGGGCTGGTGCCACAGACCCTTGGAGGTACAGTCTTTTTCCTCCTGCCATGGCAGTGCCTGAGGAAGAAGCCAGCAAACAGGACCGACCCCACTGAAAGCCTGGGGGCAGCTGTGGCCCTGGGAAGCCCAGACCAGCTGGAAGGAGGTAGTGTGCAGGAAAACTCAAAGTCTTGGCTTCAGCTCAGTTGCTGAAGGGGCTGGTGCTCCTGCATGTGTGAGCCACTCACCTCCCAGGGAAGGGAGGTGAGTGGCCCAGGAGAAGCTCTGGCCCCACACCCCATGTCTCACTCTATGGGGGCAAATCTCCCTCTCCAAATCACTGGAGAAGAAAAAACTGCTGTGTTGGGAACTATTTTAACTCCTGAGGAAAGCAGGCTGGTTGTTGCTACAATCTGAAATGACTCACAGCCCTGTGGTAGCTTCAAGCCAAGAGCTCTTTCTGGTGCAGATGTCTGCTAATGCTGAAACAGAAACAGTAGGGATGGTTTTGTAAACTTTATACAAGTTCTGTAAACTTTATACAGTTAAGCAATCTTCTGCAGTTCCTAAACCAGGTTCTTTTGTCTTTTTACTTTTTTATATAGGAGAGAACCATGTTGATGGCTAAAATCAGGAAAGTGTTAAAAACCTGGCACTATGTATGTATAGGTTTCAAAATATGAAGGCTAAGGTTTTGAAAGGCTTGAATTTGCTGGGAATTTGTTTCCATTGAAAGTTAACAGGAGCTCAGCAACTAGTGTCCTTAACTGCATTGAGAAACCCCAGCCTATGTGCCTGCTAGATATGCCAGGGCACTTCAGGAGCATTTCATAAATCAAAAGCAGAATCGCTGATGTAATCAAAACTTCCCAAAGTTTTCGCTGGCCTGTGGTATTGGGAGTACTTGGCTGTTGGTTATCAGTGATTACACTGCACTCAGAGAAAGCGAAGCCTCATACAAATGTTATACAAGGCTTGTGTAACAATACAGGACACACGTTAGGAGCTATCCCCCGTGTCTCCCGGTGCTGCAATAAAGAATACCTGCTTGTTAACTTAAAACTTCGTTGGCAAGTTTGTTCCTGGAGTTTTCTCCGAATCAAGGAAGACATCTTTTCTGACATGAAATCAAGTGGCAGGGCATTGATTGCCCCCAGTGAGGGCTAGTTCTCCTCAGGAGCTTGCCCCTGCACAAAACAGCAATGGTTGTGCCAAGGGAGGAGCTGCCTCTGTGCCAGGTACTTCAAAAGGAATCTGTGTGCACAGGAGCAGCGCTGCGGCCCCTCGGTCTGCACCTGGGATGATGCTGTTGCAAATCTTGGCCAAGAAAGCGAGGTTGTGGAAGACTGGCAGCCCAAAACTGGGGTGAGGGGGGGAAAGATGTCACAATCTGTGCCTCAGGCTGGGAGCAGTGGGATTCGGTGGGGAGACATGCAGGTGGCCCCTGACTCCCACTGCAGGGCTGGCGTGTGGGACTCAGGCTCTCTGCAAACCACATTCAGTCACTTGGAGACGGGATCCCTGTCCGGCCAGCTCAGCCTGGCTGTGGGGCCCAGTGGCCACCCCGCACACAAAGCGAAGGCAAAGCCCCCCATGGGGCTAACGCTCATGGCTGCCAGCACCATCATGTGCTCTCAGCTTCAGCTGCTTTCCTTGGGAATGCATTGTTAACATTTGGATTTCCTAAACATATCAGGCATGTCTGCTGCTTGAACCCCAACCTCTTCTGTGCTCAGAAGAGGCCACGGGTTGCCCTGAGGGGCCCAAGCCCAGGTGTGGGCTGCCATAAATCACAGCGGTACACAGATTGGTGAACGTTAGGATGGTGTAAAGCTGGTTTCTGAGCGGCTGTCCTTGTTGCCAGACAGTGGAAAGTCCTGTGTGCTGCTGGAGCTGTGCACCCTGGCCTCCCTACTCATCCCCTCCCTCCACCCCGGTGTTCTCACAGCTCCAGCTGCTTTGTGTTCCTCCCATGGGCTCCCTTTGATATGCCCCGCTGGGACTACGGCCTCCAGGAATTCCTGGCCCATCCAGCTGCTCCCAAGCCCCTGGCTGTGCTGCCTATGTTATAAATGTTCAAAGACCAATTCCAAATCAAATGGATATTTATTGTAATTTCATATAGGAAAGGCAATAAGCAAACAGCGCTGGGTGCGCGGGGAGTCTCCGCTCTGCCAGCACGCACACCAAGGATCATACAGTCCCTCCTTTTACAGAGCTTATACATGCATATTCACTAAGATGTTGTAATAGGTAAATTTGCTCCCGCTTCCTATGATAATTAGTTTCGCAAGTCTTTTCCCCATGCGCGCTGTCTCCTGGTGGTCTTGGGTGAGGGTCTCGGGATGAAGTAAGAGTCTTCCTCAGTGACCTTTATACAGACTTTTAAGGTTGAACTTTTTACCTTCTTTCTCTGCGCATGTCCCTTCCTGCTTCTTCTGCCCCCCTCTTAGTTGTCCTTGGGAATTTACAGTCTCATAGATAAGGGGGCTTCTACAGTTTGTCTCAAAGACAAAGGAACATAGATAAGGGGGTTTCTGCAGTTTCTTAAAGACAAAGGAACATCTGTAGTTTATGACTACCCAAACTTAAACTTATGGGCCTTACTTAATTAACAATTACCCAAACCTTATTGTATCAGCCTTGCTTCAGTTACATAGTTACTCAGGCCTTATTGTATCAGCCTTGCTTCAGTTACACAGTTAACATTACTCTCAGCAAATTTACAATGTTAGTTTTTATTACACCTATGAGCCCCTCCAGGCTGGGCACAACACCAGAGCTACAGCCTCAGAAATGCAGCGGGCTCCTTTCCCATGGCGTGTCATCACAGGGATGCATTTCTGATCCTCTCAAGAAGACATGCTGGGATGTCGCATCATGCTGTTCCCTGAGTGGAGATGGCTCACAAGCCAATGGCCACTTGGGTTCAGTTTTCCCACAGGACCTGCAGGCATGGGCACTTGGCACTGCAGCCTACTGCTGCAGGCCAGGGCCAGCCATGCTGTGCTGTGCCACACCAGGACACAGAAAAGACCCCTGTGGAAGTGCTGGCCTGAGAAATCCCAGAGCCACCCAGCAGTCCCTGGGAGGCTGGTCTCACAGCACAGGCTCACCCCAAGTCAGAGTGGTGTTTGTCCAGAGAAGTGTGCAGTTTTCATAGCCCTCTTGGATGTTTGTGCCTGCCTCTAGGAAATGCTACATGCCAGGGCCCTGAGTGTTCAGAGCCTGGTTGGGGGACACAGTGTAACATTGGGCAGCATAGCAAGAGAACCAAAGAAAATAAGCCAACAGCAGGGCAAGTTTTAAAGTGGTATTGTTATATATATTTTGAGAATTTGCACTGCTGCATTTAAAAGTGTGCTTTAGGATTAAAAAAAAACCAAGCCAAACACAAAAACAATCCCACCACCAAAAATCCCACCTAAAAATAAATGTAATCAAACCCAGTTCTCTTAATATCCTCTGCCCTCTCCTATTTTGCCAGCTTTATTGCTGGTAAGGCTTATTCCTTTCTATCTAAGAAAGGGCTCCTGATAAGAGAAGAATAAATATTGCCAATCATGAGATTTAAACAGGACATAAGTGAGGCTGATAATAGGGGAATATTCTGTAACTCTTCCAAAACCCCGTGGAGAAGTGAAGCCAGGAGAGATCTGTAAAAACCCAAGCAGATTCTATAGAAACTACTTGACAGGTCTTCCTGAATTGAATAGAAATCTTTTCCCTGTTTTTTTGGCATCATCCCACATTATTCAATACTGAAGACATAATTTTCTATTAATTTCTACAAAAGTTTTTCACAAGAATGAAACCTGCATGTTCTCACACTGCCACCTGCTCCCCACCACATGCTCATTCATGTTATCACACTGATTCAGAGGGGGGCATAAACATCCTAATATTAAAGAACCAAGTTTCTTTAAGATGCTGCTTTCAGAAGTACCTGGGGGCTGCCTGTGCAGCTGTGGTGTTTGTTCATCAATAGCACCACACAGTATGCCATGTCTTTTTGCATAATTACAGGGTGAAAGCAGACACAGAAGCAATTGGAAACTATTAATTTTGTAGAATAGGACTTGATTTGTGTTTCAGTTTTCTTCAGTGCAGTGGGATGGAGCTGGAAGAGGAGGTGACAGCAGCAGTTTGGCTGCCCCCATCCTCAAGCTGCTTGGTTTAATGTGAAGCTGCTGTTTGGACTTTGCTTTCCTATCCCCAGGAGCAGCTCTGGGGGTGCAGAGGCAGAGGGGATGCTGCTGCTACCCTGGGATGGGGATGTCAGGCAAGGACAGGGCTGAGCTGGGACACATTATATTGCAGTTGTGAGCACTGGTCTCATACCACTGATTGCCAAAGTTGTCAGTGATGGTTTTCATGGTAGAGACAATCTCAAGGGTGGGAAGGTTCTGGTGCAAAGGGTACCATCTCTACTTGGTGCATGCTCTCTTAAGAAGCAGCAGCATTAGTAGTTGGCAGGTTAATGCTGATAGGATTGGAAATGTGGTCAAGGATTACTATTTTTGTTTGGTTTATGAGGAAACAGAGGTGGGGAGAGACTGCTTCTCCCTGTTATTTTATTGGGAACATATCAGTGGAGTGGAAGCCTTTGGAAATATAGGAATTTTTATAGAAGCTGTGCTTGCCCATATGAAATGCTCATAAGAGCCTAGACCCTGGTGACAGGTTGATCTTTGGCTGCTGTTGGGAGATGTGTCTAGATGGCTGCTGACCATGTTGTGTTTGACAGCCTTTGATGAGGTATTTTGAGATAGTTTCCATGGTGTGGGTGCTGAAAGGTCCAGTTCCCGGGGTGAGTTTGCTCTGAGGCTTCCCAGCACTTCCTCACACCCTGCTGCAACCAGGCTTAATGGCTTTGGAAATCCACCTTACACTTCTAGATATGACCCCAGTCAGAATGGGACTTCTTGACTGCAAAGTGTAAGGAAAGGCGATGAGCTCACTGGATAAAGAGAAATCTTCTGTCTCTGGTGCATAATTCTGAACATCTCATAAACATTACACAGATACATGGCACAGGTAAAAAGAAACAAGGATGCCTGAATATATGGAGGACATAAATCACTCCTAATGCTGGAGGTACATACCTTAAAATAAGTACTCTGAGTCCAAGTGCTAATTATCTGCTAATGGAGTATTTTTTCTCCTTCAGTTATGTAATAGTAAACAGCATTCAGCTTAAAGAGTGCACTTAAAGGGCTTTGTACAGGTGGACAATGAGCACTGGAGCTCTTGGAGCCCCTTGCTGAGCTCCTGGTACTGCCCTGGGGCAGTGCCTCCACTCTCCACACTTGTCCCACTGCCCTGGACATTTTAGCTGACTTTCTGTCTTATGTATCTCAATGTTACCCTCGTCAGCAATGCTGGGAGAGATGTATCTAAAATTATAAATCCTATACCATGATTTTTTTTTTGCCACAGCTGCTGGTCAGACAGTAGTGAAGCTGACTGTTGAGTACAAAGGGAGTCCCATAAAGTGAATGAGCTCTTTGACCACAACCCTGGTAAGAAGGGGTCTCTGGACACAGTGAACTGCCCTCATGGGAAAAAGAGATGCAGTGACCCATCCTCATTGCAGAAAGGCCTTGTCAGAGCTTGCTGGAGCTGAGTTGACATCAAGGAGAGGGCAAGGGCTAAAGGCTTGTGCTGGATCTGGCAGCTGGAGGGTGAAAGGAGGAGGCACAAAAGCACAAAATGCAATCAGTTCCAAGCAAGGTTATGGCTTTGTAATGGGGGTGCTTGAGGGTGGTTTTAGGTCCATAGGACCTTAGTACAAAAAGTGTAAGAAAAAATAGAAAAACAGGACCTGGGGATGGGCACAGTTAAACTGGCTGATGGGTGGAGGGACAGGGTGATTGCTAAGCCAATGAACCCATTAAGTTGGTGTAAACATATACTGGGGAGTATCTGGGACCAGCAGATGTCTGGGGAGGGAGCAGTGAAACTATCTGCTCAACAAAAGGACAGGATGATTGCTAAGTCTAATGTCAGTTAAGCTGAAGCCCCAAAGACTGCCAGCGGGTATGAACACTGTAAACAACTCTCAAAGACCACCATCACCTTTTGTGTACCTACGGGAAACCGGTGTAACCTAACCTCATGAATATGGACGTATTCCCAGCGACTGTAAAAGGATGGCCTGTGCGGCAATACGGAGAGACACGCTTGGAGGAGCTATCCCCCGTGTCTCCCGGCGCCGCAATAAAGAATACCTGCTTGTCAACTTGAAACTTTGTTGGCGAGTTCCTGGAGTTTTCTCCGAATCAAGGGAGACCCTGATGTACCTTCACTGACCAGCTCATCCCAGAGCCATCGAGCACCTCGTACGCCAGGGCTTCACCCCGTTTTAACTAATTCCAATTGAGAATGTAGGTTTTTTATTCCTTATGTTCTTTGAGAAGCAGAACACACTCATGTCCAACAGGGACAAAAAGAACCCAGAATAAATCCATCACAGAGAGGTACTTTCTCCGAATAGTCATAAAAATATGGAAATGTGATACTTTCTGAAAAATACTAAGTATTATAAGTTATTAAGTAACGTTATAATGCTATAAACCATCCTTATGGTAATCAAAAGGCAGATGCAGAGCCTGGAAAATTCTTTGTGCTAAAAGTGGTTTTGTCACAAAGTGCAGCCTCTCTGCCTGACTCCCACACCTTTTCCTGCAGCATCTAATTGGAACAGAGGCCAAAATGAATACTTTGCTCCATGAACTATGGAGAGGGAAAAGTACATGCTTGTATTTGCAGGGTATTGCATGGCCTGTATCTTTAGCCCTGTTATCAGTAATGATTGTTTTCCTGTAACTGTGCAGGGGTGTGTGTGTGTGATTCCTCTGCAGATGGATATTTTGTGATATTTGAGCTAAATTCAGCTCCAGCATATGATAGTATTTTTCAGAAAGTGTCACTAACTGCACCACTTCCTCTGCCTTGATTTCAGACTATTATATGTCGTCTTTGACAGAAGGGGAAATGACTGATAGAAGTGCCATACACAAGTGAAAAAGACTTTAAGATCACTGTGCCTATTAGAGATGCGTGAATGCTAATGCTGGTGCCCATGTCATGCCTGCACATGGAACAGGCTCATGATCCTGTGCGTGGTAAAATGTGTTTCACAGTGAAACTTTCCCTTTGTTTTTCAGTGCTCTTGGATAATATCTCAGTCTCTTTCCACTGTAACTTCCCAAAGTGTAAACCTGTGAGCTCTGGCTGGATCCTGCCCACTGATTCGGAGAAAACTCCACGAACAAACTCGCCAACAAAGTTTCAAGTTGACAAGCAGGTATTCTTTATTGCGGCGCCGGGAGACACGGGGGATAGCTCCTCCAAGCGTGTCTCTCCGTATTGCCGCACAGGCCATCCTTTTACAGTCGCTGGGAATACGTCCATATTCATGAGGTTAGGTTACACCGGTTTCCCGTAGGTACACAAAAGGTGATGGTGGTCTTTGAGAGTTGTTTACAGTGTTCATACCCGCTGGCAGTCTTTGGGGCTTCAGCTTAACTGACATTAGACTTAGCAATCATCCTGTCCTTTTGTTGAGCAGATAGTTTCACTGCTCCCTCCCCAGACATCTGCTGGTCCCAGATACTCCCCAGTATATGTTTACACCAACTTAATGGGTTCATTGGCTTAGCAATCACCCTGTCCCTCCACCCATCAGCCAGTTTAACTGTGCCCATCCCCAGGTCCTGTTTTTCTATTTTATTTTTCTTACACTTTTTGTACTAAGGTCCTATGGACCTAAAACCACCCTCAAGCACCCCCATTACAAAGCCATAACCTTACTTAGAACTGATTGCATTTTGTGCTTTTGTGCCTCCTCCTTTCACTGTGCACATCCTCCCTCTGAGCACCTCTGGTTTCTGCTGCTCTGTAGCCCAAATTTCAGGCTATGCCAGTCCTCTCTATGACTGAAATGTGGAATGCCAGTTATTTATTTATGTAAAGCATTCAGAGGCATTAAGTCAAGAACACCATAGAAACTGGGCTGATATTGTCGTTGGGGCTTTTATTCAGGTTGTCTGATATGCTGTGGATGCCGCCTGCCTTTGTGTGCTCCAATCCCATTTTTATCCTGATGATGCCTTTGTGTTCCCTATTTGACATAATTTACTGTAAATAGAGACACTGTTTTGCAGCTATATCCACTGTGACATTTGACTCCCCGCTGAATGAGTGCATTATGCCACATGCTTTGGAAACTATCTCTTTTAAAGAAATAATCCAGACCTTCAATAGTTTCCTGCATGTGCCTCTACTCCTTTGCACATCCAGAGAGTTCAGGTGTTTGCCCACCTCTGTCAAATCTCAGCCACACCAATTCCTGATATGCCAAGGGCTGGTGAGGGTGGAGGTGATGTGGGCATCAGGTCTTGATATGGATCAAATCCCATTTTTCCCTGGACAGACATGCTGAGTGGCTTTTCTGGGGCATTAGCATTTTGCCACATTTATCTTATATATTATGTGGCATCTCTTAATTAAGTCTATGTGTATGATACATTCTTTAAGGTTGATTCTGTTACTGGCTGCTCCAAAATTAAGGCGATTTTCCCTGTGCTGCCTGGGCATTTGGTATCCACCAGATCAGTCCTTTAATGTGTTGAAGATACTCCTCTTTTGACTTTAGAAAGCTGAAATACTCACTGAGTCTGGTTTTCTCAAAGCATGCTTAGTCCATTGGGTGCCTAACTCTCTTAGTCCTCGTTGAACATCCCAGCTTTTATGAAGGTTTTATTTTTCCCTTTACACAACTGTGCTATTTTTATGTAACTTGTGACTTCAAACTGATTCTGAAATGCTTTCAGAATAATTATGTCTAAATATAGAAATGCATAGGGTTTTGCTCTCAATATTGAATACCAATAAATCCATATGTTATAGAGGGGCTGGTAGTCCAGCCTGCATTTCCCAGAGTAAGGTCGAACCATTGGTTTCCTATAACACTGTCAGGGTGGAACTACCTTAGATAACATTGCCTGTGCCAGCTCTATGCCTTAAACACAATAGTTTTGGGACAACTCAAGCCAAAGTGCTATTATTCTGGATGATATTTGTCCAGCATGGATGGAATAATATCCTGATAGAGCAGCACGGTGTAGCTGCTTTCCAAAGAGCTCCTTGTTACTATTGCTATGGATAGTATCTTCCTAAAAATGGCATCAGACTTTAAAAGTTATGTTCACTGTGCATGCACGTGGCAGAAGAGAGCAGAGCAGAACAAAATCATCATCTTAAGTTAGTTGGCATGAAAAGTGAGTGTGTGTATTGGTTTTCTCCTACATGAAAAGGGAATGTACTCATACAAGCACTGGCATCTCTGAGAAGGAGCATGGCAGTGAACGGAGGGGCACGGCCCACCATGTCCCCCCAGATCGGGTCTTGGTGCCTCTGTGTCAGGCTCATGGGGCTTGGATGGGGATACTGTGAAGCTGTCAGTTGCCTCTGCCAACAAATCCCATCTTCAGACAATCCATGCTGAGTGTGGGAGTCTTCACTGCATCTCACTGCTGGTTCCCTCTCAGCAGCAGCTGCACTGTGTATAGGCTAGGAGCTGTCATGTATAATACAGGACAGTGACACTCCCAAAAGGGGTTCCAAGCAGAGAATCCAGCATACAAATCACCCCAGCGACCTGACAGAGATGTGGATGTTGTCCAGAGCTGCAGGAGGGCTCTTGATTCTCTCCTGGAGGGACCTGCTCTGCACTATGTCACTCTCCGCTTTGTGCTTTTCTTAAAATTCCCCAGAATAAAAAGAAAAGGCATCTGTGAGGAAACAAGACTGATAATAGATTCAAAATGTATTTTTATTGCATTCTTAAATTACCATAGTTAAATTAAATTATTAAATGTATTTTTATTAAATTAGCACACAGGCTGGTGTCATTTGCCTTAAATATTTTAATAAAGCCTGTGAAGTCTTCCCTTGTTATTAGAGCTCTCAGAATGTGTCTATTTTACTGACAATGTGAGTTTAAGTTTGATGTTGGGAAGAGTGCCTAGATGGATGAACTCTGCCTTTCTCAGGGGGGCTCAGTGGGGTTGCAGGGCTCTCTTTGCTCAAGAGTGACTGCGGGACCAGGGGCTGGGGGAACCACATGAACTCCCAGTATCTGGAGGAGAGACACAAACTATGTGTTGTGACAACAGAGCAGCAGAGCATTTAGGCACACATTGAAAAGCTGTGGAACAGAGACGTACTTACATAGCAGGGACTGGAGGAAATCTGTGTATTGCTGGGTTTGAAGATAACAGAGAGGGATGAATTAATAATTGTATATGTGTGTGCTACATTTAAAGACAGATTTATGTATGCCTCATTTTTTTATTGTCAAGCCCACTTTCCCGCTTTCTTTCTAGCTATAACCTGAGTATTTTTCAGCAGATGCCAGCATGGAAAGCAGTGGTTTCAAGGGTGCTGCTTCTTTGATGACAGCTCTAAGAATGAACTTCAACCATTTTCATGAGAAGGGTTTGGGATGTTCAGACTAGGGCTCCACAGCAGCTGCTCTGAACCATGTAGGGGTGTCCTGGGTTCAGCAGCAGTAGTCATTTTTATCCTTGGTAGCTGGAGCAGCGCTGATAACACCAGTGTTTTCAGTTACTGCTTGGTAATGTTTTGGTCTGACTAAGGACTTTATGAGTCTCATGCTCTGCCGGGGCGGAGTGGAAGCCGGGAGGAAGCAGAGACAGGACACCTGACCCAAACTGACCAAGGAGCTATTCCATGCCACAGCATGTCATGCCCAGGATGTAAAATACTGGGGGCAGGAACCCGGAAGTCTCTCTCTCTCTTTCTCTCTCCTGGCTCGGTAGGGTGGTGAGCGGTTGTATCCTCTTCCCTTGTATTTGCCTTGTCATTATTATTATTGGTGGTAGCAGTAGTGATTTGCATTATACCTCAGTTACTGGACTGTTCTTATCTCAACCCATGGGAGTTACATTCTTTCGGTTCTTCTCCCCATCCCCCCCCCATTGGAGTGGGGGGGAAGAAAGAGGGAGAAGTGAGGTTTACAGCTTAAACCACGACAAGGGGCCTAGGAACAAACCTTCTCACTGGCCCTCTGGGAAGAAAAGGTAGTAAAAAAATAATTTAATTTATAGATTTCCTGATGAATTAAAAAAAAAAAAAAGGAAAAGTTGTAGAAATGGATCATTTTAATTGTGGCCTTTAAAATTGTATTTAAAATAGTATAGAAGTGTGGCCAGAGGGCCGGATGGTAAAGGGGCTGGGGGTGATAACAGGGTTTGTGAATTACTTGCCTAGTGGAATGTGTAAAGCTAAGGTTGAAATCCCCTTTGCCTGACTGCACAGGGTTTTGAATTTTGGTCGCTGAACTCCTCTGAGAGTGCCCAACTGCTGGCACATTCTGGGATGAGAATCTGTCCTGCTGAATCTGTTCTGCTTTGTAAGAATAATTAAATATTCAGTGGGCCAGTAAGAGAACAGAAATAATTTGATAGCCTGGGGATTAAGCCTCTCCAATAAGATGAGGATACACAAGTAATTCAGTTCCTGATCCAGCTTTGATGCTGAACAGATATGAATCTAGGGTCACACTGGCCAAATCTACCATGATTCTGGTTGTGTTTTCCAGTGTATCAATACTACAACAACTTTTTTTTTTTCCAATTCTGCTTATTTCTTTATAGAAACTGGTATCACACTGGCTTTTGTAGTAGCAAATCTCTGTTATTGGGATCAGAATTAGGGCCACGGGCTCTTTAGCAATCCATCCTTGTCCTGGGCTAGCCTTTCTGAACCCCTGATTTGATACTTAGTGCAGTGATGTAGAGGAAGTATATCTTGATTGTAGCACTGTTATAAGAAACATTTTTTATTGTATGTCCAGTCTGTGGTGGCAATCTGGAGTCATACAGTAGGAGAGAACAGTAAACCTTTATTACGACATTAATAAACCAAATAGTTTCTGTCAAACCTAAAGAAATCAGAAAATCATGACTAAACATCCTTTCAAATGTGATGTCATGTTAAGAAAAATCTTTATAGTTCTATGCTGAATTTGCTTGATCAAATGACAAACGACTGACTTGGTTGGGTTTCTTTTTCTGGGGGGAGGGAGGGAAGGAAGAGGAAGATGCTTTCAAGTGAAGACTGTCAGCAGGAAAGCAGAGCCCTCACACAGCCCCACACATCCTGAATCCCACATCCCTGTGCCTGATGGGAGCATGGGTGGCTGGGCAGGGCACTGCACCCTTCCCACTGCCCAGGGCCTGGACCAGGCACGCAGCTCTGGGTGCTTCTGCCAGGGCTATTTCACAGGATCTTTGAAATCCCCACCCTGCATTTCTTCCACTGAAGACACCTTCTCTTCTGATGTCTGGATGTACAATCCTCCGCACTCTCCTGGTGGCATAGGCCCACTTGTGCAGGGAAGAGGGTGCCTGGAAACCCAGTTCCCCATGCATTGGCCAGGGTGCAGAACACAAAGTACCACAGGTGCCTGTTCCTACAAAGCAATGAAGAGTGTGGGAAGCGAACAAGCCTTGCCTAAGTGGGAGAAGGAACTCGTTGAGCATTTATCTTGAGTAGTTTCATTCATAACTTGCACCAAGTGCTCCATGGGATAACAAGTTTAAAAGAGTTAGGATTTTTCTAGAAGAAACCTTCCCAGCAGAAAGGTGCGGGTGACTCCAGCTCCTGCTAAATTTAACACGTTGGGAAAGGCAAAGGAAATAAATCTTCCCTCTAGCTCTCTAGAAGCAGCTGAGCGGCGGGGGTGTGTGGGTGTGTAAAAATACACGCAACTTCTCCCGCGACCGCTGAGCCACCCGTGGTCCGCACCGGGCTGTGAGCTGTCCCCAGTACGGGCGGCTCCACCTGCCTGCGCGGTGTCTGCGCGCTGCGGACCGGCCAATGAGTCAGCGTCGGCCGGAGGGAGGGAGGAGTATGGGCGGCTGCGCGCGATTCCGCGTCGCGGCAGCGAGTCCGGTCCGCAGCTCTGCGGTCCGCGTTTTGCGGGTGGCCGCTGTATTTCCCGGGCCGTCCATGGCTCGGTGCTGTTGGCTCTCCGTCTGATCGGCGCAGGCTGCGCTGGGCTCCCTACGGGATCAGAGCGCTCCCCCGCCGGGACTCCACTCCTCACATCCTCCTGCCGGGACTCAGCTACATTTCCAGCCAAGCCTGGCTTTAGTATGTGTGCCTGCACTGCAGCCCCAGCAGCAAGATCAGGAGGAGGAAAAGGAGCCAGGACAAAGAAAAGAGAGGGAGGCTGGCGAGAGATAAAGAAAATAAAAACCCATGGCAGCAGTAGCAGCAATGAAGGCAAGAGCGGTGCCACCTTCCAGCGAGTAACCCATGGATGCAGATAGCGGCCCCGGCATCGATGCAAAGAAGCACTTGCCTTGTTCCGCGAAGTGCGTGCGGTGGGCGCGGCCGGCCAGCCCAACTCTAGCTCCACGCTCGCACCGCGCCCGGCCGGCCGCCTCCCGTGGCCAACCTAAAAAGGGACTAAAAGCGGTGGGGCGAGGAAGGGACAGAGGAGGCTGGGGGCGGGCGGGGAGGGAGGGAGCGAGGGAGGGAGCGAGGCCCCGAGTGCGGCCGGGGGCGGATTTAGGAAAATCGCAGCAACAAGGTCGCACCCCCGGAGCGCCGGGGCTCGTCGTGGGCTGAGACACTGAGTTCTCCCTGGGCGCCCTCCCTCAACCCAGCGGCAGGGACCCTGCGCAGGGCTCCGCGGTTTGTTTTTTTTTTTTTTAATTATTCTGAAAGTACGAGCCGGACTGAGAGCCGCAGGGCGCCTGCAAACTTTAAAGAGAACAAAGAGGCGGGTGGGGGCGAGGGCCGAACTAGCTTTGCGTCTGTAAAGTTTGCACATCTGAGGGGGGAGAAGGAAGGGAAAAACCCCAAAGCAACAAAGGGGAAAAAAAATTGCAACTGTGATTTTTATTCCCCCCCGGTGGAAGGTGCTCGAGGGGGCGGAAAGAAGAGTTGAACTTGCCGCATTGCAACAGGCAAAATAACTGAGAAAATAAAAAAAAAATCAAATAATCGATCTCGCTGCTGCCGCTTGGCCTCGCAAAGTTTGGGGGGGGGGGAAGAAGGGAAGAGAAAGAGAAGGCAGAAGAGAGGAAGGGAAGGCAGGGACGGGAGGAAGACAAAGAGAAGGACGAGCCCCCGCGCCTGGATATGCCCAGGAGGAAGCAAGCCAAGCCCCGCTCGGTGAAAGGTAAGGCATCTTCCGCCGACCCCGGGGAGCCGCCGCCGCCTCGACGTGGCCAATCAGGGCCGAGTCCCGGCTTGGCGGGGATTGCAAATCCCCCCCGGTACGGCCTGCTGGTGGCGGAGCTCCTCCCCGGAACAGGCGGATGTCCTGTGTGGGGAGCGTTCCCGCCGCCCGGTCCCGGGGGGGTGGGTGGGGTGTGCGCGAGTACTAAGGCCCCGGCTGATACTCGCTGGCGACACGTGTCGAGATAATTGCCGAAGGAAGCTGGTAGCATCGTTGAGGCGGGGAGGAAAGAAAGTTTGGCGGTGATGTTCTGGAGCGGCGGCGCATCAGTGGGCTGGGGAAGGGGGGAATGGAGCCCACTCGTGCTTTAGCTGATTAGCTCGGAATTAATGTTTCTTTATGATTGGGAATAAGAGCGCCGCCTGTTTCCTCCTGCTGTCCAATGTGTGTAAGGGTGGTGAAAGAAGGGGAGAATTAAAACCGATTTGATAAATCGGGTTTGAAAACTTGCTTGGGCTTGAAGAAGCAATAGCCAAATTTAGAAAGAGCTGCATGAATAAAGGTTAAACGTGAAGCTTCACATATTTTTCACCATCCACATTTAAAGGATGTTTAAAACCTCCTGATTACCTCCATAAGAAAACAGCTGCTGGTGAAACTTAAAGGGAGGGCTGGGACCAGCCCCTTGCCATACCACATGCCTTGCCAGCTTTTTGACTTTTAAGTGAAAGGGTGCGAGAGGGAAGGCATGATTTCGGAAGCCTTTCGCTCCCAGCCAGGTTAGCTGGTGTAGGGTAAGATTTTATTGTCCTCTGCACAAAGCAGAAGTCACAAACTCGGTGGTCCAGGGGCTTTGTTGTAGAAGCACAAAAGGATCATAACTTCAGATGGCCAAAAGATGAAACAAAAAGTGTTCATAATTAAATAACTTGGGGGTGGGCAAAATTAGGGGGCAGTTAATGGACCAGATAAAGTGCAAATTGAAACCCCATCTAGGGCCATTTTAGATTATTTGTGAAATATCCACTGTTTAGCAGATGATTGCGATGTAAATCCTATGTACTTTAAATGTTTATGAAGTTTTTGTAAAGTTAGTCTTTCATCTTTATACCAAACCCTTAAACATTTTTTTCCCCCAGACTAACGGTACGGTTCAACATTGTGCTGTGGGGCAGGTTTTCAGCGTGGCGGTGTGACCCTCCGCAATCCTGGACGATCTCTGCTAAAGGTGCTACTTCAGTAATTGGTAGATGAATGTTACAGTCTGCGGGCAGAAGAAAGAGTAGATCTGGAGCTATTTCTAGGGGATGCTCTGAAATACACTGTTTGAAACAAAAAGGATCACAGTTTGAGAACAGCAGTGCAGGCCTTGAATGACTTCCCTTGAGTGAGGAGATCATGTTTAGTGGCCAGGCCTCTGGAGTTTAAAATATTTTTCTGTGCTAAAGAAACATTCAGGAAATAGTTATATGCTAGTGAAAACTGTGTTTGCTCTAGAAACCCAGTTAGTAAACATTGACATCTTCTGCCATAATAACATTAAACATTTACTGTTTATCAGTCAGTTGTTTTCTACCTTTTCAGGCAGCAATATCTCTTGCAAATGGTTGATACTTTATAATGAAATTTTTATCTTAATTCTAATACAGAACTGATGACTACAGGAGCATTTTTAAGAATCAAAGCAGGTAACTTACTGGCAAGTCATAGCTAAGAAACGTTATCCCCGTAATATAGAAATATCTAGGTCTTTGCAACAGTGAGCTGGGGGAAGCCCAGTTGTTAAAGATTCTAAATATTTCTGTAGGCTTTAGGCACAAAAAAAAATGCTTTTTCAGCTTCAGCATAAACTGTCTGTAAATTACAGGTCTTAGCACAAGCTGACCAAACAGGGAGTCTAAGGAATGAGCTGAATCTGGGTGAAATTTTGGATAATAGGAGGCAAGTCATTATGTATGCAGGATAAATAATTTCTGCCTTTTTTTATATTCATCCATATTACCTACTTTTAGAAAGTCTGTCATTCATTTTGTGGTCTAGGGAGCTGTCAACCCAGTAGGTTGCCACAGTGAACATTTCCATGGAAATAATTGAGATGTAATAAATAAAAGCACTCTGAGGTCACAGGTTTCCCAATTCAACTGAGAAGAAAACAAGCATAAATTATGTGGATATATGTGTAGCATTTAGGACTTAAAATAATTTACTATTTTTATCTTTTCCATGTATTTCACTTTGCACAGCAACTTTGCTATTTATTAAGCAGTACTGAGATTTGAGCATCCTTTTTTATTCATAAAATCAGTGTGTGCCTGTGATGAAAGGAGCTATTCTGCATGCAAAAGGCATGTTGCCTGCATTAACTGGGAGCAATGCTGACTTTAAAGAAGTGACCGACTTTGGCAGAAGTACCAGATGTTGACAACTCTTAGATACCATTACTTAAAATGAACCAGAACTGGATGCCAGCAAGGCTGCAGGACATGTGGCCCCTGTGCTGTATTATCAGGTCTCAGGTTCAGCCTGGCAGAAACTTGCAGTAATTCTTGCAGCTGTAACTCCAGCAGTAGCCATGGACTTTCCCCTGATGTGACATTTATGACTTGCAATACAATATGCTGATTTATTTTGACCATTAGTTTGTGCACACTTGAAGATATTAACCTCATGGCTGGTGGTTGGGGACAAATTTCTACTTGGCTTAGAGGAAGGTTGTTTCAGATCAATGAGGATGGAGTGAAAGTAGGAGGGGTTGAGTCTTTGTTGGCTTACAAAATACATGCTTCAGTGACAGCGTGGTGGTAGTGGTGATGGAGTAAAACGCTGGCCTGTTCTGAAGCTTTACTCCGTATCACAGATGAAGCCTGTGAAAGTAATTTTCCTCAGCACAGACTCTGCTTTTGCCCTGCTGCCAGTAACCTCATCTGCAGAGGTCTTTTCCAGTTGCCTGTAAGGAAGAGTTGTACTTTGTGCATTAAAACCACATGGTCCTGAACCCCAGAACACAGTTGTGGACATTAAAACATGCTGTCTGTCCCCCATTACAAGTGATGGGAAGCGATGTCAACACCGTCATTAAAAGTTTGCTGTGTGCAGCCAGCTTCCATAAGCACCCAGCCAGTCATGGGGGCTGGGGAAGGCGGGTGTTCATCATTCCTGTTGATTAAACTGGAGGTTCTCCTGCTACAACTTGGGGCCTTTGCAAGCTGTTCTGGAAAGTGAAGTGCTGAGATGCTGGTAACAGTAACTCATAGGTTTCCAGCTCCATGTAATTGCAATTGAGGAATTACTCCACTGCAGTTTGTGGGGACTGGGCTGGTGTTGGCACAAGGTTTTAAGCATCAGATGCGCTTTGGCTGCTGAATTTGGCAGTTCTGCAAATTGCTGTCAGCTTGCAAGAGTATTTTGTGCATAAATGTGCTAGTTGGCAATCAAACTGTTTTGCGAAAGAATGCAATAATTAAGCCTAGATTTGTTATCCTACTTGAAGTTGCTTTTCTGCTTTTAGTTGGCAAAAAATGCTGATAGAAGCTTTTGATTCACACCCTACCTGCCTCATTTGTGTTAGTCAAGAAGAGAAAAGGGGGGTTGGTCGATACTTTGTTATCTGCAAAGTAAATAAAAATACTTCAACCATTTGCTGAGTTCCAATTAGTTGATTGCTATGAATTATTTTCTTTAAAGGAATGCTGTTTTACCTGTCTGCTCATACAAAAGTTTGATTTTGAACATCTTGTGAAAAGCATTTTCTTTGTCTATTGATGTCAAGAATAAAAGCATGATGATAATATCCCTTTGAAAGCTGTTGTATTGTCAGCTCTGGCTGACAGAAGGAGGCCCTCCTAGTGCTATAGATTAGCACTGTGAAAACACTGACATTTTCTTTTTTATATTGCTGTTCTGCTTTTGAAGTCAACTATACAATGTCAGAGCTCAGAGAGTTGACTGTGGAAGTAATAATGTCTTTCATACTTGTCTTAAAGATATAATTTTCCTTTTTTCCCAGTTGATAGAGAAGAACCTGCAGGTACTGGAACAGTACATTCTACAAATTAAATTTTGACAAGTATAATGATAATTGCCAAATACAAGAGACTTGTGCAATTATCTGTTAATTTTACAGTTCATTCAAGTTTCAGTGGAATCTTACTGATACAGTGAAAGCAACAGCTAAAATTGATAAAACTCAAATAAGATTATGCTCTTGATTGTTCTTTATCAAGTGTAGGTTTTGGGGGATTAGGAATAATTGGAGATGTTGGTGTTTCATTGTGGGGCTGGTGTCCTGGCAATGTTTGAGTCTGTGCAGTATTCAGAATGCTGCCTTCAGGGATTAGCCTGCAGTGTTTAATTTTTGCTGTGTATTTTGCTACAAGCCTAGAAGCGTTCTCCCCTGAACTCCACAAGTCCCGTTTTCCTGCTTTTCCCTCCCTCTGGCATGCCTTCATGGATGGGATCTGGGTGGTATTTAAGTGGTTTTACTGATTGAAACCCTTGCCTGTGTGCAAACACCTTTTAATTGTGGCCTGTTCCCATTGGTCTCTGCAAATATAATGAATAATTGTGACCTAAAATTGAAAAGAGTGGGAAAGGTAACGCAAAAGGCTTAAATATGAATGGGGAGAAAATAGAAATCTCATGTTTTTAGCAATGCTACGTCTAAAGCCGTCAATGAAAAACAACTGCCATGTAACAGTAGTGGCTGGAACACCACCTATTTTTATTCATCAAAAATGTTTGTGTGCAATCAGTGTAAGTTAAAGCCCATCATTCACTGCTAAATTGCTTCAGATGACACGTGCAAAAAAAAGAATCGGAGAACTCTTGTTAGGATGTTAATTGTAAGATTTCTAAATTACTATTATAAACTAATAAAGTAATTTGTCAGGATTTATTTTGGTTTTCTTCAATAATTGAAAATTAATGTCTTGAAGTGAAAGCAGATGTTCATGCCATCCTCTGAATTTGATATAAAAAATGATGTTTTGTAGATGCATTAAGTTTGTTTGTATACATAATGGTCTTATAGATGGTGCTTTGGCTTGGTTTTATTTACTGTTTGGTGCCAAATTAATTTTTAGGTTAAATCTGGGTAAGTAGTTTCAGCCTGGTTAAATAAACTAAGACAAGTGCTTGGGGTGGCACCCAATTTCTTATAGGAAATATTTTAATAAACCTTCCTCACCTCCTGGTTCTCTGAGTGATGATACTTTCTCCTAACTGTAGAATTAACATTTACTTCTATTTTGATAAATGCACTCTGAATTTTTTACTCGGTTATTTTTACTGAACTAGTTAATTTATATCTTCACTCCCAATTGCAATTTGTGAAATCAGTTTTAGTTCATTATAACATTTGAAAAATGAAAATCACGTTTGTTTCTTTAAAAAAGAAACAATCTCTTGGTCCTATGCCTTAGCCTGCAATCTCTAAAAGATAATAAATTTCTTCATGTATTGTAATATTTTCTTAAACAAAAGATTATTAATTACCCACAATAATTGAACTGTCTTAGAAAAATGCCTACATCAACCCTTCATCACTCCATCAGGATTGATTCAGAGAAAACTCCACGAACAAACTCGCCAACAAAGTTTCAAGTTGACAAGCAGGTATTCTTTATTGCGGCGCCGGGAGACACGGGGGATAGCTCCTCCAAGCGTGTCTCTCCGTATTGCCGCACAGGCCATCCTTTTACAGTCGCTGGGAATACGTCCATATTCATGAGGTTAGGTTACACCGGTTTCCCGTAGGTACACAAAAGGTGATGGTGGTCTTTGAGAGTTGTTTACAGTGTTCATACCCGCTGGCAGTCTTTGGGGCTTCAGCTTAACTGACATTAGACTTAGCAATCATCCTGTCCTTTTGTTGAGCAGATAGTTTCACTGCTCCCTCCCCAGACATCTGCTGGTCCCAGATACTCCCCAGTATATGTTTACACCAACTTAATGGGTTCATTGGCTTAGCAATCACCCTGTCCCTCCACCCATCAGCCAGTTTAACTGTGCCCATCCCCAGGTCCTGTTTTTCTATTTTATTTTTCTTACACTTTTTGTACTAAGGTCCTATGGACCTAAAACTACCTTCAAGCACCCCTATTACAAAGCCATAACCTTACTTAGAACTGATTGCATTTTGTGTTTTTGTGCTTCCTCCTTTCAGTATTCTCTTTAAATGCCTCTGAAAAAGAATGGCTATTATGTTCCCTTGTATCCTTGTAAATGCATTGGAGTAATGAAATACTAATAATATAAGACCTATTACAGACTTCTGCTAAGTCTTGACCAACAAATGGTGGTGCAGGGGTGAGTCTGGCTCTGGTTGGTGGTGGTGGGCTTGTAGGGTGCGGGTGAGAGCTGGAGCAATGTGAGGACCAGCTCTGAGCTCTCAGTAGCATGTGCATTCAATGTACTTTTAGAGCCCAGAAGTAGATTCTTGTGCATTTTTTTTTCATATGTCCATTAGTAAATGCAGAGAAGCTGTTTCCTTGTTCTCAAGGTGATGTGAGTTTTAAGTACTACATCTTCTTGACAACACCTAGATGCATATGTATGTGCGGCAGTGGATTATGGTGGTTTATCAGAGTTGCTTTATTCTAGGGAGTAGAAGGTTGTGCAGAGACTAAATGATCTCTTGTGATATTTCCAGCTACAGAAGGCTCGAGATTTGACCTCTTGCAATGGTTTGTTTTCTAAAATGCAAACAAAGGGACCTGATGGGGTTGGAAACTGGGTGATGCTGTTCGGAAGGGGCTCATAAATCTCACTGTGGTAAAATTGGCGTATGGCATTAGCTTTCCACCTTATGACTTCTTTCAGATAGCACTGCAATACCCATCCAAATCTACTGATAAGTAACTTCATTATATCGTTTGCATTTGCTTAGAAAGAAAATATTTTCCTTTCTGGCCACAGATTAGGTAACAGAAGGACCAATTTGCAGAGCTTGTAAATGCCACTTGTTAATCATATGCAGTGCAATTTTTTTTTTTCGTTTCCCCCTTGGATGCATTAAGTAAACTTTTTAGCTTTTTATGTAACTGAAATTTGCCCTTTTGTTACCCAGGCATGAATTCTTTTTGAAATGTCATTATCTGCCCTGCTGTGAGGTTTCTTTCTTCTGTTCATTCTAATTAAATAAAACATACTGTTGTTTGCCAGCCTTGTGTTGAAGTGAATTACCTGCCTGAAGGCTTGTGCTGGTGTCAGCCAGGCTCCTTGCAGCAGCAGAGCCATTGACTAACACATTTACTTTTAGATTTTTATTTCAAAAGGCTCAGTTTGTGCAGTGTGACTGGTGAATGCTTTACAGGACTTTCAATGGCTGAATGAACAGTAAAGGACTTACTGCTCTCACAAGAGTGGTAAGTACAAATGTAAGGCAGCCTTTGTGGCAGAGGAGTGTTTCCTTTGCTGGATAAGGGCCACTCAGGAGACCCGAAGGACTCACTTGGGTATGCTGGGGGTGAAATAATCTCAGTCATGGCTTTATTTAAATCCACCCTACCTGCATATTCTCCTGGGCAACTTCTAGTGGGGTTGATCTTGGCTCTCTTTGTAGCATTGCCCATAGTTGTGTTCTCCTTAAGTCTGGGACTGGTAGTGAAGGCTGCTTCAGAAGTGTAACGGTTGGAGCTTCCTTACATAGAAGTTATTTCCAGCTCGTATTAGAGAAAGTAAACAGTGCATTTAGGTTTTAAAGCGAAGCACAGGGAAAGATCCCTGCTTGTAGAGAAACGGTTTGTTTAAGCCTCTGGTAGCACTACAGAGAACACATTGCTCACTAGTGAAATCCTATTATGAGTAAAAGTACAAGAGTTAACAGGTTGCTGTGCTGTAGTCTCTGTTGGATCCTGCTAGGCTATGGAGATTTGGTCAAATGTGGCTGTCCTGGGTTCAGCAGTAACAGTCATTATTTTTGATTTTTTTTTTTCTCCTTCTTGGTAGCTGGTGCAGCGCTGTGTTTTTGATTTTGGGCCTGGGAACAGTGTTTTCAGTTACTGCTTGCTAATGTTTTGGTCTGACCAAGGACTTTCTGAGTCTCATGCTCTGCCGGGGAGGAGGGGAGCCGGGAGGAAGCAGAGACAGACACCTGACCCAAACTGACCAAGGAGCTATTCCATGCCACAGCATGTCATGCCCAGGATGTAAAAAATTGGGGGCAGGAACCCAGCAGTCCCTCTCTCTCTCAGCTCGGTCGGGTGGTGAGCAGTTGTATCCTCTTCCCTTGTATTTCCCTTGTCATTATTATCATTGGTGGTAGAAGTAGTGATTTGTATTATACCTCAGTTACTGGACTGTTCTTATCTCAACCCATGGGAGTTACATTATTTCGATTCTTCTCCCCATCCCCCCCCCATCGGAGTGGGGGGGAAGAAAGAGGGAGAAGTGAGTTAACAGGCTGCATGAGATTTACAGCTTAAACCACGACAGTTCTTTTTGGCGCCCAATGTGGGGCACGAAGGGTTGAGATAATCACCAGGATTAATAGTCACTCGTCACAATGCTGATTTATTGGCTCTCAAAGTTGTTGCTCTGGTTCTCACAGGTTCAGTGTATGATACTTTACTTAGAGCCGGGATTTGTTATATTAACATTTTTCAGATCTAGGTTTTGGGTTAAAGTTCTTGTTACATTGTACTTCATTGCACTTATTTTTAATACAATAGACTCAGTGATCATGAAACTGACCCGATTTGTGTTTCCAGTGTGGTCACCAACTCTACACTTTGGGAGGTATATAATGGAAGTGTTTAGCAATTACACATCTCTTTTCACCTCCTCGGGTACTCAACCTGTGAATTAGACATTCTTTTATGCTCCCAGCGCCCCCACCAGACCGTTTACAACATCATTTGAGAATTTTGAAGGTTTGGAATGGCCTTTAGATACCCTTGAGACCTGCCTGCTGGTGGTGACGGGAATTATCGTGTTGGCACACATACTGAGTATGTTTTACTCACGACCATTTTGTCTGGTCCCGAGAGTTATGCAGAGTCGGGTTTGGGCCTTGTTTAGGGTTAAACGATGATATAGGAGGTCCAAAAGATTTTCCCCGAGGCTGGACAGTCATGAGTGGCAGGGTGTGTGGGATAGTATGGGCAAGTATCTAGGCCAGTGGGCCCCTCCAGTGCTTTGGAACTTCACCAATGAACAAATGCAAAATCCAGAAAAATTAGTAAAACTTTTAAAGGAGGTGTGTTGTCATTCTGGTAACATCAGTGATGGACAAATCATGGCAACATGCTGGGGCTTGGCCTATGCTTACAGAGCCCTGTTCAACACTGTCCAGCACCTTCAAAAGGAAAAAAATGTCCCTGGTTCTGAGGGCGGAGTAATGGACAGTGCAGCTACTCCAACTCCAAGTACAGCAGCTACTCAAACTTCAACCATAATGGGCAGCGCAGCTAATCTAGCTCCAAGTGCAGCAGCTACTCTACCCCCAGGGACAAGTACAGCAGCTACTCAAAATTCAACTGTAATGGGCAGCGCAGCTACTCCAGCTCCAGGTACAGGAGGTACACCACCACCAGCGACAGGTACAGCCGCTACTCAAACACCAGTGACAACTACAGCAGCTACCCAAACCACAGTGACAATCACCGCAGCTAAACCAGAGGACCAACTCATACCAATATCGGTTGCCCCTGTACGCAAGAGGAAAAGAAAAAAGGGGCAAGAAAGATAAAGCAAGATGAAGAAACAACGTGCTCATTGCCTGGGACAGCATCTGACCAGGAGTCATCATCACATGATGAAGAAGAAGAGGTGACTTCTCGATCTCGGACCTCAACCGAGCTACGGAATATGTGAAAAGACTTTACCCGTCAGCCAGGGGACCACATCATCACCTGGCTGCTCCGATGCTGGGACAATGGGGCCGACGGTCATGAACTAGAAGGTAGTGAAGCCAAACAGCTGGGATCATTTGCCAGGGAAGGGGGAATTGACAAAGCAATTGCAAGAGAGAAAAAGTCCCTCAGCCTTTGGAAGCGGCTCCTGGCAGCTAGGAAAAGTACGTTTCCATACAAGGACGATTCTATGAGTCGTTTGGCCAAGTGGACTACTCTAGAAAAGGGCATCCAGTCTCTGAGGGAATCAGCCATTGTAGAGATGATCTATACTATCAAGCCAAATAACAGGAATATACCCATAGATCCAGATGAAGTTGAATGTACACGACCCATGTGGCAGAAATTTACACAGAGTACACCCCCATCATATGCCCACTCACTGGCAAAAGTAATCTGGAATGAGGTAATACCACCAACAGTGGATGAAATGATTCATAAACTCCGAGAGTTTGAAGACAATCTCAGCCCTTCCATCATCTCAGCTGTGGAAAAACTGTCCCAGGACCTCAACCAATTGAGAGACAATCTACCTCATCTATCCAGCTCCTCACATGTACCAACACATGTCTCAGCCATTAACAGAAGGCGTCCTACTGTTCGAGAGAGAGAAGATATAGAAGGTATACACCACGGGCCACCCTATGGTTTTACCTGAAGGATCACGGAGAAGATATGACGGAGTGGGATGGAAAGCCTACTTCAGTTTTGGAGGAACGGGTGTGAGAATTGAAGAGGAGTACAAAGGTCAAGTCTGATCACCCCATGAAGGCTGCGGCTTCAGGCTCTGGTGAGCAGGTTCCCAGATGGAGTGGAAGAACCGATTTAAGTCCAGGTTCTGTGATAAGGAATAATCCCTGTCAACAAAGCGTGAGTGACCAATGTGATGACTATTAGAGGGGCCCTGCCTCCAGCCAGGTGGAGGTAGGGGACAATCGGATTTACTGGACTGTGTGGATCAGATGGCCTGGCACATCAATCCCACAGAAGTTTAAGACTCTAGTAGTTACCGGTGCACAGTGTACCCTGATGCCATCAAGCTGTTAAGGGGTGGAACCCATTTATATTTCTGGAGTGACAGGAGGATGCCAAGAGTTGACTGTACTGGAGGCTGAAATCGGCCTGACTGGGAGAGGATGGCAAAAGCACCCCATTGTGACTGGACCAAAGGCTCCATGTATCCTTGGCATAGATTACCTCAGGAGAGGGTACTTCAAAGACCCAAAAGGGTACCGATGGGCTTTTGGTATTGCTGCTTTGGAGAGAGAGGAAATGGAGCAGCTGTCCACCTTGCCTGGTCTCTCAGAGGATCCTTCTGCTGTGGGGTTGCTGAAGGTCGAAGAACAACAAGTGCCGAACGCGACCACAACAGTGCACCGGCGGCAATATCGCACCAACCGAGACTCCCTGGTTCCCATCCATAAGCTGATCCATAGATTGGAGAGTCAAGGAGTGATCAGTAGGACCCGCTTACCCTTTAATAGCCCCATATGGCCAGTGCGAAAGTCTAACGGAGAGTGGAGACTAACAGTAGACCATTGTTGCCTGAACGAAGTTACACCATCCTTGAATGCTAAAGTACCGCACATGCTAGAACTTCAGTATGAACTGGAGTCAAAGGCAGCCAAGTGGTATGCCACGACTGATATTGCCAATGCCTTTCTCTCAGTTCCTCTGGCAGCAGAGTGCAGGCCACAGTTCACCTTTACTTGGAGGGGCATCCAGTACACTTGGAACCGACTGCCCCAGGGGTGGAAACACAGCCCTACCATCTGCCATGGACTGATCCAGACTGCACTGGAACAGGGGAAAGCTCCAGAACACCTGCAGTACATTGATGACATCATTGTGTGGGATGATACAGCAGAAGAAGTCTTTGAGAAAGGGAGGAAAATAATCCAAATCCTGCTGACAGCCGGTTTTGCCATAAAACGGAGTAAGGTCAAGGGACCTGCACAGGAGATTCAATTTTTGGGAATAAAATGGCAAGATGGACGCCACCAGATCCCCACAGATGTGATCAACAAGATAACAGCAATGTCGCCACCAACTAAGAAGAAAGAAACACAAGCTTTCTTATTAGTTGTGGGGTTCTGGAGGATGCGCATCCCAAATCACAGCTTGATTGTAAGCCCTCTCTATTATGTGACCCAGAAGAAGAATTACTTTAAATGGGTCCCTGAGCAACAACAAGCCTTTGAGCAAATTAAACGTGAGATAGTTCGTGCAGTAGCCCTCGGTCCAGTCCAGACTGGGCCAGATGTTAAAAATGTACTGTACACCGCAGCTGGGGAGAACGGTCCTACCTGGAGCCTCTGGCAGAAAGCTCCAGGGGAGACTCGAGGTCGACCCCTTGGCTTTTGGAGTCGGGGATACAAAGGATCTGAGGCCAGCTAGACCCCAACTGAAAAAGAGATATTGGCAGCCTATGAAGGGGTTTGAGCTGCTTCGGAAGTGATTGGCACTGAAGCACAGCTCCTCCTGGCACCCCGGTTGCCCGTGCTGGGCTGGATGTTCAAAGGCAGGGTCTCCTCTACACATCATGCAACTGATGCTACATGGAATAAGTGGGCCGCACTAATTCCACTAGGAGCTCAAATAGGAAATCCCAGTCATCCGGGAATTCTAGAAGTCATCATGGACAGGCCAGAGGGCAAAGATTTTGGAATGTCATCAGAGGAGAAGGTTATGTGTGCTGAAGAGGCCCCACCATATAATGAACTGTCAGAAAGTGAAAAGCAATATGCCTTATTTACTGATGGGTCTTGTCGCACTGTGGGAAAGCACCGTTGATGGAAGGCAGCAGTATGGAGTCCCCAACGACAAGTTGCAGAAACTGCTGAAGGGGAACGTGAATCGAGTCAGTTTGCAGAAGTGAAAGCCATCCAGCTGGCCTTGGATATTGTGGAACAAGAAAAGTGGCCAGGACTTTATCTCTATACTGACTCATGGATGGTGGCAAATGCCCTGTGGGGGTGGTTGCAGCAGTGGAAGCAGAGCAACTGGAAATGCAGAGGTAAAGCCATCTGGGCTGCTGCACTGTGGCAAGACATCGCTGCCCAAGTGCAAAACCTATTGGTCAAGGTACGGCGTGTAGATGCTCATGTACCCAAGAGTCGAGCCACTGAGGAACACCAGAACAACCAACAAGTGGATAAAGCTGCTAAAATTGAAGTGGCTCAGTTGGACATAGATTGGCTCCATAAGGGTGAATTATTTTTGGCCTGGTGGGCCCATGACACTTCAGGCCATCAGGGCAGAGATGCAACATACAGATGGGCTCGTGACTGAGGGGTGGACTTAACAATGGACACTATTGCCCAGGTTATTCATGACTGAGAAGCATGTGCTGCAATTAAGCAAGTCGAGCAGTTAAAGCCTCTTTGGTATGGAGGACGATGGCTGAAGTACAAATATGAGGAGGCTTGGCAGATTGATTATATCACACTCCCACCAACCCGCCAAGGCAAGTGTCATGTGCTTACCATGGTGGAAGCAACCACCGGATGGTTGGAAACATACGCTGTGCCCCACGCCACTGCCCGAAACACTATCCTGGGCCTTGAGAAACAGATTTTGTGGTGACACGGCACCCCAGAGAGAATTGAGTCAGGCGGTGGGACTCATTTCCGGAACAGCCTGATAGATACTTGGGCCAAAGAGCATGGCATTGAATGGGTATATCACATCCCCTACCATGCTCTAGCCTCTGGGAAAATCGAACGGTATAATGGACTATTAAAAACTACACTGAGAGCAATGGGTGGTGGGACTTTCAAACACTGGGATACACATTTACCAAAGGCCGCTTGGGTCGTCAACACCAGAGGATCTGCCAACAGGGCTTGTCCAGCCCATTCAGAACTTCTACACACTGTGGAGGGGGACAATGTTCCTGTGGTGTATATAAAAATTCTGCTGGGGAAGACAGTCTGGGTTATTCCTGCTTCAGGTAAAGGCAAACCCACTCGTGGGATTGCTTTTGCTCAGGGACCCGGATATACTTGGTGGGTAATGCGGGAAGATGGGGATGTCCGATGTGTACCTCAAGGAGATTTGATTTTAGGATAAAACAGCCAATGAACTCAATTGTATGATGTTGCCTGCTATGTAATATTTTTATAGCCCATCAACTAGATGTCTTGAAGTCATCTGTGACTGGCCCTCAGACCATCATCCCAACAAAGAACGAACTTTGATGAAACCAGACGAGTTCTGCAGTAAAGGACCAATCAGCATCAGCAGGCAACGATCCAACACTGCGCACAGCCTCCCCTGCTCTGAAAGACTGCTGCAGGAGATGGAGCCCCACATCATGGGCCAAATGGACTCAGCAGCTTTATGGGGATTGGTCCACTGACTAAGGAATGAAATCTCTCTCTCTCTGTGGATGTATATATATGTATATATATGAGATAAGAGTGATGGTATATTGAAAATGTGGGGTTTGAGCATGATGTGAATGGTATGGAATAAGGGGTGGATCCTGTCCTGGGTTCAGCAGTAACAGTCATTTTTTTTTTTTCCTCTGTCTTGCTAGCTGGTGCAGCGCTGTCTTTTTGACTTTCGGCTTGGGAAGAGCGCTGATAACACCAGTGTTTTCAGTTACTGCCTAGTAATGTTTTGGTCTTGCCAAGGACTTTCTGAGTCTCATGCTATGCCAGGGAGGAGGATGAGCCAGGAGGAAGCAGTGACAGGACACCTGACCCAAACTGACCAGAGAGGTTCTTCCATACCACAGCACGTCATGTCCAGGATGTGAAACCGGAGAGCAGAGATCCGGAAGGGTGTGGTGGTGGACTGGGGGTGCACGTCATGGTCAGGTTTTTGGAGCAGTGGGGGGTTCGCTGATGGGGGGTGCATTGGCTGGGTCGGGCTTGGTGAGCAGTTGTACTCTCTTTCCTTGTATTTCTCTTGTACTTGTCTGTCATTATTATTGTTTGTGGTAGCAGTAGTGATTTGTGTTATACCTTAGTTACTAAATTGTTCTTATCTCAACCTGTAGAAGTTGCATTCTTTCGATTTTTATAGCCCATCAACTAGATGTCTTCAAGTCATCTGCGACTGACCCTCAGACCATCATCCCAATGAAGAACAAACTTTGATGAAACCAGACGAGTTCTGCAGTAAAGGAACAATCATCATCAGCAGGCAACGATCCAACACTGCACACAGCCTCCCCTGCTCTGAAAGACTTTTTACAAAAGATGGAGCCTGACACCACAGACTGGATGGACTCAGCAGCTTTATAGGGATTGGTCCATGCACTAAGGGATTATATATCTCCATCTGTGTGTGTGTGTGTGTATGTATATCTATATGTATTTGATGGTATTTTGAAAATGTGGGATCTGAGCATGACATGAATGGTATGGAATAAGGGGTGGATTGTCATGGGTTCAGCAGTAGCAGTGTTTTTTCTCCCTCTTGGTAGCTGGTGCAGCACTGTTTTTTTAATTTCGTGCCCAGGAGCAGCTCTGATAACACCAGTGTTTTCAGTTACTGCTTGGTACTGTTTTGGTCTGGCAAGGACTTTCTGAGTCTCATGCTATGCCAGGGAGGAGGGGGAGCCGGGAGGAAGCAGAGACAGGGCGCCTGACCCAAACTGACCAAAGAGCTATTCCATGCCACAGCACGTCATGCCCAGGATGTAAAATACTGGGGGTAGGAACCTGGAAGGGTCTCTCTTTCTCTTTCTCGGCTCGGTTGGGTGGTGAGCGGTTGTGTCCTTTTCCCTTGTATTTGCCTTGTCATTATTATTATTATTATTAGTGGTAGCAGTAGTGATTTGTATTATGTCTCAGTTACTGGACTGTTCTTATTTCAACCCGTGGGAGTTATATTCTTTCGGTTCTTCTCCCCATTTCCCCCCCATTGGAGTGGGGGGTGGTGGAAAGGGAGGGAGAAGTGAAATTTACAGCTTAAACCATGACACCATGCCACCCAAGGCTTTGTCCAACCCAGCCTTGAACACCGCCCCCTTTTTTTTTTTTATTTCTCCCCTTCTTTTCTTTCCCAGCCTTGTTTAAATTTATGTATTTTTGTTAGGTGGGGTGAGGTCAGGGGGCAGCTAGAGGTGTCTGTGGTGGGGTTGGAGGAGCCTCCAACAGCCATGCGCAGACACCTGAATGGGTGAGGGGACTGCAGTGTCCTCCTGCTCCTGTATTGCCTGTCTCTCAGGCCTCAAACTATGCTGCAAAGGGAAGAACTGGACCAGTATGACCCTTTCCAGCCTCAGTGGTGCACTGCAGTCTCAGTCCATATGTGATATGCCTGCCAGCCTCTACCTATGTTCCTTCAGATACCTGAGCTGCAGCTCCCCCGAGCATGCCATCCCTGAGGTCTGAATAATACAGCAAAGTCCCTCTGGTCTGTCTATCTGCCTCCCCCTCCCTGGGTTGCACCTTGGAGCTGCTGCTGCAGGAGGGCTGCTGAGATGTCTGCTGGCAGTTGCTGGCTCTCCTGCCACCCTGGCTTCTCCTCTTGGGCTTTTGTTACGTAGACAAAAGATCTGCCTGTTCTTATGGGATCTTATCTGTTCACAGGGGTTGGTCTCTGATGACTTTCTAAGCTGCAAAACATTTATGGAGGGTAGGCAAAGGTCCAGTGGAGATGGCCAGTGTTCCCCCAGTTGGTTCCCAAGTGTATCTCGCTCTGGGCTTGGTGGGGAAGTGGTAGGAACGATAAAGTGCCTGTTGTTTTGTCTGGTTTTGGCTCTCAGCATGGCACAGGTAGCTGCAGCAGAGCTGATTTCAACTTGCTACTGACCCTGAGTTCCTGTAATCCCTAATAGTAGTAGGATTACATTTTGCCCAGCCAAGTCCTCCTTTCATTTCCCTTTTTATTTTCTCTTTTTCTCCCCCTTTTTATTTTTTTCCCTTTGCAGTACTTTACATCCCAGTTGACAGACAGTCTGCCTCCTGCCTTGACCCTTGCCTGGTTATTCCAGCTCCCAAGACTTGCCCTTCTTTTGGGAGAAGCTTGTCAACCTGGCCCTCCCTCTGTGCTGTCCTCCCTTTCCCTTCGCTACTTTTTGTTCACAGATTGTTTTTTGCTTCTGTGAGCCGGTTTCTGCCCCCCACGCTCTCATTAGGCAGATGAGATCTCTCACCTCACTTTCTGGGTGCACAACTGATTTCTGTGATGGTAATTTTAGGACTTTGGTTTGTACCCATCTATCACTTTTCCACTGGTATGAATTCTACAAAATTTCCTGGGTTCAGCTGCTGTGGTGTGATACTGCTAGTCCTGAGCTTCCCATTACAGTTTCTGAGGGGCATGGGGCATACAGTTCTTAAAGCACTGGATAAAGTCCACCTTTATAATCAGTAAAGGGGCTGCCCAAACTCTGCACAGATTCAGTCACTACAGCACTGCAGTGGATTTGGTTAGTGATGTGATGATGCCAATATGAGAATGTTATGTTGCCCAGTGTTGCACAGGTTGAGAAGATGTGCCTGATTTAAGGTCCGCTTGAAAATGGCATTGGAAGAAACCTGAAAAAAGCAGTCTGAGCTGAATTTTTCAAGCACTCTCCCGAAAATTCAATTTGGGCTCTGAACCTCTGTACCACTGGGTTCTTATTTGCAAATATTTATTTTAGTACTGCAAAAGAAGTCAGTAACAATGAAGTGGGTACCGCTCAGCCAGAGGAGGGACATGTTATTGTACCCTCTGAAAGTGCAGGGCAGGGTATTATTTCCTTTGGTCACACCTGCCTGGCTCTGAGAAGAACCAGCCCTGTGGGCATGAGTGGCTCCTGCTCTTGCAGTGCTGGGCCCTTGTCCCAGCATGGCCATGGGGCTGGGGCACAGCATGGTGCAGTGTCCAGCCCTGGGTGTCCCTAGGGAGACAGCAGTGCTGAGCAAGTAGGATGATCCCAGGGTGGTGTGGCAGCATGGAGGGGTTTGGAGAGGAACAGCACAAATGCAGTCACAGGCATAACACTTTATTAACTGGGATTTAAGGGACCTATTCTGCTGTGCTGATTTCAATTCCCATTTAATTTCCATCAAAGTCTCTAAACTGAAGAGGCATAAATTTGATGGATTGACCACTCCGTGCATAAAGAACTGACTGGATGGCCACATGCAAAGAGTTGTGGTCAATAGCTCAATGTCCAACTAGAGACAGGTAACTAGTGGTGCCCCTCATGGATCAGTGTCAGGACAGATCTTGTTCAACATCTTTGTCGACAACATGGACAGTGGGATTGAGTGCACCCTCACCAAGCTTGCCGATGATACCAAGCTGTGTGGTTTGGTTGATATGCTGGAGGGAAGGAATGCCATCCAGAGGGACCTTGACATGCTTGTGAGGTGTGCTGATGCCAACCTGCTGAAGTTTAACCATGCCAAGTGCAAGGTGCTACACGTGGGTCAGAGCAATCCCAGGCACAGCTACAGGTTGGGCAGAGAAGAGATTCAGAGCAGCCCTGCAGAGAAGGACTTGGGGGTGTTGATCGATGAGAAACTGAACGTGAGCCTGACTCAGTGTGTGCTTGCAGCCCAGAAAGCCAGCCGTATCCTGGGCTGCATCAAAAGGAGTGTGACCAGCAGGTTGAAGGAGGTGATCCTGCCCCTCTACTCTGCCCTAGTGAGACCTCACTTGGAGTATTGTGTGCAGTTCTGGTGTCCTCAACATAAAAAGGACATGGAACTGATGGAACAAGTCCAGAGGAGGCCATGAGGATGATCAGGGGACTGGAGCACCTTTTGTAGTAAGATAGGCTGAGAAAGTTGGGGCTGTTCAGCCTGGAGAAGGCTGTGTGGAGACCTCAGAGCAGCCTTCCAATATCTGAAGGGGGCCTATAGGGATGCTGGGGAGGGACTCTTCATTAGGGACTTTAGTGATAGGACAAGGGGTGACAAGTTCAAACTTCAACAGTGGAAGTTTAGATTAGATATAAGGAAGAAATTCTTTACTGTAAGGATGATGAGGCACTGGAATGGACTGCCCAGGGAAGTTGTGAATGCTCCATCGCTGGCGGTGTTCAAGGCAAGGTTGTACAGAGCCTTGGGCAGCAAGGTCTAGTGCAAGGTGTCCCTTCCCATGTCAGGGGGGTTGGAACTGGATGATCTTAAGGTCCTTTCCAACCCTAACTATTCTATGATTCTATGAAACAATGTTGCAAGTCTTGAAGCGCAATAGTTTTGTTTTTGAGCCTTTTAGTTCTGAAAACAGGGTAATGTGGAAAAATTTGTCTGATCCAGGTGACTCTCCTGCCTTGCCATGGTGACACACAAACTCCTAGCAGTAAATAATGGTGAAAATGGCCAGTTCCAGCCTCTTCTCTGCAGAATGCATGGTATCCAGTGATCATTGCTCTGGGAAAACAGTCTGTGTAGCCAGGAACTGACTTTAATCTGTAAAAAAATGCTTGTGGAAAGAATAATACCTGACTATCAAATAAGAAAGTTAAACAGACCCAAGTCAGATGCTCCCTGCTTAAAAGAAAGTGGTTTCAAATATGTGTACAAATATACATATACATGTACAGATATTTATGCTGTGTCTGAAATATTACACTGAAGGCACACATCTGCATACAAATCTGTGTTATCTCTTGGAACAAACCCCAAACATTTCTATAAGTACATCCTGTTTCCAAGTGCCTGGTTGGAGAGACTTGACATATGTTAGGAAACTGATGCCCGAAATGGTTAGCACAAGAAATGTCAATGTGGGGGATAAATTTACTTGTGATGGAAATTCTATTCTTTTTACTGATCATTTTCACAGTATCTTAAAGCTTTGACATCTAAAAATGGTTAATCTCATCTGTGCATGCCTGTTCACTGTAGCCCTTGAGCATTTTTGTCCTTTTCTCACCTTCTGTCAGACACATGGAAAAATGCAGGGAGCATTGCTCAGAAGTTGGAAGGTTCCATGGGAATGGGTAGATGAAGGGATGCTATGAAGGGTATGTCTTTCTTCTCAGGTTTGTGTTTAAATGTAGAGCACTCAGATCTTTCTTCAAAAGTTCAGTTCTTCTCATCACTTGTGGTTCTCCCTCCTCATAATGCAGCCATTGTGCCATGGATAAGCATGGATGTAGTATTGAGCAGTCAGTGTTCCCTATTCTTGTCAAACACACAAATGTTAGATGTAATTAAATGAAAAATAACTTTTATGAAGACCTGGATAGGCCTCCAGAAACAAAAAGACTTCAGGATTAAGCTCATGATAAAGTGTGAATGATGGAGAGATTATTTTATTAGGTTGTTTGTTTTTTTTTTCCTTTTTCTTTCTTTAGCAATGAATCTCTTATTAGATAGAGTTACTCTCAGAATTGTGTTTTATGCTGTCCCTTGTTCACTGTCATCCCTGTGCTAGGTTCAGCAGTAGCAGTCATTTTTCTCAGTCTTAGTAGCTGGTGCAGTGCTGTGTTTTTGACTTTCATAGAATCATAGAATAGTTAGGGTTGGAAAGGACCTTAAGATCATCTAGTTCCAACCCCCCTTGCTATGGGCAGGGACACCTCACACTAAACCATGTCACCCAAGGCTCTGTCCAACCCGGCCTTGAACACCTCCAGGGATGGAGCATTCACAACTTCCTTGGGCAACCCATTCCAGTGCCTCACCACCCTCACAGTAAAGAATTTCTTCCTCATATCCAATCTAAACTTCCCCTATTTAAGTTTAAACCCATTATCCCTTGTCCTATCACTACAGTCTGCGGGAGATTCCAGGACAAGGAACTCTGACCAATATGATCAAGCGTTGACAATTTATTACAGGCAAGTAGCATCTTTTATAGAAAAAGCCTCAGAAGACTAGAACATTCAATAACATCTGGTTGGTTACATTCTTTAGCCAAGTGTTAGCAACGGGTTTATGATTGGTTGTTACAATAGTAAGTGATTCCCAGGCTGCGGCCACAACAGCAGATGGTTTTAAGGACACAGCTATCCGTTCCTTCATATGCATCCCTCTTAACAACCGTCCGTGCCAACTTTCTCAAAGCTTTCTGCACGTACACGACCTATAGTAACCTCCACACATTCTTTAGTAACTTCCAAGCAGGGCTTCACAGCCTTTGGTTCACTACTTTACAAATGTCAAGCAGTTGTCTGGATTGCTCACAGTCCGTTTTCAGCAAGAAACACTGCAACAATTCCCTCTTTTTGTTTTTGAGCAATCCAGACCTTACAGCACGAGATAGCATTTTTACAATACACTTCCATAAACAGGAAAAATTAAGACAATAACCAATGTTATCATAGTCGATAAACCTTGCTTAATTAATGTTCCTAACCAGCCATGACCTTGAGCTAATAGTAAAAATTCAATCGCTGCTCTATTCTGCAGGGTAGTATGTCTTATACGATCCACATCTAATAAAAGACCATTTAAAGCTTCATAAGTAGCATTAGTTTGTTTAGCAAGCCAGCATCCTAGCTTATTTAGGGTGGTTAGTGCTCGAGCAGTGCCAATTGAAGAAATAATACTTGCAAAAAAGCGCTCTGCGGTGTTCCAAAATTCCACACGGTCATCACACGAGTTAGTAAAGGCATGCAAACTTCTCCTTTTACGGTGAGTGTGTCTACGTCTAATCTGTAAAATTTGTGAGTGATTTGGCATTAGTAGGGTTAGTCGTCCTAAACTACATGGACCTCCTTTAATGTGGGAAGGAACCTCCGTCCAGGCACGATCTCCACAGATTAGGAAGTAACCACCGGGCAGGTTAATGGGTTTGTTAGTAGCTTTAGATATGTTAGGAGAAGTATAGTTACACCAAAAGCTGTGATTATTATATACTAAGAGGGTGGCATTAACCCACCATGTTTGTGACTGGTTCTTACCAGTATAATTAAAATACAAGCCAAACAAGTACTGAATGGATCGTCTGAAGATGATGTTGTTAAACGCAAAGAATCTTGACCTGTAGCATTTGCTAGAGTTACCCATACATTGGTTTTTGGCTGATTTAAAACCCATGATTCCCCAATGGCTAGAGTCCACATAATGATTGTCAAGTTAGTTGCTCTGCTGAATCCGCATAGTCTTTCCATGCCTTGACCCATCGAGCAGGTATCCATCGAAGTCCCGTTATCTGTAAGTAAACACATATATCCTCTGCCTGTTAATTTAACCTCTGCAGGACCTTTCCATTGTCCTGAGTTCAAATCTTTATACTGAACTAGGATTTTCTCATTTTGATTACTTGTCACTCCTGACTGCAAAGCTAGTCTGTGAATAACCATAGGTGGTTCATTCCTGTCCCCTGCCAATCGCAAGTAGTTCAATACATACAATGCTTTGGCCAGTCTTTCTGCAGGTGGGAGCATCTCTCCCCCTTTTTGTTTTAAAAGAAGGGATTTTAGGGTTTGATGTGCTTGTTCCACTATGGCTTGTCCAGTAGGGGAATGAGCAATGCCTGTAATATGTCTGATTCCCCATGTTGTACAGAATTGTACAAAACGTTGTGATGTATAAGCAGGACCATTATCTGTTTTTATTCTTCATGGGACTCCCAACACGGCAAAAGACATATAAAGATGCCGTTGCATGTGTTTAGTCGTTTCACCTGTCTGAGCAGTTGCCCATATTGCCATAGAATAGGTATCAATACAAACATGAACATATTTAAGTCGGCCGAATTCTGAAAAACGAGTAACGTCCATTTGCCAAAGTTGCAATGGCTGCAAGCCTCTAGGATTAACTCCTATTCCCAGACCAAATCCAATTTTTTGACAGGATGGACAAGATTTTACAATTCCTTGTGCATCGCTTAGGGGAATAGCAAACTGACGTGCAAGCATTTTTGCAGACTGATGCAAAAAGGAATGTGATTCACAGGCTTGTACAAAACTATTAATGGGTGGTCCAGCCCAAGCAGGAGAAACCAATATATCAGCTTTGTTATTTCCTACGGCTAATCCATAATTTGATTGGTGGCTACGAAGATGGGTAATAAAGTAAGGAAATTCACGATTTTGTAATAAACGCAGTAACATCAGTAACAATTGATACAACCGATTATTCTTAACTTCTTTTAGAAATGAACCCTCAATTCTCTGTACAACTCCAACAACGTACAATGAATCAGAAACAATATTAAGTGGTACATTAGCCCATTTCTCAAAGGTCCAAATAACTGCTCGCAAATCTAAGGTCTGCAATGAGTCTTCAACAGTGCCATTAATCAGGTGTTTTTGCCACTGTTGTTTGTGTTGCCAAACACAGGCAGCTAATTTAGAATGCTTTCCAGAATCTGTGAAGACAGTAAGACCTGAGACTGGTTTTTCTGAGCGTTTTGGAAATGTTTCAAATTTTTGATTACTCAATATTGACAACAATTTATATTATGGATAGACATTGGTTATTTCGCCCTCAAAGTCTGCCAAAGCACTTTGTAGGGACAGTGAATTGCGCAGTAACCACTCTAAATATTCTTGAACAATGGGAATAATAATTTTACAAAGATCTTTTCCAGATATTTCTAAAGTTCGGCTACGTCCTTTCATGATTAATTGTGACAGAATTTCAGGTTTTGTGGTGATGGTCTTTCGTGGTGTGACAGGAGTAAATATCCATTCTAATATTCTAAGGCTACTGGTAACATTATCATCCCACTGCATAATAAGCGCAAAAGGATACGTTCGTTGGTTGTCAATATTGATAATCATCAGCATTATGGGAACTGATAACACAATTCGCTGAGCATGATTACGATAAATCTTTTCACTAATGATGTCAAGTGCCTTCTGTTGCTCAAAGCCCCAAAATCGGAGTTTGTAGAGGTTCCTAACAATTGTATTAAGGGCTTTAAATCATCATTAGTAATTCCGGAGATATTTCTGACCCACTGAATATCTCCTACCAATCTTTGCACATCGTTAAGCGTTTTAATTGAAGTGGTAAGTTTTACCTTTTGAGGTTGAACGGTGCTGTGGGTAATAACCCAACCCAGATATTTCCATGGTGCAAAATCTTGCACCTTTTCAGGGGCAATTTTTAGTCCTCTTATTTCTAACTCAGATTTTAAGATGCTCAAAATTTTCTGTTTCTCTAAAGTTTCCCCGCAAATCAATATATCATCCATATAATGATAAATAATTAGCTGTGGAAACTTTTGCCGAAAAGGCTCCAAAGCCCAAGCAACAAACTGTTGACATATTGTTGGCGAGTTTTTCATGCCCTGTGGCAACACAATCCAATGATATCGTTTTGCTGGCTCTGACTTGTTAATTGATGGAACAGAGAAGGCAAATTTCTCTACATCTTCTGGATGCAAAGGAATTGTAAAAAAACAGTCTTTCAGGTCAATAATTAAAATTTCCCAGTTTTCAGGCAACATAACAGGTGAAGGCAAACCAGATTGCAAAGCCCCCATATCTTCCATTACATTGTTAATAGCTCTTAAATCATGTAATAATCGCCATTTACCACTCTTTTTTGGAATTGTGAAGATGGGAGTATTCCAGGGGCTAGTAGACAGAACAATGTGTTTTGCATCCAATTGCTCCCTGACTAATTCATGAACCTTTTGCAGCCTTTCTTCTCTTAACGGCCATTGATCCACCCAAACTGGGTCAGAGGTTTTCCACTTTAGTTTGAGCACAGGCTGCTCGACAATGGCCGCTAAGGAAAAGGCTGTGTAATTAATTGGGTATTTAGTTGACTCAGGATATCTCGTCCCACTAAGGTGACTGGTACATTCATGACATAGGGCTTAGTCGTGACGGCTGTGCCGTCAGGAAATCGAAAACTGATAGGATTTTTGCTAACATAAGTGGATTGAATGCCTCCAATGCCAGAAATACCTGTTAAAGCAGATATGACAGGCCAGTGTACTGGCCACTGTCCCTGGGAAATAATGGTAACGTCAACTCCTGTATCAATTAGCATTTTTATCTGTTTCGATTCGCCTCTTTGTGTAGTCATCGTAACTACACATTCCGGTTTAGCCTTAGCGATATCTAGTGTTAGAAACACTTGTGGCATTCCGGAGGACCCAAATCCTTTATCTCCACGGCTCGCATTTCCCTGTCGTGGAACACAAGATTGAAATGGAACAAGTTGAGCAATACGGCTATTTTTTGGAATATTAACAGGTGGAGTTATTGTATAAACCATAATTTTGATAATACCGTGATAGTCTGCATCAATTACACCTGGTAAAACAAAGATTCCTTGTCATGATATAGAAGAATGCCCAAGTAACAATGCACTGAGCCCATGACCTAGAGGTCCTGTCATAGTACTGTCTATTACATATACAGAACAATCTTGAAGGGTGACTTCTACTGCTGTTGCCACGTCCACTCCAGCACTTCCTGAAGTGGCGGAGCAGACGAAGTCAAGGCACCCTTTGGAGCTTGATTCACGCAAGCACTCTGAACTTTTGTCGTGGCGCGTGGGGCATTCGCGCTCAATTGTAAGTTTCCCTGTTGCCTACATTCATTAGCGGCATGTATATACATGTTACAGTTTGAACACCGTCTTTGTTCCTGTTTTCTAGGCACTCGACATTGAGCCCTAATATGTCCCTTTTTCCCACAATTATGACATCGTTCGTTTCTGCCTTTTACCGGTTGCTTCAAAAAGGGGGACAGCTTCCTCGAGTGCTGCAGCAACATAAGCAGCACCCTCTTTCTGTGTTTCCCGATGAGCAGCCCGGTTGGCAAGTTCGATCATGTCAGCCACTTCTGACCCGTATGGTAAAGTAGCTAAATTTTGTTTAGTTCTCACACTCGCATTTTCAAAGGCTAACATTTTGAACAAACGTTCTTTAGTTGGCAAATCAAGGTCAGGGTGTTTGTCAATGGCTGTATACAATCTGTCCACAAATTGTGGGAAAGATTCAGTGGGTCCCTGGCAAATATTAGTAAACCTAAACTGTGTTGACCAATCAGGAACAGAATAAAACGCTTGCAATGCTAAATCGCGTGACAAACGCAACACATCATCTGTAAAATTTACTTGCAAATCAACCCAAGCCCACGGTCCAGCACCCATAAGCATTTGTGACTGGATTCCGTAAAGTGGGTCTCCCTGCTGTCGAGGTTTCGCCTGCTCAGCGTCGCAGAGCCGCTGCCAATTCCGTTCGAAAATGATTTTCTGAGAAGGGGTCAATAAAACTCCAGCCACTTGCAGTGAATCATGAGGAATCGGTAGATCCGAAGAAAATATATAATTGACAATTTGGCGTGTTAAGTTGGAATGCAACCCATATTGGGTAACGGCAGCTCGGGCTTTCTCTAACAACTTCCAGTCAATCGCTTCCCACTGGTTCGTACCCTGAGCGGTGACTGAGACAGGATACGCTTGAGGGATAAAATTACCTTCCATGATGGCATCTCTAATCACCCCCTTCCACCTGCGAGACACATTTTGCGTGTCTTGCAGCAACGAGTTAAACAGGTTTGCTGCAGGGTAAGGGGTCCCGTTCGAGCCCAAAACTGCCGAATGACTTTGATCTATTTTAGACTCTTCTCGCGGTCCAAAAGCATTTAATTTCTCTATTACTTCTTGTAGCATCGCTTTTGTTTGGTCTTCCGCTGGGGGTTCTTTGGGGGTCTTATTTCCTGGGGTCGATAAGGCAGATATTTTTGCTGAAGACTCATGTGAAGGTGGCAGAGAAGGGTAGTGTACCGGCTCAGCTCGACGTTGGTCCAGCGCCTGACCAAGGAGCTCATCAGTAGTCCCTTCTCCCCCCCTTAGGTTACTTGTCGACCCGAGCGTGCCGGGCTGGATGTTAATGAGGGGCGGTTTATAGTAACCAGCTTTAACAGTCTTCACTTGCTTTTGGGGCCCCGGGGGTGCAAGATGATGATCAAAAGGACTCCCAAAGGGTTTCTCATTAGCGGAGGCTGGGAAAGCAACCGGCTCACTAAGACTTTCCGATGAGGACGGAGAAAGAGCTTTAGTAGCAGAGACTACAGCAGCTCGTTCCGAATTCATCGCTCACAAAGTCTCACGAATGAGCTTCCATAACGTAGAATAGTTACATGCTTCCTTTCCTGCTTTACCACCATTACTGACAGTGTCCCATAACCAAACTCCTATAGCCTCCCACGTGGAGAGTTCGAAAGCAGTATCCACACCATTTAATAACCCTTTATCTTTGCTCCATTGCAACAACCCTTTAAGGGTGGCTTCTTCATATTTAATCCCTCTCTTAGAGAGGATGTGTTGGAGGATCTGCAGGACTGCTACCTCATCCTTCGTTATAGTAGCCCCCATTCCTCCCCGGCCGCCACTTGCCTTAAGAAGTGGATTTCTTGGAGAACCCATAGTTCTACAGACGTGCGTGTCACCCCGTCATCCACAGTTGCTGCTGACGGTTTAATTTCGACTGGACCTTCCACCCGTCAAATCTGCTCTGATCTTCACCGTTTGACCAGCTCTCAGGAGACAGATCTGTGGGTCCCCTGGACTGCCTGCAGCCCCTTGTTCTGGCGCCAATTGCGGGAGATAACAGCAATGAACTCTGACCAATATGATCAAGCGTTGACAATTTATTACAGGCAAGTAGCATCTTTTATAGAAAAAGCCTCAGAAGACTAGAACATTCAATAACATCTGGTTGGTTACATTCTTTAGCCAAGTGTTAGCAACGGGTTTATGATTGGTTGTTACAATAGTAAGTGATTCCCAGGCTGCGGCCACAACAGCAGATGGTTTAAGGACACAGCTATCAGTTCCTTCATATGCATCCCTCTTAACAACCAGTCCTGTGCCAACATTCTCAAAGCTTTCTGCACGTACGCGACCTATACTAACCTCCACACATTCTTTAGTAACTTCCAAGCAGGGCCTCACAGCCTTTGGTTCACTACTTTACAAATGTCAAGCAGTTGTCTGGATTGCTCACAGTCCGTTTTCAGCAAGAAACGCTGCAACAGCAGTCCCTAATGAAGAGTCCCTCCTCAGCATCCCTGTAGGCCCCCTTCAGATACTGGAAGGCTGCTATGAGGTCTCCACACAGCCTTCTCCAGGCTGAACAGCCCCAACTTTCTCAGCATATCTTGCTACAGGAGGTGCTCCAGTCCCCTGATCATCCTCGTGGCCCTCCTCTGGACTTGTTCCATCAGTTCCATGTCCTTTTTATGTTGAGGACACCAGAACTGCACACAATACTCCAAGTGAGGTCTCACAAGAGCAGAGTAGAGGGGCAGGAACACCTCCTTCAACCTGCTGGTCACGGACCTTTTGATGCAGCCCAGGATACAGTTGGCTTTCTGGGCTGCAAGTGCGCACTGCCGGCTCATGTTCAATATTATGTGTGTGGATCCTATCGGCTCTCTGACAGCGTCATTGATCATATGAAGGAACCTTCTTCACCCAGTGGAAGGCCACGGTCTCAGAACCGATCATCAGGTGCAGGTATACCCATGGTTTTCTGGTTTTGATGTGAGGAAGAAAATCAGGTGTGCCTTTCAGAGCACTGTAGTGACTCAAAGAGATGATTTTTGACATTGACGTTTTTGGCTCATCTCCTTTTTAAATAATTTGTAGGTTTTTAGAGGAGTTAAATTACTCCTTGTTTTCTTCTCCTTGACATTCAAGTGTAAAACATAATGTTTGTTAGACTTGGTTTTCTACTTTGTTTTCTTTCTATTATCCATTGCTAAGGACTTATAAAAAAACAAACCAGGAAAAGCAAATACCAATTGCAAATATCTATTGAGTTTTGAAGTGATAATTCTTTCTGAACACTGAATTTTAGTAAATTGAGCTTCTCTTGGAATAGACTTAAGCAAACATTACAATATGCTATTTTCCTATCATGATGTAGTGGAAATAAGTCGCATACAGTTTATACAGAGAGATGGATTGACATGAGAAAGTTGGGGCTGTTCAGCCTGGAGAAGAGAAGGTTGCATGGAGACCTCATAGCAGCCTTCCAGTATCTGAAAGGGGGCCTATAGGGATGCTGGGGAGGGACTCTTCATGAGGGACTGTAGTGATAGGACAAGGGGTAATGGGTTCAAACTTAAACAGGGGAAGTTTAGATTGGATATGAGGAAGAAATTCTTTACTGTAAGTGTTGCAGTGTTTCTTGCTGAAAACGGACTGTGAGCAATCCAGACAACTGCTTGACATTTGTAAAGTAGTGAACCAAAGGCTGTGAGGCCCTGTGTGGAAGCTACTAAAGAATGTGGGGAGGTTACTATAGGTTGCATACATGCAGAATGCTTTGAGAATGTTGGCACAGATGGTTGTTAAGAGGGATGCATACAAAGGAACTGATAGCTGTGTCCTTGAAACCATCTGCTGTTGTGGCCGAATCACTTACTATTGTAACAACCAATCATAAAACCGTTGCTAACACTTGGCTAAAGAATGTAACCAATCAGAGGTTATTGAATGTTCTAGTCTTCTGAGGCTTTTTCTATAAAAGACGCTGCTTGCCTTTAATAAATTGTCAACGCTTGATCATATTGGTCAGAGTTCATTGTCCTGGAATCTCCCGCAAATGGCGCCCGAACAGGGACTGCAGGCAGTCCAGGGGACCCTCAAATCTGCCTCCTGAGAGCTGGTCAAACGGTGAAGATCAGTGCAAATTTGAGGGTGGAAGGTCCGGTCGAAAGAAGCCAACAGCAGCAACTGTCGATGACGGAGTGATGCGCGTCTGTAGAACTACGGGTTCTGCAAAAGATCCACTTCTTAAGGCAAGTGGCGGCTGGGGAGGAATGGGGGCTACTATAGCAAAAGATGAGATAGCAGTCCTGCAGATCCTCCAACACATCCTCTCTAAGAGAGGGATTAAATATGAAGAAGCCACCCTTAAAGGGTTGTTGCAATGGAGCAAAGATAAAGGGTTATTAAATGGTGTGGATACTGCTTTCGAACTCTCCACGTGGGAGGCTATAGGAGTTCGATTATGGGACACTGTCAGTAATGGTGGTAAAGCGGGAAAGGAAGCATGTAACTATTCCACGTTATGGAAACTCATTCGTGAGACTTTGCGAGCGATGAAATCGGAACAAGCTGCAGTAGTCTCTGCTAGTAGTGCTCTTTCCCTGTCTCCGTCAAAAAGTCCTGGCGACCCAGAAGCTGCGTCAGTTGGCGTTTCAAACCCAACAGACCACGTAAAACCACCCCTGCCAGCTTCGGCCGATCATGCGGCGAGTCCAAACCCCGACCAAAGTCATGATGATACAGTCTCTCCGCGAAGGGAAATCAAGAAAAGGGGGGTGGCATGTCAGTCAACAAAAATGAGCTATCCACCTTTACCGGCTACTCCTGGGGAGTCAGGAGATAGTGGAGCCCAGCGCCTCCCCCCCCTCGCCCCCCCACCCCCCAACCTTGCCACTACAGCTGCGAAAACTGACGACGGGAATGAGGGCAATCCTTTTGCCCTGAGCCCTGTTAATCCCGAGAAAGAGCCTACTCTCAGATCACCTGAAACCTGCAGAGAAAAATGTTTTAATTGCACTTGATAATGCTGAAAACTCCTGAACAGAGACTGCTGTTGCTGCTCCTGAGATTCTGACGCCTGATAATTTTGATGCTGACCAGGATAGTCCTTTTGACCCCGTGCCTGTTAATCCGGAAAAAGAGCCTGATTTATATCCATAAAGGGAGAACTGAGATGGGTGGGGGATGCAGATATATTGCATATTTTCATGGTGGTATATGTGCCGGATCAAAACCTGCAGTAAGAAGGTCTCTCGTATGCTCTTATCAAAAGATATCAGGCAAACGGTGATATGCAACTCATTTTACATAGTCTCTCTGTGATATTCATATGGTAAATGTTGGCAAATATAAGTATGTTCATGTTTCTACTGACCCTTGCAGACCTTTATAGATACTGCTGGCCACTTCTTCTGATGCAGACTGGCCACCTGCGTCGGAATGAGTGTGCATTTTGGACAGTATAAAAGCCCAAGCCTCATGCGATGTGAGGGAGGCAGAGCCTCCGCGGGGACGCCCGCTGAGATTGAGCCTGCCACCTTGCACCGAGATGATGACGCTCGGAGCTGGTTTTTTGATTGTCTTCACAGGGTCGTTGCACCACGTTTTGTACGTGGGACCATGTAGTGGGAGTAATGATTATATGCATTTTGTGTGTTAAATATTGTATTTGTATGGAGTGTGTTTGTGGGATCCCATGTGTGTGTGCGTTGAGGGCAGATGATGGTCTGTGTACTTATTTGTTGTCTAGTTTATGTAAAAGTTTTTAATAGATAAGAAAGGGTTAACACAAAAGTGCTGTTGCCAGCAGGTATTTGTGGCTGCTGCTCAGCAGGCAGGCAGCTGTAGCTGCTGCTGGGCAGAAAGGCATTTGTAGCTGCTGTGGAGCAGTCCTGCTTAGTGTGTTTAAGGTAACCGAGGGGTGAATCCAAGATTTGAAACACAAACTGCTAACAGAAAAAGCAAGAGCGATAGCGCAACCACAAGCTTTACCAACCTCCACCCAAACAGCATCAGGGTGGCAGAGAAAACTTCTTGTCTGTTAAAACAATGCTGTTTTTAGTGGTAATATGGATGTGATTTGGAAGCATGTGAAAGTACTTCATGATGTCTATCAGAATGATAAGATTTCTTGGTTAGATACCCTTCTTATATCTTGGGGTTTTAATGGCTGGCTCACATCTCTGATAAAAGGTATTGAAATGATTTTAGTAATAGCCTTGACCGTATTTATGATTACACCTTGTATTTTGCAATGTATTCGTGATATGATTGAAAAAATCGGTAAAACAGCTTCGGCTTATTCGAAAAAAAAAAAAAAAGGGGAAAGATGTGGATAATTTCTTGTTAGAGAATGGACATATGCCTGCTCTGAGTGAAAGCAACTATGTGTGGCTGGCCATGTAGCAGGGGTAACTCCTGGTTACCTTTGTGCAGCCGACCCTGGAAAAGAAGTAACTCCTGGATAGCTAATGAATCAAGAATGCAGGCCTAGAAGATAACAAGGAGCTAAGATAAGGAGGTTGCTAAATTGGGCTGTAAATCTTGCTTGCTTATAAAAACCACACTTTAGGTTCTCATGAAATATATTAACCAATAGTATGCCTGTTGCTAAGTCTATGTAACCAATCATAGATAGTGTACGCCATGCAGTTTGCTTCTGAAGCTGCTTCACATTCCTGTTTCATCAGAATGCCTTTGCTTTAAGGAGACTTTTTAACCTGACTTACTTCTCAAGAACTGATAACCTGCGGGAGGGGGTATATTTGTGTCCTCCTGTCTACAGGTCTATGGCGGCTACCTGCAAAGTTTGTCAAGCCTTGCCATGAGCTGGAGAGACGAGTGGAAAAGCCTCAGCTACAGGAGCTGACCGTAAATATCCCAAGAAGAATGAGATAGAGGAAGAGAGAAAGGAATGACTGCAAAACATCACTTAGGAGCAACTGAAAAGTAACAGCTTGAATATGTGCGCTTGTAAAGTAGCTATTCTTAGAGGCTGTGATTTTATGTATAAAACCACCTGTACTTACTAGCCAGTTGCTAATAAGAAACTACACCTTCTATTGTATGGATTTGTCACTTGTAAAACAGATGCTAGAGCATGCAAATTTGCAGCAGCTGCTTCAAAATGCTAAGGCAAAAGATAGAAAGATTCTAATACAATAATAGTGTTATAAAGCAGGCAATGGAACAAATTGAGAGAGTGAGAGAACCTCACTGCCTCTGGCATCTTCAACATGCTGCTGCACCCTGTGGTATACAAACTGCTAATGTACATCTGTATGTGCTTTGCCATAGTAGTAACTTGTTACTGGATGAAGCAGGTGAAACTCTGTGTTGACAATGAGATGCAAGGACTGAGGCTGGCCAAATACTTCCTATCACAGTCAAGGGCAAGACTGGGTTGGCCTCTGTGTTTGCCACCAAGAAGCACCTTTAGCTCCGCTGCTGGCTGCAACCCAGCAGGCGCTGAGTGGTGGAGACGCATGCCATGCCAGACCTTGATGTGAGGGAGTCTCCACTGACACCTTTTCAATGGCAATCTGGGCCACAGCACAAACTGGTGAAACTACTAAACATGTATTAGAACACTTATATGGTTGTTTTGCAGCTATGGGAGTCCCTAGATGCATTAAAACGGATAATGGTCCTGCCTATATTGCAAAACAATTTACTCATAATCAGTGAGGTATCCAACATATTACCGGTATTCCACATTCACCCACCAGTCAAGCTGTTATTGAGCGTGCTCATTCTACCCTAAAATCTCTTCTCTTAAAACAAAAAGGGGGAGAGATGCTCCCACCTGCAGAAAGATTGGCCAAAGTATTGTATGTTTTGAACTATTTGCGATTAGCAGGGGACAGAAATGAACCGCCTATGGTTATTCATAGACTAGCTTTGCAGTCAGGAGTAACAAATAATAAAACAGAGAAAATCCTAGTTCAGTATAAAGATTTAAATTCAGGACAAATGGAAAGGCCCCGCAGAGGTTAAATTAACAGGTAGAGGATATATTTGTTCCCTTACAGATAAAGGACTTCAATGGATACCTGCTCAATGGGTCAAGCCGTGAAAAGACTATGTGGTTTCAGCAGACCAACTACCTTGACAATTATTATGTGGACTCTAGCCATTGGGGAATCATGGATTTCAAATCAGCCAAAAACTAATGTATGGGTAACTCTAGCAAATGCTACAGGTCAAGATTCTTTGTGTTTAGCAACATCATCTCCAGGTGATCCATTCAGTACTTGTTTGGCTTGTATTTTAATTATCCTGGGAAGATCAGTCACAAGCATGGCGGGTTAATGCCACCCTCTCAGTATATAATAATCACAGCTTTTGGCATAACTATACTTCTCCTAACATATCTAAAGCTGCTAATAAACCCACTAACTTGCCTAACTGTTACTTCTTAATCTGTGGAGATCGTGCCTGGCCAGGGGTTCCCTCCCACATTACAGGAGGCCCATGTAGTTTGGGACGACTAACACTACTAATGCCAAATCATTCACAAATTTTACAGATTAGACGTAGATACAATCACCGTAAAAAGAGAAGCTTGCATGCCTTTACTAAATCATGCAATGACAATGTTGTATTTTGGAATACAGCAGAACGTGTTTTTTCAAGTATTGTTTCTTCGATTGGCACTGCTCGAGCACTAAACACCCTAAATAAGCTAGGATGCTGGCTTGCTAAACAAACTAATGCTACTTCTAAAGCTTTAAGTGGTCTTTTATTAGATGTGAATAGTATAAGACATGCTACTCTGCAGAATAGAGCAGCGATTGATTTTTTACTATTAGATCAAGGTCATGGCTGTGAAGACTTTGAAGGAATGTGTTGTATGAATCTTTCTGATCATTCTGAATCTGTACACAAAAGTATTCAAATCTTAAAAGATGGAGTACAGAAATTACAATTAAACTCAGAATGGAATTGGTTTCAGAAACTGCTACAAGGATGGGGAATTAGTGGCTGGTTGGGAACATTAATTAAGCAAGGTCTATCGATTATGATAACATTGGTTGTTATTGTCTTAGTTTTTTGCTGTTTATGGAAGTGTATTGTAAAAATGCTATCTCGTGCTGTAAGTCAGGTCTGGATTGCTCAGAAACAAAAAGAGGGAATTGTTGCAGTGTTTCTTGCTGAAAATGGACTGTGAGCAATCCAGACAACTGCTTGACATTTGTAAAGTAGTGAACCAAAGGCTGTGAGGCCCTGCTTGGAGGTTACTAAAGAATGTGTGGAGGTTACTATAGGTCGTACCTGCAGAATGCTTTGAGAATGTTGGCACAGATGGTTGTTAAGAGGGATGCATACAAAGGAACTGATAGCTGTGTCCTTGAAACCATCTGCTGTTGTGGCCACAGCCTGGGAATCACTTACTATTGTAACAACCAATCATAAAACCGTTGCTAACACTTGGCTAAAGAATGTAACCAATCAGAGGTTATTGAATGTTCTAGTCTTCTGAGGCTTTTTCTATGAAAGACGCTGCTTGCCTTTAATAAATTGTCAACGCTTGATCATATTGGTCAGAGTTCCTTGTCCTGGAATCTCCCGCAGACTGTAGTGATAGGACAAGGGATAATGGGTTTAAACTTAAATAGGGGAAGTTTAGATTGGATATGAGGAAGAAATTCTTTACTGTGAGGGTGGTGAGGCACTGGAATGGGTTGCCCAGGGGAGTTGTGAATGCTCCATCGCTGGCGGTGTTCAAGGCCAGGTTGGACAGAGCCTTGGGTGGCATGGTTTAGTGTGAGGTGTCCCTGCCCATGTCAGGGGAGTTGGGATTATCTTAAGGTCCTTTCCAATCCTAACTATTCTATGATTCTATGATTCTACTCTGTGAATGAAGAATTAGTGTTTATAGCTGGGGTGAACCAAGATGTTTCTAGCTCCACTTTTTTCACAGTCAAGTGAAATTCTCCTGATGTTTTATTACTGTGAGAGTTGTATGATATTTTTTCTTTCTTGTTAAATTACTGTGAGGTTCCCATCCTCTCCCCCAGTGGTGGCATTGAATACTGTTTTATAAGAGAAGGATCATAGAATCAACTAGGTTGGAAAAGACCTTTAAGATCATCAAGTCCAACCATTACTCCAGGATTGGCAAGACCACCACTCAACCATATCACTGAGGGCCTCATCCACAGAGTTTTTGAACATTTCCAGGGATGGTGATTCCACCACTGTCCTGGGAAGCCTGTTCCAATGTCTGTTCACCCTCTCTGTGAAGAAATTTTTCCTAATATCCAATATGAACCTCCCCTGGTGCAGCTTGAGGCCATTACTTCTTGTCCTTTTGCTTGTTACTTGGGAGCAGAGACCAGCCTCCACCTCACTACAACCTCCTGTCAGGCAATTTTAGAGTGATAAGGTCCCCCCTGAGCCTTCTCTTCTCTAGACTAAACACCTCCAGTTCCCTCAGCCGTTCCTTGTAAGACTTATTCTGCAGACTCTTCACCAGCTTTGTTGACCTTTTCGGGACCCACTCCAGCACCTCAATATGTCTTGTAGTGAGGGCCCAGCACTTAACAGGCCCAGCCTCACTAGGCCTGAGTACAGGGGAATGATCACTTCCCTGGCCCTGCTGGCTACACTATTTCTAATACAGGCCAGGATGCCGTTGGCCTTCTTGGCTGCCTGGGCACAAGCTGGCTCATGTTCAGCTCTGTCAATCAGCACTCCCAGGTCCTTTTCCGCCAAGCAGCTTTCCAGCCACTCTTTCCCAAGCCTGTAGCGTTTTATGGGGTTTTGCGGCCCAAATGTGGGACCTGGAATTTTGCCTTGTTGAACCTCATACCACTAGCTGCAGCCCATTGATCCAGCCTGTCCAGATCCCTCTGCAGAGGCTTCCTGTCCTTCATCAGATCAACACTCCCAGCCAACTTGTCATCTGCAAATTTACTGAGGGTGCACTCAGTCCCCTCATCCAGATTATCAATGAAGATATTAACACTGGCCCTAACACCAAGCCCTGAGTGACACCACTAGTGACTGGTCGCCAACTAGATGTGATGCCATTTACCACTACTCTTTGGGCTCAGCCATCCATCCAGTTTCCAACCCAGCTAAGAATCCTCCTATCCAGACCATGAGCACCCAATTTCTCCAGGAGAATGCTGTGGGAGACAGTGTCAAATGCTTTACTTAAGTACAAATATACATCTGCAGCCTTTCCCTCATCAACGAGGTGGGTCACCTTATTGTAGGAGATAAGGTTGGTCAAGTAGAACCTGCCCTTTATAAGCCCATGCTGACTGGGCTTGATCTCTCTGTTTTCCCGCACATGCTTTATGATCTCACTTAGGATCAACTGCTCCATGGCCTTCCCTGGCACTGAGGTCAGGCTGACAGGACTGTAGTTCCCACGGTCTTCCTTCCTGCCCTTTTCGTAGAGAGGCGTCACATTGGCCAACCTCCAGTCCTCTGGGACCTGCCCACTAGACCAGGACTGATGATAGATGGTGGAGAGTGGCTTAGCAAGCTCCTCTGCCAGCTCCTTCAGCACTCCTGGGTGTAAACCCATCCAGCCCCATAGACTTGTATACGTGAGGCAGGAGGTCTCTAACCATTTCTTCCTGAATTATGGGGACTTCAATTAGCTCCCCATCTTGGCCATCCAACTCAGGGAACCAAGTACCCTGAGGATGGCTGGTGTGACTACTAAAGACTGAGGCAAAAACAGTATTAAGTCCCTCAGCCTTTTTCTTGTCCTCAGTCACTAGGTTTCCCTTAGTATCCAGTAGAGGATGGAGGTTCTCCTTGGCCTTCCTTTTATTGCTAATAGATTTGAAAAAGTTCTCTTTATTATCTTTATTGCAGTGGCCAGATTTAGTGCCATCACCTTTCTAACTTTCTCTCTATATAACCTAACAACATCCTTATACTTTTCATGGGGTAACTGTCCCTTCTTCCACAGGTGATAAATTCTCTTTTTTTTTTTTTTTTTCCCCTGAGTTCCAGCAGTATCTCCCTGTTCAGCCAGGCTGGTCTCTTCCCCAGCAGTTTGATTTTCAGCATGTAGGGACCACCTGCCCCTGTGCCTTAAGGATTTCATTCTTGAAGTGTGTCCAGCCTTCCTGGACCCCTTTGTCCTTCATTAATGTTTCCCAAGGAATTCTGCCAACCAGCGTCCTAAACAGGCCAAAGTTAGCCCTCCAGAAGTCTAAGGTGGAGGTTTTGCTGACCTCCTTCCTGACTTTTCCAAGGATTGAAAATCCAGTCATTTCATGATCATTTTGCCCAAGATGACCTCCAACCATCACTTCACCCACCAGTTGTTCTCTGTTTGCAAACAGCAGATCTAGCCAGGCATTTCCCCTAGTTGGCTCACTAACCAGCTGGGTTAGGAAGTTATCTTCCACACCCTTCAAGAATCTCCTGGATTGTTTCTTCTCTGCTGTGTTGTACTTCCAGCAGACATCTGGTAGGTTGAAGTCCCCCACAAGAACAAGGGCAAGTGATTGTGAAACTTCTCCCAGTTGTTTGAAGAACACTTTATCTGTAGCTTCATCCTGGCTGGGTGGTCTTTAACGGACTCCTACAAGGATGTCAGCTTGGTTGGCCTTGCCCTTGATCTTCACCTACAAACATTCAGCCTTCTCACTCACAACATTGAGTTCAAGGCAGTCAATGCACTTCCTGACATACAACGCAACGCCACCACCTAATTTCCTTGCCTATCCCTTCTGAAGAGCCCATAGCCATCCATTGCAACACTCCAGTCATGCAAATTGTTCCACCATGTTTCTGTGATGGCAATTGTCATGATTTCCCTGCTGCACAATGTCTTCTAGCTCCTCCTGTTTGTTGGCCATGCTGCGGGCATTGGCATAGATACATTTAAGTTGCCCTGTGGATCTGGACTTCAAGAGTGGCATGCTACGCAGTAGCTCATGTCTAGTGAGCCTGGTGTTATCCCCTTCAAACCTAGTTTAAAGGTCTCTCTATAACCCTGCTAGCTCCTGGGCTAGAATCCTTTTCCCCCTTTGGGACAGGTGTTCCCCATCTGCCACCAGCAGTTCCGGTGGTATATAAATCGACCAAGTGAGTTTTCTGTTGATGTCCCTTACCCTGGCCCCAGGGAGGCAGCAGACTTCTCTGTGAGTCTGGTCAGGCCCTCTGTTCCCCTTGGAGTCACCAATCACCACCACTCTTTTTTTCTAGTACAGCTGATCATAAAACAAGGTGCTCTCTGACTTATCTGTGGGAACTCTTCTAACCTGGATGATCCCTTATCATCGTCTTCCTCACTTTACTGATCCTGAAGTACCAGGGCCTCATATTTATTGTAAAGGGGTACTATGGAAGGTGACACATGCTGGAGGGGTAATACGCCATCTATTCCAAGGAGAAACCCATTTCCAGCCTCCCTTGTCTCCTAGGTTCCTTCCATCTGACTGATAGCAAAAAGGTAGGGGATCCTGAAGTTCTTTTGTTTCAGGTGGCTGGCTTGCTTCCCTCAGGGATAGTAGAGTGTGGGTCCGCCAGTTAATCTCCTCCTTGGATTCCCTTATGCTCCTTAGCCTTTTCACCTCTTCCTGTAGCTCTGCTACCATGCAGAGCAAATCATCAACCTGCTGACATCTTACACAGCCACCATCTAACATTGCCGACAGGCTCTGGCACTCACTACAGCCAGACACCTGGACAGTTACATGTTTATAAGGGACCTCTGTCTGGGTCACCACGTCCTTCATGGCCAGCAGAGAGGACTTAGTTTTCTTCACTTTCTGTCAAGAGGATGCTATCTTAGAGCACTTTCTCGATGACCACTGGCTGAGCTTACCTCTGAAGCCTGCTGGGCTACTGGACCCTTTCCACTCACCTGCCCGCTCACCCTGCCTGCGCCAACTGTCGTGCCATGCTCTTGCCTGCTTGCTCTGTTTTCCATCTTCCTAAAGGTGGTGTTTTATCCTCTCAGGCCTGGTGCTGTCCCTCTTGGTGCCACACCCTATGAGTCAGCTGCTCGCATCAACTGAGCTGCCAGCTCCTGGGCAAGTCCTGTCGAGGGCTTGAGGCTCCCTTGGTGGCTCTGGCCGAACAGGGTCGAGACTCCTGGACCCTGTGTTTTCCTCACGCTCTGCTGCTAAAGGCATCCTCTCTGGAGTTACTCACTTTGGCAAATCATTACATATAATCAAGCAATTTAAACAAATTATCTCTTAGTTCAAGGAGACACATACTATAATATAAACTTTCTGAAATACAAAACTGTTGTTCAAACCCCATTGTGCTGTATTTTTGCATTGTTAAAAGCTCTCCTGTTTTGGATCAGAAAATGGCCCTGGCTGCCAGAAATTTGGGGCTCTTCACTGATCACTAACCTGTCAGCTGGTGCTTTGATGACAGCACAACAGTGACCGAGGTTTGGGAGTATTAATCTGTCTTGTTTCCAGTTAATGTTTAAATAGTGTTAACTAGCTGCCTTTGAATAATGCGATACTACAGGCCCAAACCCAGCTATGTCAGTACACTTGGGGGAAAAATCTGCAGCTAATGACACTTCAGAAGGTGTTACTGCCTACAAAGCCAGTTGTGGGTGGTTATTTTCAGGTAGCGCAGACACACAAGGCATGTAGAAGATGATCCTTTGCTGCTGCTGAAGTAAAGGGCTTTTTAAAAAGGTATCACTTAAGCTATAGATTTGGAAACATGGTAGGTTGGTTTCTTCACATGTACCTGTTGTTTGAGGGGGAAAACCTCAAAGTGTTTGGCTAAAGTGTTCTCCATGGATAGTCTGTAGCCAACTTCAAGCGTTCATTCCTGCACTTGTCAGCAAGGCTGGCTGTGGTAGGACATCCAAGGTGTGAGGAGGGAAGGGTGTAGCTGGAAAGGGGAGTTGGACACCTCCTGCCAGCCCTGGAGTTGCTTTCCAAATTCTCCCTTCCCCTCAGTCCTTTCAGAGTGCAGGTTACGTTTCTGTGGGTACACAGTAAACATTTGGGTTGTCCATCATTACCCTGGTGCCTCTTTTGTGATCTCGTTACTTCCACATAAATAAGTGATGAGTCTGGTTAGAAGAGAAGGCTTTACTCCAAATTTCACTGACTCCAGTAGCCCAGACATAGACTTTTTAAAGCAATCTCCAGGTTCAGCCAAGTGGGTAGAAGTGTGGTATTTTAGGAGACTGATTTGTGATTTTGAACAGAATCTATCATATAAGCATAGATGTGGGGGGGGGGGGGGGGAGGGGATCAACAGTGCATTCACTTATTTAAAATGAAAGTGCGTTGGTTTTAGGTTTTTTTTTTTAATTAATGTCTGTAGATCATTATTTTAGCAGAGCAGGAGATTTATTTTTTTTTTTTTCCCTCAAGGTTTAAAAAATCAGAGCAAGCCTCAGCTCTTTCATGTGTTCTACACTTTGGAAAGATGAACAGAAATGTCCAGGCTTGAGCACAGTATCTGCTGCAGTTCCTGCTTCAACAGGAGTCACTTATATGTGTTCTGTTTGAAAGTTGGTTAGTAACTCTTTTTCTTTGTCAAAAAACCCCCCAACAAAACCTGACTTTTAAGTAGGATTTAAGATGCTGTATAGCATTAAATACCTTAAGTTCTCAAGCTTTCTAGTCATTCATATGTTGGAGCTGTTGGTAGGCAGACATGAAGCTGTGTTATCAGTGCGAGCAGTCAGAAATTCTGCCACATCCTGCCTTGGTGTCAGGTTGTCTGTTGAAGTGAGGAGTGGGTAAGTGCAATATCGCTCATATAATAAGTAAAATATTCCCAGTTTATCTGAAAAGATGTGAAAGAACAATGTCTCATTTCCTTGAATTTGAATCAGAGATGTTTTAGTAATCTGCAAGGTGGAGAACTTCAGACTGTGAGTGATGCTCAGGCTTGTCCACCCAGAGCCAGTGCAGTGAGTGAAGCCATGGCAAAGAGCTCACCCGCAAGGTACCAACACTAACCAGTGAATGAGGAAGCCTCTGGCATGGCCATTGGTGGCTGATGCCAAAGGGCTGACACAGGAAGAGCTGGGAGGTTGGGGGCAAGTTCAAGTCTCCCCTAGTGTAGTAGAATTATGATGATTATTGCATGTATTTAGAAGAAACTTCGTGTCTGCTGCTTCCCAGACAATCACAAAAAGTTGTCTTAACAAAAAAGAATGATTTGACTTTTTTAGACAAATTGCACAATGGGGAGAAAGGATGTCTGTGCCTTTATCTGTCACAGGCTTGGCTTTCTGACCAATAGAAAATTTTACGTACACTTGATTGACATTCACCTTAACAGCCCATCCTTGAAATCAGTCAGTGCTAATACAAACTGATGGTTTCCCAGAACACTGCAGTGTCTGTAACTCATACAGAAGGGAGGTTGGCAGTCGGTCCCCTCTACCATATTGCTGTTTAGACAGTTCATTTGTCAGTGTGACTTAGAATTTTTTCTGTACTGATGTGTGCATGGCCAAAGCATGCCTGCGTCATGAAACATGAGTAAGCGTGGACCAGGCACACACAGTTTTTTATTTACTGTAGGAATTCCATATGATTATGTAACTCTATCAAGAAATCAAGAGAACAACAGCTAAATCTCATTAACAGGGAAAAATGCAAGTGTGGATAGGAAATGCATTCAGATGTCATAAAAATATGTAGAGGAACTCTGCTTCTCTGACTCATTGGCTATGGATGAAATTTGCCTGGGAAAAAACATTAGTTCAGCTGAGTAACCCTGTTTGCCTCAAATGTAAATTAATTATCTGAGCATATTTGATAGTGGTTAGGTTGGAAGGAAGCTCTTTGTTTTCAAAGGTAGGCACTTTTGTGCATTTTTTCTGCCTGTTTGGCTTTGAGGAAGAGATTTGCAGATTATAAGAAGTCATAACATAAACCATTCAAACTCTGGGGGCTTGTTTTACACACAGAAAAACTACCAGCACAGTTACAGTTTGTCCATGTATGAATAACCTTGCATTTGAAGGCCTTTTCCAACCTAGTTGATTATATGATTTTCACATGGTTCTGATGTGGGAAGTTTATTCTGAATGTCATTTTATAATTCCCATTATGGTACCTTGTATTTAGGGAAGTGGGGCTATTTTCATTCTTCTTTCAAGTCCTGTTCATTTAGTCCACTGAAATTTAAATACAAAACATTATGCAAGTTCTATTTCTTTAAGTAAACATGGCTTGAGCCATGTGTGGAAATCCCCACACCCCATTTACCAGGCTTAGCGGTACTTATAGGAGACAGGACTTATGGTTTTGTCAGTCTTCCTCCCAACAGAAGACCAAAAGTCAAAAAAAGCAAATAAATATGTCAAAGAAATGTTGCAGAACACAAAGCCCTGACAGGAGCACTTGTCAGAGAGGAGCAGACACAATTTAATTTGCCTCCAAGTAAAGATGGTTTGAGCTACGGTTATTCCCCATGGTCTCTGCCCATAGGATAGGGATTTTAATAGCTCTGGAGGCAGAGGCAGATGGGGCTGGAAGCATTACGAAGGGGGATGAGGGTGTTTGCTTGTGGCCTCTTTGTTTCTATAGATACTTTCTGAGTTGCTGGCTTGAGCATTGCATTTACTTACAGCTGCACACTTGGTTGGTTCATTCCCTCCTGGCTCCCAAATATGTGTAAAAAATCAGCTTTAATTAGACTATCCTGATGCACTCACCTGACACTGGTCCTACACTTCTGCACAGCGGCTGAAGAAGTGCATGTCCCCCATAGCTTCTGCTGATCTGTGCGTTTACACAGGCATGTGCACTTTTACACAAGCATGCAGGCACTGAGCATTTGCAGAAGGGACATGACTATGCAGTAAAGCCAGCCAAGAGCCTCCGTGGTTGTCTGGAAAATTCTGCAGGCTCCTAGAGGAGAGGCTTGCTCAGGCTTCAGTTTAGTTTTGCTTTGATTTCAGCATGCCTGAATATTCAGTCTTGGCAGAGAGCAAGATAAGTACGTGTCCCTTCAGCATTTTATGAAACAAAGCAGTGCAGATATCTGTGAGACATGACATGAAGTGTACAGCTAGTAAGTTTGGAATAGTTCTGGGAGTTAAGAATTTGCATGTCTTTATTAATTATTAGATGTTATTAGTGGGTGACTAAGGAACTGGGAAGCCCTAAGCATTCTTTTGAATTAGGCTAAATAAATAATTAAATCTAAAAAAATGTTGGGGAATGTCTGCTCTAATGAATTTTCTAAATACACATCACACTTATTAAATCATTGTATCGTTTAACTGTAAAAATATTATTACTGTTACACTAGGGAAATCCATTCAGAATTATAAAATATTTGGAAATTCTATGTTTCATGTCAGTGGAAATATAAGTTTAATAGGAATTAAAAAAAAAAGGTTTTGGGATAAAGGTTTAAAAGCCATCTTTCCCCCTTTCTTTGTGTGTGTGCCAATATTCAATAAGAAATGCGTTCCCCTTTTAGTCTTGTTTAAAATTAACTACATGTATAGCAAGATATTGAAACTTATTTGTGGTATGTTAGCACTAAGGACAGGCTTTTAAGGGGTCATAGAAAATATTAGTTTCCACTTTATGATGGCCAAGTTGCTTTTTCTGCAAATTAAATTTGATGGTATGAAGGGATAGATGTGATATATGTAACTCTCTCTCCCTCCCTCACTGTAATTTCTTTCACCTTAAATGCAGCCAACAAATACTGTCTCTCTAGTAGGAGGGGAGAATTTCCCTTGACCTCTGCCATAAAATTCAGCAGTAGGAAAGTGTGGGGCATCTGCTCATGTGGGTCATTCCATGTGACTGAATAAGCTCTTCTTATGGTGGAGGCAGGATGAGGTGCTGAATTCTCCATGAATTAACTTTATACCTGCTTTTATTTACCCTTTTATCTCTATTTCACTTTACAGTATTTATTTTATACCACTTGTGTGTTCCTTCATCAAAATATTTAGGTTTGTATACAAATAAGACAGACTTTCCTGTTAGTATTTAAGAGGCAGAACAGAACAGTATATTGTTTTATTATTAAAATACAATTTATGAACCAGAAATTATCATAGATGCAAAATTATACTTTGCACATTTTTTTTCCATAATAGGAATATGTATATTTTCATCTGGGGAGAAAGCAGCATTAAAATGAGCGAGCCTGGGGAATATTGCCACACAGACAGACACACACACACATACACTTGCATGCACAAAAGAGCCACAGTGAGCTGTGTGCTTGAGAAGAAAACCCCTACGAATGGCTCTTGAAAACCTGCGCTGGCTCAAGAAAGCTGAAGCCTTCCTTGCTCAGCCATTGAGAGCCTGATCCTATGTAATGGGGATCCTGTGATGGTGGCAAAGCGAGTGCACTGACAACCCAGTGTATTTCTGCTTTTGGAACTCTGCGTCTTTCTGATTAGGACCAGCAACTCTGCTCACCAGATGGGTTTTTCCAAGCCCTCATAGCTCTAATTAAAATGGCTGGTCAGCCTAGGGTGTGGTTTAAGCTGAGCCGGTAACTTAGAACCATGCAGCTGCTCAATCACTCTCCACCTTCTTCCCTCCCCCCGCCCCCCCACTCCTGGAGAGATGGGGAGGAGTCCAAGGACTTCAAGGGCTGGTCCAAGGGCTACTGCATGAACTATCTCTCATTTAATTTGCTCAAAGGCTTGTTGTTGCTCAGGGCCCCATTTAAAATAATTCTTCTTCTGGGTCACATGATAGAGAGGGCTTACAATCAGACTGTAATTTGGGATGTGCATCCTCCAGAACCCCACAACTAATAAGAAAGCTTGTGTTTCTTTCTTATTAGTTGGTGGAGACACTGCTGTTATCTTGTTGATCACATCTGTGGGGATCTGGCAATGTCCATCTTGCCGTTTTATACCCAAAAATTGAGTCTCCTGTGCAGGTCCCTTGACCTTACTCCGTTTTATGGCAAAACCGGCTGTCAGCAAGGTTTGGATTATTTTCCTCCCTTTCTCAAAGATTTCTTCTGCTGTATCACCCCACACAATAATGTCATCAATGTACTGCAGGTGTTCTGGAGCTTGCCCCTGTTCCAGTGCAGTCTGGATCAGTCCATGGCAGATGGTAGGGCTGTGTTTCCACCCCTGGGGCAGTCAGTTCCAAGTGTACTGGACGCCCCTCCAAGTAAAAGCGAACTGTGGCCTGCACTCTGCTGCCAGAGGAATTGAGAAAAAAGCATTGGCAATGTCAGTCGTGGCATCCCACTTGGCTGCCTTTGACTCCAGTTCATACTGAAGTTCTGGCATTTCCAGTACAGCAGCACTCAATGGTGGTGTGACTTCATTCAGGCCACGATATTCTACTGTTAGTCTCCACTCTCCGTTAGACTTTCGCACTGGCCATATGGGGCTATTAAAGGGTGAACGAGTGCTGCTCATCACTCCTTGGCTCTCCAGTCTACAATGCAGCTTATGGAT